>JAJIBD010021875.1:10000-48742 GCA_021461705.1 Cryptotis parvus | reverse complement strand
GCCTCCAGCTACACTTAGCTTTTGTGATACTAGTCTCTGCCTTTGGGGAATCTCAGAGCAGACACATGGGGTCGGGCCCAAGTGGACTTATTTCATAATTATGGCACAAATATTTTTATCATGAATCTCGCTTGCCCCAGTTATCTTCTGTTCCCACAGGTGCCCGTGTGGGACACATACATGTAGATATCCCAAGGTACTTGGCCACCTTGGATCAACATAATGTAATCTAGTTCAGGGACATGCCAGTCGCCTCTGGATAACTAGCGTGTCTCTGATTCTAAAATGTCTGAAGGCAATTTATTCTGATTGATTTTGGATCCCAGAGTCTGGGATCTGCTAGTTATATATTTATATTAAGGTATTTTACCATTTCCTGCAAATTACATTCTGAACTGCCTTCTGATTCCAGAGAGATGCAGATCTGCTAATATATATTCATAGTAAAAAGTATTAATGCCATTTCCTACAAATTGTTCTGAACTGCTTTCTGTTTCAGAGATGCAGCCCCCTCTTCTCTCTGCTAGGGAGATTTGCCTCTCCTCCTCTGCTAGGGAGATTTTGCCTCAGGAAATCAACAAGCTTTGAGTAAAGCTTGAAAGGCCATAAGGTCCACCTGAAGAGCTACACTTCAAAGGGTCAGCCAGCGGCGCCATCTCACGAATGGCCCAGCCCATGGATGATTTTGGCGGATTCTGTCTATAAAATAAGCTAGGGAAAAGAAGAGGCTATTTTACTTATTTGGCTTCCCTTGGCTTCTGCCTCTCTACTCTCCGTCCTCTCCATTCTCTGTTGGGTTTCAACACGTGTGGCAGTCATCTTGGCGTACACGTGGTGGGGGGCCCAGCTGAGAACAAGTCAGGTTTTCCTGTTCTTGGATTGTATATCAGAACCTATGATAGTAAAGCTTTTTTTTTTTTTCTTTTTGGGTCACATTTGGCATGCTCAGGGAGTTAATCTAACTTTCTGCGCTCAATTACTCCTGGCGGTACTCGGGGAGACCTTATGGGATGCCGAGGATTGAACCTAGGTCAGCCGCATCCAAGGCAAATGCCCTACAGTGGACTACCGGCTCCGGTCCAGTAAAACCTTGTGGGCTACACCAGATACCTGAGTTTTCATCCATTCCCTGCCAGCTGGAGGTAGAAGGAGACTCGTTTCCTGGTATTGCTGGGGATCACCAGTGTCTCCCTGACACAGGAGCAGTGAGATTTTAGAAAAGGAGACACTTGAAAAGCCCAGAGAGATTCACGACAAGATCTATCATATTGACAAGAAGTGTTGAGATGGATGCAAAGACCGTTGGGGTGATGGGGTGACGAAGGATATGATATCCAGCTAGAATATCATTCACATTTGAAGGAACTTCAGGGTGAGGCAAAAGGCTCAGAGAAGTCATAACCTTGAAACCAGTTTTGAAGTGTTAAAGAAACTTCTTTAAAAGACAAGACAAACTTCTCAGCACTTAGCATTGATATGGCACTTTCACTCATGGAACTTATGGTTTCCTTCTACTAGATTTTAAAATATTTGTTTTCTTCCAGCTTGCTAGAGAATTTATACATTTTTAATAATCAATTTTCATTTATATTTAGTGTTCTATGTTTTATCTGATGTCTTTTTTTGCATTCATATAAATTTTATAATTGTTTACTTACTAATGCAGATACTTAAGCAGTATATATAATATCATTATATTTTAATATAAAGGTCAATATATTTTTCTAGGGATAGATAAAATACACTTATGCTTTCCTTAAGGCCTATTCAGATTTTCCATTTCATTTTTTCTTAATTTCTGCTAATCTTACTGAATTTTACACTTATAGAATTTCATGTAGATTTTAAAAAATATTAATACAGAATTTCCATTTGACCCTATTATTTGTAGGCGAAGGCAGACAGGGGCACCACATGTCAATCTAAGAAATTCCTGAAGAAGAAATCAGAGCACCTGATTGGAAGCTTTACCTGATTGAAAACCGAAAGCAAACTTGACAAGACCGTTATCAACAATAAATCCTGGGGAAGGAAGGCCAAAGGGTGTGTGAAGCCACTTAGGCCACTGACCCGCCTTCTAAAGGCTTTAGATAATTAAATCTCCTAAGGAAGATAAATCAGCCTTCCCGCCCAGGACCCAGCTCATGAGAAGAATCCAAAGCATTCCAGTCCAAGAGACCACTCCTAAAGTCTACTCCCCTTGGCAGCAGCCTAGCAACCGAGGTTAAAGCCCTATGTGGGAGTAACTTGGGGAGAAATCTATAAAAGCGGTCCTGACCAAAGAACAAGTGCACATGCTGCATGGAGACACATGCTGCCTGAGCCCATGTGGCCGAGCACATGGGTGCCTAAGCACGATGTGTTGCCTGCATCTCCTTCTTAAGATGTCTACTCTCTTTTTTTTTTTTTTTTTCTTACTCGTTCTCCATCTTTGAAGTAGCTACGTTCTCTCTTGGGCTCATTACTCTGTCTCTCTCTCTGTCTCTCTCTCTCCCTCCCTCTCTCAAAACCTCCTAAATAAAACCTGTTTTAACTTCCTGCTCGTCGACTCCTGAAAATTCTTTTCTGCGGGGCGACAAGAACCTAAAGGCAGCCCTGCAAAGACTGTGCTTCCTTTCCTGCAAGAGCAATTCCTTGCTCAGTAAAGTCCCTGTCTCCCAAAGAAACCTCCGGATGGTGGGGGATCAACTCCCATGCCTAGAGATCAAGTGGACATCAGGTGTGAGAGCCTTGACCACCTGGTAGGGCTGGTGGGGCTCAGGCTCACGCCATGCGGGGGGCTCATACGCGAGACTTTTTATCAGTCCTTAGTCTGCCTTGTGGGTCGGAGTGGCAGAGGCTGCTGGGAGAAAGCAACCATCACTCTCCTTCTGACCTCACATATTAAGTCACCAAGTGAGGGTCCACCGCAACTTACTATCACTGGGTCAAATGGAAATATTACTGGGTGCCTGCTCGAGCAAATCCATGAATAATGGGATGTCAAGTGATCAAGTGATTAATACAGAATTAGTCATAGTATTAATTTCAATATTTACTTGTAAAAATACAATTTTAATAATTATTGTTTTTTAAAAGCAGATTAAAATTAATTACAAACTTACTATTCATTTTGTGGAATTTCAGGGTTTAGCACTATACACCTTTGTTTGAGGTATCCCACGACAAACATAAAATAAACTATTTCTTATGTATTGAATTAAAAAGAAAAGAAAAAAACAGTAAGGGAGCAACAACTGGTCAAAGTCATAGAAGCCCAGAGATTTTGTCTATAGAACTGAACTTACTTAGGATTGGGGCTGTGTGGGATGTGGGATCTTAAGGCTCTTTACTAATCAACATTGTCAAAATGGTAATACTCCCTAGAGCTCTGTACAGATTCAATGCAATCCCTATAAGGATACCCATGACATTCTTCAAGGAAATTGACCAAACAATCCTGAAATTTGTATGGAGCGATAAACCCCAAGGATAGCTAAAGCAATCCTCGGGAAAAAGAAGATGGGAGGCATCACCTTACCCAACTTCAAACTGTACTACAAGGCAGTAGTAATTAAAACAGCATGGTATTGGAATAAAAAACAGACCCGTGGACCTATGGAATAGAATTGAGTATCCTGACACCCAACCTCAAACACATGATCATTTAATCTTTGATAAAGGTGCAACGAGTCTAAAATGGAGTAAGGAAAGCCTCTTCAATAAGTGGTGTTGGGGAAAACTGGGCAGCGACATGTAAAAAGAATGAATTTGGACCTGTGTCTAACACCATGCACAAAAATCAGATCAAAGTGGATTAAAGATCTCAATATCAGACTTGAATCCATAAAGTACATTGAAGAAAATATAGGAAAAACCCTCCATGACATTGAAGCTAAAGGCATCTTCAAAAGATGAAACATCACTAACAAAGCAACTAGAAGAAAGATAAACATATGGGACTACATGAAACTAAAAAGCTTCTGCACCTCAAAGAAACAGTGACTAAGATACAAAAGCAGTCCACAGAATGGGAAAGAATATTCACCCAATACCCATCTGATAAGGGGTTAATATCCAGGATATATCAGGCACTGGTAGAACTTTACAAGAAGAAAACAAACAACCCCATCAAAAAATGGGGGAGAAGAAATGAACAGAAACTTCAGCAAGGAAAAGAAATTCGAATGGCCAAAAAACATATGAAAAAAATGCTCATCATCACTAATCATCAGAGAGATGCAAATCAAAACAACAATGAGATACCACTTTACACCACAGAGACTGGCACATATTCAAAAGAACAAGAACAACAAGTGCTGGCGTGGGTGTGGGGAAAAGGGACACTCATCCATTGTTGGGTGGGAATGCCGGCTGGTACAGCCTTTCTGGAAAACAATATGGACTTTCCTCCAAAGACTAGAAATTGAACTCCCATTTGACCCAGCCATACCACTCCTGGGAATCTACTCTGGGAAGCCAAAAATACGCCGGAAACACCATCCCTACTTTTATGTTCATAGCAGCATTATTCACAATAGCCAGAATCTGGAAGCAACCAGAGTGCCCGAAAATCGATGACTGGATAAAAAGCTTTGGTACATCTACACAATGGAATACTATGCAGCTGTTAGGAAAAATGAAGTTATAAAATTTGCCTATAAATGGATGGACATGGAGAAGGTTATGTTGAGCGAAATTAGCCAGAAGGAGAGAGACAGATACAGAATGACTGCATTTATCTGCATAACATAAATATATAGGTACATATTATGATACCAATATCCAAGGTCAAGTGAAACATATATCAGGAGGTCCTGTCAAAGGTGGAAATTATCACAAACGTTGTGGGATTCAGAGGCTAGGTAAGACAGAAAATGGAACAGTGTGCTAACAATTGTTGAGGGTACTAATGCCAACCTAGAACTGAGCATTAAATAGAGGCAAAAAGATACACATGACAACCCTTTAATGTATGTTCTGTAATCCATAGTCTGGAGGGAAGGAAAAGAAAAGAGAGAGAAATGGAAAGAAATCAAGGAACCTGCCATGGAGCAGGGCTGGGGAGGGGGAGGGAACCGGGGGTGTTGGTGGTGGGGAGATGGGCACTGGTGGCGGGATGGGTGCTGCAACACTGTTTGACCAAAACCCAAATATGAACTTTTTAATTGTATATCTTTGTAATTTTAAAAAATAAAAAAAATTAAAAAAAAAAAAAAAAAAAAAAAGACAGTGGAGGCTAGGGTTCTGAACCAGGCAGAGACTATAAATAGGGGACCAGGAGAGCAGGGGAGGGAGCTTCCAGACTGATAAAGCAGCGGCCTCAGGTACCTGGCCAGCACCCTAGGCCATGGGGCCCCTGGTGCTTACTGAGTTGGATGGCTAGAGACCAGGGGGGAGTAGCTGCTCTGATCACTAGGCCCGAGGCCAGCACCAGGCCACAAGGCCTGCCTGGAGCCTGAGCCCAAGGGCTGGCATCAAAGCTACAGGCTACAGAGGCTCCAGGGCTGCTGAGTATTAGGACCACCGGCAGCAGGGCAGCATGGAGGAACTCAAAAAATTAGATAGGGATTCAGAGACACAAGACATGGTAGCAAAAGATGAAACAAGGTAATTTGGGAAATAGATAAGGACATAGTCGAGGGGTCAGAGAAAGAAGTTCTGAAGAGAAAGCCCTGAGCTGAAAGGATCTAAGAAAATGTCCTGAAAGACCCTCCCAGCCCTGTTAAGGCTTAAAAATAACTGAATTGACAGTGAGTACTGTGAGGGACCCAGCTAGGCCCCAGTATCTGCTGCCATAGTCCCTGACCCCAAGTAATGTTAGGCTCAATCCACAGGAGGTCCCTTGGAGCCTGGGGCCTTAGAAGCTACCTGAGGGGGGAGCCACAATCTCCCCTCCATTTCAGTTATTTTTAAGCCTTAACAGGGTTTGGGAGAGGTCTTTAAGGACAGTGGAGGATGGAAGCAGGCTCTCTGGTCATAGGTCTGTTGTTGGAATGAAGTGTGCATGAAAAGTTTAATTAACAGTAAGTTAAATACAGGTACCTCACTAAAACATATAAAATGACAAAAGTGGAAAGCAGAGAGCTGGTGGGGACATTGATTAGTAAAGTGAACACTGGTCAAGGGATTGGTTTTAGAACACTGTATGATTGTTGCTGGGAATGTCGACTTGTACAACCTTTCTGGAAAACAATGTGGACATTCCTCCAAAAGCTAGAAATTGAGCTCCCTTTTGAGTCCAGCCATACCACTCCTGGGAATATACTCTGGGAAGCTAAAAACACACAGCGGAAACACAATCTGCACTTTTATTTGCATAGCAGCACTATTCACAATAGCCAGAACCTGGAAACAACCAGTATGCCCGAGAACTGATGACTGGATAAAGAAACTTTTGTACATCTACACAATGGAATACTATGCAGCTGTTAGGAAAAATGAAGTTATGAAATTTGCCTATAAATGGATGGACATGGAAAGGATCATGTTGAGTGAAATTAGTCAGAAGGAAAGAGAGACATAGAATGACTGCATTTATTTGCATGACATAATATATCAGGTGATCTTACCAAAAGTGGAAATTACCACAAACTTGTGGGAGTCAGAGGTTAGGTAAGATAGAGAAGGGAACTTGTGTGAATAAATGTCAAAAGGGCTGATACCAACATAGAACTGAGCACTAAATACAGGCAAAAAATGCACATGATGGCTTCTAAGTGTATGTAGTGCAACCCACAATGTGTAAGAGAAGGAAGAGAGAGAGAGAGAGGGAGAGCAAAGAGATAAATAACCTGCCATTTAGGCAGGCTATGGGAAGGGGAGGGAATTGGGGACATTGGTGGTGGGAAATGGACACTGGTGGAGGGGGGGTGCTGGAACACTATGTGACCGAACCTCCAAACATGAACAACATGACTGGAGGTGGGTTGGTAGCAGCAGACAGGGGCACTCAGTGCTGGAATCAGATGATTCCAGCCCAGGGGCAAAGTGAAGGCAGGTTTTTTTTTTTTTTCTTTTTGCATCACACCCAGCAATGCTCAGGGGTTATTCCTGGCTCTTTGCTCAGGAATTACACCTGGCAGTGCTTGGGGACCATATGGGATGCCAAAGATTGACCCAGGGTCGGTGCATGCAAGGCAAAGCACCCTACCTGCTGTGCTGTGCTCCAGCCCCAGGGTTTTTCTTTTTTTAATCCTACAGAGGGAAAGTAGTCTTTTTCTGTGGGAGATTTAGGGAGATGTGAGGAGGGGAGAAAGAGACAAAGAGACTGCAAATGGCAGAGGAGAGAACCCAGCATTGGTGCCCTGAACCAAGCGAGGGGTTTAGAAAAAACAGGCTTGGGCTGTGACCCCTCAACAACATTTTATTCTTGGCTCCACGTGGTTCTGTTGGAAGCCAGCAGGTCCCTCACTCCCCGCCAAGCACGGGGGCAGTGAGGTCCTATGGAAAAGTTCATGTGTTGTCGCAGTGTCGATTTGGATAAGTGTGTGCCTGCTGCTGTAGTGCCTATCAATCAGCTGGTATCAGGTACATTTTTGGTTTGGATAAGTTTGTGCTGTTGCAGTGTCTTATTTGGATACGTTTGTGTGTTGTTGCAGTGTCTTACCATCATCAGATGGTATTAGGCATATTTTTTAAGTCTGAAACTACCTGCTCACCTTTCCAGGGTGTGTTCTGAGGAGACCCATAAAACCCATGACTACATCTGTTAGTTCATGGAATTTCCTTTTGTTATGTTTGATCTATTTATGATTCATGGTGCTCCTTTGTTGGCCCATTTGCTTTCTCAGTCATTGCTGGAATGATAATGATGTAGTGTTTCTGAACCATGGTATGATTACATTCTGGGGCAAAAGGGCCTGCCTCAGGTCACTGCAGAAATATCTGAAAGGTTAAAAGGATTCAGGGGGCAGCAGAATGGCTGTACCCTAGGGGCATTTATTAGGTGTCTTAAAAACTTTTTTGTAATGTGGCCAATCAGAATAGACAATGGATCCACTGGGGCAGGGATTTGGCTGGAGATAAAGGCAGCCACTTGACCCTCATCTTTTCAGGAGGATTAAGGGGGCAGCAGAGGGGGCGGGACCCTAGGGGCATTTAGGGTGTGACTTTAAGTCACTTTGTGTAATGTGGCAAATCAGAACAGACAGTGGGTCGGCTGGGGGTGGGATTATGGCAGCTGATAAAGGCAGACACCTGATCCTCATCTTTCTCTTCCAGGAATCTGAGCTACCTGGATCTTTAGAGTCAGGTAGGTCTGACCATGCATTCTAGCACAGGCTCAGGGGTAACAATGGGTGCAGGCGGAGCTTAGATGCTCAGGAAGGTTGATTCAGGCCGCAGTATTCCAGTTTAGGGGTCTCCTTCCTGCCGGAACACCACGACTCAGGGCGTGACCAGGGGTGGGTTTGGAAGCAGGAGACCAGCGCATAGTTGTAACACGGGGGTCTCCTCCCCGCCGAAACTAGTGGGTGCAGTTTCACTGAGGGGCTGTTTTGGAGGCTGGAGGCTGCGTGCGGCGCGGGGCCAGGGGCGGGTCGGTCGCGCCAGGGTCCCTGGAGCCCGTCCCCGCCGTCTGCGAGGTGGGGGTGTCCGTGGGGGGCGCCCGGGAAGGCGAGCCGGGATTGGCGGCGGGTCGCGCCGGCCGGTGCCGGCGCGGTGTCGGGCCACGGGGGCGGGGCGGAGGGGCCGGTCGCGTGTCGTGGGGTGGGGGCCGGCGCGTGCGGACCGGGGGTCGGGCGGGGCCTCGCGGCACCGGGTGCTCCAGGTCTCCCCGCAGGCGCCCCCCGTCCCCGCGGCTCGCCCCCCCCCCCCGACTCTCCCCGCGGCCTCCTGCCGCTCCAGCCAGAGCCGCGTCTCCTCTCCCTGCGACCCCTCCCGCTGGGGGTCGCGTCGCCTCGGAGGCCCTCCGAGGTCCTGGTCCCCGTCCGCCCGCTGACCCCCTACCCGCTGGAGGACTGCTCAGGTCCCGTGGCGCGGAGTGTTAAAGACCCTTCGGGGTTTGCCCGTCCGTGGCGGGGGCGGGGGCGGACTGGCCCTTCGGGGCGCTCCTGCTCCCCTGGCGTCTGCCGGACCCCGACTTCCTTTCCCTGTCCCCGCTGTCTGTCTCCTCCGCCCCCACCCTCCCTGGTGCAGCCCCAGTGGTCCCAATACCCCACACCCGGGGTGGGGGCGGGCGGGCAACAGGGGCGACTCTGGACGCGGGCCTGCACTTCCCTTGGATCGCCCCAATGCTGGGCGTCATAGGGTTCCCGCAGGGTCCCGCGCTGCTGCCCCACCCCGCCCCCCAGTGCTAGCTGGAGCGCAGAGGCTTAGACTGGTGCAGACCAGGGAACCCGACTGTTTAAGTAAAACAAAGCATCATGAGGGCGCTGCAGGTGGATGCGATGTGATTTCTGCCCCCCCACTGCTATCCCACACACTTCCAATCACCTAGTGCTGGTGAGCTTCCCAGTCTGATCAGGCTTGGAGTAGGGAGGCAGCTAGGATGAGGAGAGCAGGAAAGAAAAGACCCGGCGAGGTCAGGTCTAGTCTAGCCTCAGACTACACCCTGTGGTCATTTGTATAGCATGACTAACATCTTTTTAAGCACTGTTGGCTTTTTGAGGATGTCTTGTTTTTTAAAAACATCACTTTTTCTGTCCATTTTCTGTGCAAGACTTTAAGGAAGCATTATTTGTGACATGAGATTTATCAGTAACTGAATGAACTGAGAGTCTACTTACTACCGAGACTATCCCACCTGCATGGCCAAGCCTGGCAAGCTGCCCGTGTCCTATTCAATATGCCAGGAACAGGAGCGATGATGGACCTCATTCCCACCCATCATCTGAGCGAACGGATTGAAGCTCTTTAGTGTTCCTGGAGCAAAAGATGCCCCTAGGCCTACATTACCACGCAAGAGGGACACATGGAGACATTACTGGTGCCTGAGCAAATCGATGAATAACAGGGGAAGTGACAAGATTTTATGTATGCTCTATAGATTTCCCTGTCATGCTCCGGAATCCAGCACTAATAGCTTTTATTGTACCCCCCAGCTTGTTGCTTATTTCATGATGTCACTGACCATACACTTCCCATTCGTGCCACAAAAGTGATCAGTGAGCTCGCAGACTGCCTGAAGCTGAGGTGCCGTGTCTAGGTAAGTCCTCTTCACACACAAGACATGTTTCTCACCTGAGATGCACACGTTCTTTCCTGCTTAGAAAACCTCTTTACAGGGTCTAAATTAGGCAGTCTTTTCCAGCTACTAGAGTGTGCTATAATATGCATTGTTTAAGTTGCTCATTATTTTGGGTGTGGACACACCTGGCAGCCCTTGTGCTTAGGGATTACTCCTGGTGGGGTTCAGTTTACCTTATTGGGTTCTGGGTATCGAGCCAGGATCAGAGCATGCAAGACAAGCGCCATACCCATTGTGCTGTGTAGCCCCACATTTTATTTCCTTTGCCATGGTGTATAAAGTGTATATAGGTGTGGTATTATGCAGAGAAACCATTACTTGTTTTGAAATTTTGTTTTTTGGTGGTCTTATGTATATTGTCAACAAAGTGAAAAGGTGGGGTATTCATGGAATCTGTTTTTGCATTTTAATGAACATTTAATCTCTTCAATATTTGGCATGGGTAATGAACCTCTGCATTTTAATTTTTTTGATTTATCTGTTTTATTTGTCATTATTTTGCTTTTTTGGGTCACATTTAGACACATGGCGATGCTCAGGGTTACTCCTGACTCTTCGCTTAGGAATTACACCTGGCGGTGCTCAGGGAACCCACATTGGCTGCTTTGAAGGCAAATGCCCTCCCTGCAGCCGGCCCCTCCAGTTTAATGTGTGCTGTTGATTGTTTGCACTTTGGTCAGTACATTTCTACTTACTGAAATATTCTGTAAGTTTGAAATTACATTGCTTTAAAACACCATCTCACCTATGATGTCTAGACCTATGTTGATCGGGTTTTCCTTCTTCTTCTTGTTGCTACAGATAGAGAGGCACTCAGGCCAACCCTTTACAGGGCCAGGCAATTTCTTCAGAACCAACATGCCTATCTAAGGGTATTTTTAAGTGAATAAAGTATTTTTTTGGCCATACATGAACAGCATGAGGGGGGGCGTTTTTCTTTCCTCTGCATTTAACGGCATTTCCATTCCCAGTACTACATATGGTCCATTCATTACTGAATGAATGGTGAACATGTGTCACCTCTAAGCATAGAGATGGGGTTAGGTGCTGAGCATCTGCTGAAAGTCTCGTCTGCACATGTTAATTTTTTTTTTGTTTTGTTTTTTTGCTTTTTTGGGTCACACCCAGTGATGCTCAGGGGTTACTCCTGGCTATTTGCTCAGGAATTAATCCTGGCAGTGCTCAAGGGAACAATATGGGATGCCTGAGATATCAGACCTGGGACAGCCGCATGCAAGGCAAATGCCCTCCCTTCTGTGCTATCGCTCCGGCCCCTTCAATGGGTTCCTGTTCTGACCTCATGACAGGTCTGTAGACATTTTCATGTCCATCATAATGTTCTCCATTGACTTGTATTCTGGACATTATAGCAGAAACTGGGCTTTATTCCTCTTGTGTGGATGTGTCAATGTTCTGTGGCCTCGTAAGGCCTTAAACCATCTAATGACGGTGTTGGGTATATTTTTAAGTTGCCTGTGGTTGCTCAGTGAGCTGAAACCACCCACTCACCATTTTGCAGAGTGTGTTCTGCGTAGACCAATAAAAGACTACAAAACCTGTGCCTGCATCTTTATTAGTTCACCAATTTTCCTTTTGTCATGATTGCTTTATTGCTGGGATTGTTTATGCTCCACGGTGTTACTTTTTTAGCTGACATGCTCTCCATTGCTGAAATGAAAATGATGTATTTCTGAGCATTGGTATGATGCATTCTAGTTATGTTTCCCACTCACTGTGTTGCTGTTAAGATTGTTGGTGATACTTTAGGCCTAAAACTGGGATCATAGTATGCACGTGAATGCAGGCGCTCTCAGTTCATTGCTCACATAATAAGATAATTTGCAGAAATAAACTATAAAACACAAGATTCAAGTAATTGAGTATAATGCTTTTTCACCAATATGTCACATCCTTCAGCTTTGATTTAAACTTGCTTAACATGCAATGTTACTATTTTCTAACATTTTCACCCTAAGACCAAAGTAACTGTTCTTACACATTGGTTGCTTAGTGGGTCCTATAGACAGGTATGCAGTGACCTTGCCCTTATACTCTTGGATCTCATTGCCACTTAGCTTGTCCCATCAAAGTTTTGCCTAACAGTAACTTTGCACTATTATGGTACCATGTCACTCTGGAGGCTCTTGGCAGATTTAACGTGCAAACTGCAACCACACATGTCTAACAAGAGAGCAGAATTTGTTTTGCTGCCTGCCATTAACTGTTAGTGGTATGCACTTAAAAGAGTTAAGGGCTTGATTTCTGTGACAGATAACATGACTACTTATATGCCATATTGTTATTGTGCTTTTCTATAGGTCTATTCTCTAGCTCTAGAAAGCCCCCTTTTTTTGGTTAATTGACAACTCTTGTGCTGAACACTGTAGATAGGAGTCCAGAGCAGTGAGCACTAATGTGAGGCTATGTCTCCCAAGTTTCTTCCTGTGAACAGAAACATTTTTTGTCCTGAGCAGAGTAAAGATGAGACTAGAGTATTGAGCCCTTTAGCGTGAGGATCACATCCAAGTTCCTTTCCGGTAGGTTTATGTGGAACCTACACATTACAAAAGGTTTTCATCTGGGGCGGGAGGGATAGCACAGGGGTAGGGCATTTGCCTTGCACATGGCCAACTTGGGTTCGATCCCCGGCATCCCCATATGGCCCCTGCGCATTGCCAGGTGTTACCCAAAAAGCAAGAAAAGAACAAAACATGGTTTTCATCAATTGTAAAGCATTTTGGTCCTGTGCACTATAATAGAAGTCTAGCATGTTGCCTTGTGAACAGAAACATTAGAAGTTTCTTTTCATTGTCATTTTGATGCTGAGTACTGTAATAAGTCTAGAGCATTCAGAACTGTTAAGTGAGTCTGCCACATCCAGTTCCATTACTATAGGTTTCTGTGAACAGCCTTTTTTATCAATTGCTAAAATATTTGTTACTGAGCACTTTGAGTCTAGTGCACTGAGCACTGTAATAGGAGTTTCCAGCACTCCAGTTTTCCCTGTGCACAGAAACATTAGAATTCTCTTGTCATCTATTTATTTTGTGATGAGCACTGTAATCCGAGTCCAGACAATTGAGCACAGTGACATGATCTGCGACTTCCAAAACTTGTGCTCAGGCATCACATAAGCACTGCACCATATGCAGTCAAGTTGACTCTTACAGGGTTTCTCATAAGCTGCCCTACGTAGGGCTTTATCTAGGTAAATGTCCATTGCTAGGGTGGTTTCCAAGGGGTAGATATGGGAGTAGTTGATGATCTAAGTTCCTTGCCTGGCCTCTGTTTCCACTGGTGTTTCTCTCAGAGGGGGCTCCTGCTTCCTGAGTCTGTAGTAGGGCGACTTAGGTCTGACACCCCAGGACTTGCTGGGTAGGCTGATCTAAGTTCCTTGCCTGGCCTCTGTTTCCACTGGTATTTCTCTCAGAGGGGGCTCCTGCTTCCTGAGTCTGTAGTAGGGAGACTTAGGTCTGACACCCCAGGACTTGCTGGGTAGGCTAGCCCCCAGAAGCCCGACACTCGCTGCGCTTAATGCTCAAGGTTTCCCATCAGAGGCGCATGTTAGTGCTCCTACACCTGCTACAACAGTGTTAACCTCCAGCTCCAGAAGTGTCAGAGGGCATGCTGTGCAGAGGTAAGTCATTGTCATCCCATGCATATTGTATCACATCATGTGGTATGTTTTTGTTGCATTCAACAGTGTTTAATCTTAATTATTATCATGGTTAACTCTTGCATTCATGAAATAAGTCTCACTTTTGATGATGTGTGCCATGTGTAACATACAGAGACACTTTGCTGCATACTTTCTGTTCATTTATATCATGTATCATGCAGCTGTTTCCTGGGCGCGTTCACTTACTAAAACATAACAAGAGTCTTTGATTGTAAGGGAATACACCATTTGCATCATTAAGGAGTATTTACTCACTTCCAAATAGTTTCTGCTGCTACATCATAGATTTCTGGGCTTCTAAATGCAAGGCAAGGGCATTGTTGTGGAGTCATTGTTACAGGCCCCTGATATTCTTTCTAAAGTGCTGGTACTATGGGACCAGAACTACACGTTAAGGGATGTCTTTGTTAGGTCAACAAATTACCCAGTTTAATCATACATGTGTTTACACAGACACAGACACACAGGTTCTCTGAGCTGCATTGTGGTTTAATTCTGAGTATATACACAGGGTTAGGTATTGAGCACCTGGAGTGGAGTCCAAGGCTACTTGCAGGATTGCAGGTCCCTCCTGGTGCTACAGATATGTCCAGGGTATCCTCCAGGGCATTGTCAGCTGACCATGTCCCTGAGCTGCTGGGAACACAATGGGTGCTGCTGGTCAATGAACGACCAGGCTTGCACATTACCTTGTTGTGTTCGGGACCTAAGTGATAGTTACTTAGCTCTGGCTCCTATGTGAGCGAAGGCTGTGATCCCTCTCCTCTCTCTTTGGTGGTGTTCTCTTTGCAGCTTTCAGGTCTGCTTTCATCCCTATTGCTTGGATCCCGAGCCAAGATGAAGCTGTTAGCTGTGTGTGTGTGTGTGTGTGTGTGTGTGTGTGTTGTTTTCGGCGTGTTTGATGCAGAAGTCAGCTGTTGATGCTCTACTTTGTTCATGTTGCTGAGTGCTGGGGCAGGCTTTGTTGGTCCTACATCCCAGATCCCACTTTCCACATGCCGACTGTATTTACTTGTGTTTGAGCATTGGTGCAGTGAATAGCTCTGTGCAGCTCTTTTGCCCACTATTTGAATCTGCCAATGTGGAGATCTTGAGACTTACAGTGAATGGTTAGAGGTGGGGGCTGTCGACTTTCCTTCAGCAGCATTGCCATGTTTGGTTTGTGTATCGCACCACATGCCATAGTGCTTCCTTACTCATTCTGGAGCTAGGAAATGTATGCAGCTTTTATTCCCCCTTCAATGTCACACACTTCATTTGAGTTACTATGATCTCATGTTGCATTTGGTTATTTTCATTTCCTCACACGCTTGTCACTTTATGCACCCGTTTATTTTCCTAAGTCCAGAACAATGGTAGTTTCATTTAATATTTAAAAGGTGCTGCGTGGGATTGCAGTGAAAACACTTGCATTTCACATGTGTGTATTAGGTTTCATTAATCCCTGGCACACCTATGGTCCCTTGAGTCATGCAATAGCAATTTCTGAACCAGGAGCCAACCCTTGGTGTAGCCTGTTGTGTCACAATTTAGTCAAAACCAAATAGGCAAAGTATTTACTGATATTTGTTACTCATTTGAAATTATGCTCAGGTTGCTGTTTGAAATTATGGATGTGACTCATGATCCTTTAGTGGTAGTCTTGCTGAATCCTGTATTTGCGAATAAAGCCATTGATATGTTTGGTGCAATTTGCTGTTCTGCACCGTGACTGCATTTTACCAGAGCAGAGTACTTAAGATGTGATGTCCACTGCATTACTCAGCTTTTATGATTGTTTTACCTTGCTCTGCAAGTCATTTGCCTCACACTTAGGTGTGCTACAGTGCTATGCACAATACTCACTGCAAGCTTTAATGTAATTCTACTGTTTTCTCCTGCTGGTTTTACCACTCTTAAAGCCCTTGACGATCTACCTTAGCATTGCCAATGGAAGAGATAAACAACATAATATTGAGTGCCACGATTTGGAATATTCTTAGTCACATTATGTTTCAATCGGGCAATGAATTCTACATAAATTTCCTTAGCCCCTTGATTAACATTAATAAAGGTCTAAACTAAATTTTGCAGGGTAGTTTCTTTCTAAGCTTATTCTAGTTTCTGTCAATTGAACAATAGAGATACTGATCTGGGGGTGAGCCATTGCCTTTCCTAATCCCCCAGTACAAGCCTCACCACCCCCACTATGTTTAAAATTGTAGAAAATTGGCGGGGAGAGACTTTCGTTTCCCATGTGCAGTTACCCACTATGTAGCCAAGCCAGGAAGTTGTATAGTAGTGGGAGAGTTGGATCCTAACTGCATGAAGAACTGTTTAAATTCCTTTACAGTCTCAATAAGTAGGCAAAACACATGTATACATCTGCCATCTTTGGGAATAGAGCAGGGAATACGCATGTATTCCCCCACTTTTTGTGAATAAAGCAGGGAATACACTTGTGTTCTCCACTTTTGTGAATAAAGCAGGGAATACACATGTATTCTCCACTTTTGTGAATAAAGCAGGGAATACACATGTATTCCCCCTTTTGGGAATAGAGCAGGGAATACGCATGAATTCATCCCCCTTTTGGGGAATAGAGAAGGGAATACTCATGTATTCAACCCCCCTTTTGGGTGTAGAGAAGGCAACACGTGTAATCATTCACCCTTTTGGGGAATAGAAAAGGGAATACACATGTGTTTATCTGCCCCTTTTTGGAATAGAGAAGCCAATATACATGTATTCATCCCCCTTTTGGCAATAAAGGGAATATGGATCTGACCCTTTTGGGAATAGTGAAGGAGTATGCATGTATTCACCTTGCCTTTTGGGAATTCCTTGCTGAATTTTAATAAGACTGCTAAGCTGCCTTTTACCACTTCTGAAGCTGAGGGAGAGGCAGGTGTTCTGGGGAGGCCAAAGCTATTCATTTCTTCTGTTTCTCCTCACTTTACTTAGATTGTTTATAGCCAGCTTCCCAAGTGTTTTTCTAAGACCTCTGTATCTTTTTCTACTTTTCCTATGGTTCCCCTTTTAAATGGATGGTAAAGCAGATAAGACCAAGTAAATAAGAGACTACAGAGAATCAGGTTTGGGTGCCCCTTTTCGGTGGGCATCTCAATTCTAATTGTGTATCTCCCATTTCTAGGAAACTGTTGGGTAGTCAAGGTAATAGCCTGGCATAGTTGTTGCAAAGCTTCCTTTTTATTTTACTCTGGATGGGTACAAGAGTGATCTTAGCAGGCGAGGGACTCCCTCGCTTCTGAGGTAGTGCAGCACTATGAACACATCCCTGATGGACAAGTACCTAGAACCCACTTTCCCATAGGGAGTTTCCTGGGATGCATCGTCTGTATATAGAGACACTGAATCCTCTGAGCAGCTTATGCGAACAATTACACGACAAAGCATATGTTCACAGGCTGCTGTCATTAGTTGCAGAATTACAACATGTGTTGCTCATGTGTAGGGTAGGAGTTGTGACAGATTCCACTTCCTCATAGTGATTCCTCCCAATTAATTTTCTTTGGATTCTGTAAAGCAGTATGGAATGGGCACACTTGCTTATGCACAGTGGGATGCTTTGCTTTGTTTCCATGTGCAGTCCAAGGACTGAGCACAAAGTGGAGGCCCCCATTAGCATTTGGGCAGTGCCAGTATTTTTGCAGTGTGTGTACTTGCACACACCCTGAAGCATGGATACCTTCCTGGAGTACTTAACACTTAATGAACATGTGAGTTTGTGAGTTCTGTGACATTTCCTGTGCCTTAAGTAATGTTTGAGAGGAAGTCTCATGTGAGGGAGGGAAAGGACAGTGAACTTGGGTACCTGGGAGTATTAGATTTCGTTAAAAGTTATCCATGTATGCTCAAGCCTGTTGTCTGTGTATGGACATTTCAGATACTGTGGAGCTTAATTTGGCAATCCAGAAATGGAAAAGTGGAACAGAAGCAGCTGGTATCTGTTCTGACCCCAGGACTGTCTTGTGGACATGTTCGTGTTGTTTTCATCTCCATGGACCTCTATTCTAGACCTTATTGGAGAAACTGGGATTTATTCCTAAACTGTGTGGAATTGTCAGTGTTTTGTGGTGTGCTTTTGCAGGGCCTTTTACTATCATCTGATGCTGTCAGGTGTATTTTTTTTTTTGCTTTTTTGGGTCACACCCAGGGATGCTCAGGGTTACTCCTGGCTCTGCACTCAGTTATTACTCCTGGCGGTGCTCAGGAGACCATATGGGATGGCAGGGGATAGAACCCAGGCCAGCACAGGCCCGCTGCATGCAAGACAAACGTCCTACCCACTGGACTATCGCTCCGGCCCCTGTCAGGTGTATTATTTTTTTTGCTTTTTGGGCCACACCCGGCAATGCTCAGGGGTTTCTCCTGGCTCTGCACTCAGGAGTTACTCCTGGCGGTGCTCAGGGGACCATATGGGATGCTGGGGATTGAACCCGGGCCGGTATGGGCCTGCTGCATGCAAGGCAAACACCCTAACCGGTGGGCTATGGCTCCGGCCCCAGTCAGGTGTATTTTTAAGTGTACAAGTTGCCTGCGGTTGCTCAGTTAGCTGAAACCACCCACTCACCATTGCAGGGTGTGTTCTGACTAGACATATAAAAGACTACAACACCTGTGCCTGCATCTTTGTTAGTTCACCGATTTTCCTCTTGTCCTGTTTAATCTTGCTGGGATGGTTAATGCTTCACGGTGTTACTTTGGATGCCATGCTCTCAGTCATTGGTGAAATGATAGTGACGTAGTGTTTCTGAACATCTGCATGGTTACATTGTAAGTCATAGTCAGTTACAGGGCAGCTGTCCTTCCCATGCCTGACCATGAAGCACCTGATGCTCAGTAAGTCAGTTACAGTATGGCTATCCTTCCCGTGTCCCGACCATGAAGGCATCCCAAGGTTAATTTCTTTTTTTTTTTTTTTTTTTGCTTTTTGGGTCACACCCGGCAATGCTCAGGGGTTACTCCTGGCTCTGCACTCAGGAATCACTCCTGGCGGTGCTCAAGGGACCATATGGGATGCCGGGAATCGAACCTGGGCTGACACAGGCCAGCCGCGTGCAAGGCCTACCTGCTGGGCTATCACTCCGGCCCCCAAGGTTAATTTCTAAGGGACACTTTTAGCCTTGAATTTTAGCAGAGCACTGTGGTCTGTGCAGGTGGTAGATAGATATTGCTTAGCTAATTAATGCACGTGCCTACGAAGACATGCACCTTGTGTTACTTTATTTCTGTGATTGTACACATAGCTGGTCCTTCTGTTTGCGACATGTTGATTTGATTCTAAGGATGATTTTTTTTAAATATTTTATTACACCACCATGTGATATACAATTACAAAGATGTTCATGTTTGGGTTTCAGTCATACAGTCTTCCAGCACCCATCCCTCCACCAGTGCCCATCTCCCACCACCAATGTCCCCACTTCCCTCCCCCTCCCCCAGCCTGCCTCTATGGCAAGTTCTTTATCTCTTCTCTCTCTCTTTCTTTCTCTCTTACACATTGTGGATTGCAATACATACATTTAGAGATTATCATGTATATCTTTTCTCCTATATTCAGTGCTCAGTTCTAGGCTGGCATTATCACTTTTGACAAATATTAGCACACTGTTCCCTTCTCTGTCTCACCTAACCTCTGATTCCCACATGTCCATGGTAGATTCCACCTTTTTTTTAATTGAAAGATGCTCATGTAGAGTCTTGGTTCCACAGGGTTCCAACACGCACCCTCCACCCAAACCCATCTCCCATCACCAATGTCCCGTCTCCCTCCCCCCCTCCCGCACCCCAACCACCTGGCGGGCTCTGCATGTCATTTCCTTCCTCTCTATATCTCCCTCCCAACAAACTTTCCTGCTCTTCGTGGAATGCAGTGCACCAAAAGACATCACTGTTTCACCACCTGGGCTCGAACTGGTTTTGCTCTGTTGCTCTGGTCGTGAGGCAGTTTCCCAGCGTCCGGACAACGAAAATGGTGGCTAGTGTGATGGACGAGTCTCATCCGGCTGCTTCCGGGACCCCCGGAGGCGGCGGGCCCACTCCCAAAGCCCATCTGTCCTCCTCGGGGTTCCATGGTCAGCTAAGGCCCGGCGCGAGCCGAGCTCCAGCCTCTCCAGTCGTCTGCAAGTCCCTGGATGCTGGCCCGCGGGCAGCTCCTGGGCAGGGCCACCAGGCTCGACAAAATGGAGGGGGAAGGGGCGACCACGCCTCCATCTGACGACTTCCCAGTGATTCCCGCCTCTTGGAGCCGCCTACCTGGGCTCGAACTGGTTTTGCTCTGTTCCTCTGGTCTTGAGGCAGTTTCCCAGCGTTCTAAGGATGATTTTGATTTAATTTGGGTGCACTGACAGCGGAAGCTTTCACAAGCAGGTCTTGAGTGCATATCTTAATGGTTTTACCATAGTCTGGCTTAACAGCTCTTTGATCTACTTGGCAGGATACTGCTGTGTGTATCCTGTGGCTTACACTTCTGTGTGAACCCTGACCCTTGAATGCATCAAGTAGTATGTTGTCAAGCATACCTTCTTTCAGGTTGGCATCATTGCAATTTTGTGGCATTAGTGTCCTTTATTTCCAGATCACAGATGTATAGCATTATTACTGAGGCTCTACTCAGTTAAAGCATGGACATTTAGTTTTCGATTTTTTTAAAATTTTTTAATATTTTTTTTCATACCATCGTGAGATATACAATTACATAGATGTTCATGTCTGGGGTTTTTTCATACATGTTTCAGCACCAATCCCTCCACTAGTGCCCATTTCTCACCACCAATGTCCCTCACTCCCTCCCCTCTCCCCCAGTCTGCTTCCATGGAGAGTTCTTTATTTCTATTCTTTCTCTTCCCGGCTGCCTCAATAGAGGTGCCCCCATTTCCTCTCTTTCTCTCTCTCTGTCTCTGCATCTTTCTCCCTCTTTTTACACATTGTGGCTAGCCCTGCAGATATTTAGTTTATCACTTAAGTCTCTTGGTCACCATTACTTTTTTGGTGCAGTAGCTTTTCAAATTTATATAATCCCAAATGTTTATCTTTGCTTCCATTTGCTTGGTCAGTGGTGTGTCATCTTTAAAGATACTTTTATTTTCAATGCCATAGAGCGTTTCTCCTATGTTTTCTTCGATGTACCTTATAGATTCATGTCTGATGTTGAGGTCTATAATCCATTTTAATCTTACTTTTTTGCATGGCATTAGAGGGAGGTCTAAGTTCAATTTTTACATGTAGCTGCCCAGTTTTCCCAGCAACATTTGTTGAAGAGGCTTTCTTTGCTCCACTTAATATCTTTTGCTCCTTTATCGAAGATTAAGTGGTTGTATATTTGAGAGTGTGTTTCAGGATATTCAGTTCTATTCCATAGGTGTACGGGTCTGTCTATACCAATACCACACAGTCTTAATTACAATTGCTCTGTAGTAAAGCTTGAGGTTGGGGGAAAGGCATTCCTCCCATCTTCTTTTTCCCAAGTATTGCTTTAGCTATTTTGGGGGCTTTATTATTCCATACAAATTTCAGGAGTGTTTGTTCAATTTTGTTGAAGAACGTCATGGGTATCTCTATAGGGACCACATTGAATCTGTATAAAGCTCTAGGGAATATTAACATTTTGATGTTAATCCTTCCAATCCATGAGCAGGGAATGTCTCCATTTTCTCAGGTCCTCTTATTTCCTGAAGTAACGTTTTGTAGTTTCCTTTGTAGAGATCCATTACATTCTTTTTTAAACTGATTCCTACATATTTGATTTTCTGCAGCGCAATTGTGAATGGGATAGTTTCTTTAATGTCCCTTTCTTCATTTTCTCTGTTTTCATATAGGAAGGCCATTGACTTTTGGGTATTGATTTTGTACCCTGACACTCTACTATAGGGATGTATTATTTCTAGGAGCCTCTTGGTAGAGAGTTTTGGGTTTTCCAGGTATAATATGTCATCTGCAAATAGTAACAACTTGTCTTCTTCCCTTCTTATCCGGGTGCCCCTAATGTCTTTCTTCCCTGATTGCTATGGCAAGTACTTCCAGTACTATATTGAATAGAGGCGGTGAGAGTGGGCAGCCTTGTCTTGTCCCTGATATTAAGGGAAGGCTTTCAGTTTTTCCCCATTGAGAAAGATGCTTGCTGTGGGCTTGGCGAAGATGGTCTGGATTATATTGAGGGAGGTCCCTTCAATCCCCATTTTATGGAGTTTTTATCATGAACGGGTATTGAATCTTGTCAAATGCCTTCTGTTTATCCATTGACCATATGGTTTTTATTTTTCTTTTTGTTGATATGATGTATTATGTTGATTGACTTGCAGATGTCGACCCATCCTTGCATTCCCGAGATGAATCCCACTTGTTCATGGTGTATAATCTTTTTGATGACTCTTTGGATTCTGTTTCCTAGTATTTTGTTGAAGATCTTAGCATCTGTGTTTGTTGGGGAGCTCCGCCGGGGTCCCCGACAGTGCTGGGAAGTGAGTTCCCTTCTACCTCCAAAGCCAGCGAGGAATGGATGAAAACTCAGGAATCCGATGCAGTTTTATTATTTTTTTACTCTTTTTTTTAAAATTTTTTTACTATACCACTGTGAAACATACAATTACAAAGGTGTTCATAATTGGTTCTTGGTAATACAGTATACAAGCACCCATCCCTCCACCAGTGCCCCATTTCCACCACCAGTGTACCCCAACCCTCCCGCCCACCCCCATGCTGCCTTAATAGCAGACAGCCCCGTTTCCACTCTTTCTCTCTCTGTCTCTCTCTCTGTCTCTGCATCTCTCTCCCTCTTATTTTACACATTGTGGCTAGCCCTGCAGATATTTAGAGTTTATCACTTAAGTCTCTTTGTGTATATTCAATGGTGAGTTTTAATCTGCCATTACCATTTCCCACATTTAGTAAAACACTGGTATCTATTTATGTCGTATTAATGAATGCAGTCATTCTATATCTGTCCTTTTCCTTCTGACTAATTTCACTCAGCATGATAGTCTCCATGTCCATCCATTTGCAGGTAAATTTCATAATTTCATCTTTTCTGACAGCCGCATAGTATTCCATAGTGTAGATGAACCACAGTTTCTTTAGCCAGTCCTCTGTTCTCGGGCATTTAGGTTGTTTCCAGATTCTAGCTATAGTGAATAGCGCAGAGATGAATAAAGAAGTACAGATAGTGTTTCTGCTATGTGTTTTTCGGTCTCTCAGGTATATTCCCAGGAGTGCTATTGCTGGATCAAATGGGAGCTCAATATCTAGTTTTCGGAGGAATGCCCATATTGTTTTCCAAAAGGGCTGGACCAGCCGGCACTCCCACCAACAGTGGATGAGAGTCCCTTTTTTCCCCACATCCACGCCAGCACTGGTTGTTCTTGCTGTTTTGGATGTGTGCCAGTCTCTGTGGTGTGAGATGGTACCTCATTGTTGTTTTGATTTGCATCTCCCTGATGATTAAAGATGAAGAGCACTTTTTCATATGCCTTTTGGCCATTCGAATTTCTTCTTTTTGGAAGCTTCTGTTTATTTCTTCTCCCCATTTTTTGATGGGGTTGGCTGTTTTTTTTCTTGTGAAGGGCTACCAGTGCCTGATATATCCTGGATATTAACCCCTTGTCAGATGGGTATTGGGTCAATATCCTTTCCCACTCTGTGGATTGTCTTTGTATCTTGGTCACCGTTTCTTTTGAGGTGCAGAAGCTTTTTAGTTTTATATAATCCCATTTGTTTATCTTTGCTTCCATTTGCTTGGTCAGTGATGTGTCGTCTTTAAAGATTCTTTTCGTTTCGATGTCGTAGAGCGTTTCTCCTATGTTTTCTTCTATGTACCTTATAGATTCATGTCTGATGTTGAGATCTAGAATCCATTTTGATCTGACTTTTGTGCATGGCGTTAGAAGGAGGTCTAAGTTCATTTTTTTACATGTAGCTGCCCAGTTTTCCCAGCACCATTTGTTGAAGAGGCTTTCTTTGCTCCACTTAATATTTTTTGCTCCTTTATCGAAGATTAAGTGGTTGTATATTTGAGAACGTGTTTCAGGATACTCAGTTCTATTCCATAGGTCTACAGGTCTGTCTCTATACCAATACCACACTGTGTTAATTACAACTGCTCTGTAGTAGAGCTTGAGGTTGGGGAAAGTGATACCTCCCATCTTCTTTTTCCCAAGGATTGCTTTAGCTATTTGTGGAGTTTTATTATTCCATACAAATTTCAGGAGTGTTTGTTCAATTTCTTTGAAGAACATCATGGGTATCTTTATAGGGACCATATTGAATCTGTATAAAGCTCTAGGGAGTATTACCATTTTGTAATGTTAATCCTTCCGATCCATGAGCAGGGAATATGTCTCCATTTCCTCAGGTCTTCTTTTATTTCCTGAAGTAACGTTTTATAGTTTTCTTTGTAGAGATCCTTTACATTCTTTTTTAAACTGATTCCTACATATTTGATTTTCTGCGGCGCAATTGTGACTGGGATAGTTTCTTTAATGTCCCTTTCTTCTCTTTCGCTGTGTGCATATAGGAAGGCCATTGACTTTTGGGTATTGATTTTGTACTCTGCTACTCTGCTATAGGAATGTATTATTTCTAGGAGCCTCTTGGTAGAGAGTTTCGGGTTTTCCAGGTATAATATCATGTCATCTGCAAATAGTGATAACTTGGCTTCTTCCCTTCCTATCTGGATGCCCTTAATGTCTTTTTCTTCCCTGATTGCTATGGCAAGTACTTCCAGTACTCTATTGAATAGAAGTGGTGAGAGTGGGCAGCCTTGTCTTGTCCCTGATCTTAAGGGGAAGGCTTTCAGTTTTTCCCCATTGAGAATGATGCTCGCTGTGGGCTTGGAGTAGATGGCCTGGATTATCTTGAGGAAGGTTCCTTCAATCCCCATTTTACGGAGAGCTTTCATCATGAACGGGTGTTGAATCTTGTCAAATGCCTTCTCTGCATCTATTGATACGATCATATGGTTTTTATTTTTCTTTTTGTTGATGTGATGTATTATGTTGATTGACTTGCGGATCTTGAACCATCCTTGCATTCCCGGGATGAATCCCACTTGTTCATGGTGTATAATCTTTTTGATGACTCTTTGGATTCTATTTGCTAGTATTTTGTTGAAGATCTTAGCATCTGTATTCATCAGGGAGATTGGTCTGTAGTTTTCCTTTTTTTGTGGCATCTTTGTCTGCTTTGGGTATCAGGGTGATATGTGCCTCATAAAAGCTATTTGGGAGTGTTTCTGTTTCTTCAATTTGCCGGAAGAGCTTAAAAAGAATTGGGAGTAGGTCCTCTTTAAAGGTTTTGTAGAATTCACTGGTGAATCCATCTGGACCTGGGCTTTTGTGTTTGGGGAGACTTTTGATTACCGATTCTATTTCCTCGATGGAAATAGGTTTGTTGAGGTATTCCAAATCTTCTTGTTGCAGACTTGGGAAGCTGTAGGAATTCAGGAATTTGTCCATTTCTTCTAGGTTCTCTTGTTTTGTGGCGTACAGGCTCTCATAGTAATCTCTGATGATCTTTTGAATTTCTGTCGTTTCTGTTGTGATGTTCCCGTTTTAATTTCTGATTCTATTTATTTGGGTTCTCTCTTTTCCTTTTCTTACAAGTCTTGCAAGTGGTTTGTCAATCTTGTTTATTTTTTCAAAGAACCATCTTTTGGTTTCATTGATCTTCTTGTTTTGTTTTTTGACATTCCATCTCATTGATTTCTGCTCTAAGTTTTATTATTTCTTTCTTTCTGCTTGGGTTGGGCTCCTTTTGTTGATCACTCTCTAAGATCTTAAGTTGTGAAGTCAGACTGTTTATGATGGCCTTTTCTTCTTTTCTGATGAATGCTTGAAGAGTTATGAACTTGCCTCTTAACACTGCTTTTGCTGTATCCCACAAGTTCTGGTAATTTGTGTCTTCAGTCTCATTTGTTTCCAGGAATCTTTGGATTTCCTCTTTGATTTCTTTTTTATGACTTGCTGGTTGTACAGCTGTGAGCTGTTTAGTTTCCAGGTACTTGGTATTGGTCTCCGTTTTTGTGTACAATTAACTTCTATTTTCAGTGCCTCATGGTCTGAAAAAATAGTTGGCACAATTTCTATCTTCTTGATTTTATGGAGGTATGATTTGTGGCTCAGCATGTGATCTCTTTTGGAGTATGTTCCTTGTGCACTGGAGAAGAAAGTGTATTCAGCTTTTTTGGGGATGAAATGCCCTGTATATGTCTACCAGCCCTCTTTCTTCCATCTCTTCTTTTAGGGCCAGTATTTCCTTGGTAAGTTTCAATCTTGTTGATCTATCCAGGGTTGATAGAGCAGTGTTGAAGTCTCCAACTACAATTGTGTTGCTGTCAATGTCTTCTTTGAAGTCTACCCCAGCCTTTTTGGATGGGTTGTTTGAATGAAGGATTGTTTTCCAGCCTTTTATTTTGAGCCTGTCTTTGCTCCGATTGTTCAGGTCTGTTTCTTGCAGGCAGCAGATTGTCGGATTCAATTTTTTGATCCATTGTGCCACTTTGTGTCTCTTAACTGGTGCATTTAGACCATTGACATTGAGAGAGATTATTGTCGTGGGATTTTGTGCCATCTTTCTGTATAGGTTGGTTGTTCTTTTGGGTTATGTCTTGTCTTATAGTAGATCTTTCAGTCCTTCTTTTTAAGGTTGGTTTTGATTTTACAAAGTTCCTAAGCTGTTGTTTATCCAAGAAGTTGTATATCTGTCCTTCAAATCTGAGCGAGAGTTTAGCCGGATAAAAAATTCTTGCTGAGGCTTTCATTTCATTAAGTTTTTTTACTACATCCCACCATTGCCTTCGGGCTTGGAGGGTGTCTTCTGAGAAGTATGCTGAAAGTCGAATGGATGCTCCTTTGTATACAATTTCCGTCTTTGATCTTGCTGCCGGAAGAATTATGTCTCTGTCTATGGCATCCATTACTTTGACTAGGATGTGTCTTGGGGTCTTTCTATTGGGGTCTCTTCTTGCTGGTATGCGTCGGGCTTCTTGGATCTGGATGCCTTCGTCCTTTAACTCGGGGAACTTTTCAGCCAGGATGTTTTTAACTTTTTTAATTTCCTTGGGGTTACTTTCCTGTCCCTCTGGGACTCCTATGATTCTTATGTTGTTCTGCCTGGCTTCATCCCATTGTTCTCTGTTTCGTTGCTGATCCATTATCCGTCTTATGTAGATCTCTGAGTGCTTTCTGCAGCTCATCTTCACTCTCACTGATTCTCTCTTCCGCTGCTGTCATCCTACTGTTCAGAGCCCCGATTGTGTTTTTCATTTTGTCTACTGAGTTTTTAAGCGATGATATTTCTGTTTGCATGGTTCTCATTTCTGCTCTCATTTCCTCCCGTAGTTTATTGACAGCCCTTTCAACTGCTTCGTTTATGTTCACCTGTATTTTATTGGACATCTGCTCAATTTTTTCATTGAGCTCCTTAAACATCCTACCAATTTCTTCTCTAATTTCATTGTCAGAGAGATCATGCATATCTGTATTCTTTGTTGAGTCTTCAGGGTCGATTCCTTCATCTGTTCTTTGAGCTGGGGGTCTGTGTTGTTTCCCCATGGTGTTGTGGTGTTCAGGGATAGATTCCTCTGGTGTACTGTTTCTTTTTTCTTGAGGGTATTACCTTCCCTTGGTGTTGAATTTCCTAGTTTTTCTATTAATAAGCGGCGGCATGAGCAGCTGCCCCGCCCGGCCAGCCACACACCTCAGGGAGGTTACCTGAGGTGGAGTCAGGCCGGTGTGAGAGTTCAAAATGACCGTTTTCTTCCAGTTCCGCTAGGACTTCTGGGGGTTGTAGTTCCACCTTCTGCCGAGACCTGGGGCTCTACCACAGCCCCAGGTGCCCCTGATGCAGTTTTAAAAGGCTTTACTTATCATAGGTTCAGGCATACAAGTCAGCAATAGCAAAAACCCTGTGCTTAGGATTCCCAGCTAGACCCAAGACACGTGTAGGCCAAGATGGTGGCCACCACTTGTTAAAGGCCCTGTAAAAGGAGAAGACAAGACTCCCAAGAAGGGTGCGAGCTCACAGAGAGCCCAAAAAAAGCATGCGAGAGAGGAAGCAGGCTAGTATTATACCCCTGCAACTCGGACCTCCCTCCCACTGTTATGGAAAGCAGGGAGGGTCAAATGCCCTTAGGTAATCCCTCTCTGCACCTCACCTAGGCCCTTTAGTATGCTAATATTTTGAGCCAAGATCTGCCTGGAAATGCCTTTATAGGGTAGAGAAGGGGGTTTCTGGGATGGCATGTCTCTGTACCAAAGACTAATCATAATGGCAGTTAAATATTTCTCCAAGCCTTCACAAGTCTCTTCTACTTCGTGGTAGTTTTTTATTTTAGCTGCCTTTGGGTATATCAGGGAGCCATGCCAAACAGCATTTCTCTCTGGTCTAATTACTTAGGGATCCAACGTGGCCAGGCAAATATGCTGGTAAGATCTAGTTAGTCCCACGATGATTGTGGTAGCATGAGAGAATATTTATACCAGCAAGTTCAGAATACATGGTCAGATATGACTGCCACATTCAGACTACCCCCCCTTTCTATGAAGTGACCTGCAGGAGGCAATCCAGGGCAGATGCAGAGGCCTAGGCTTTTAGGTGTCCTGCAACATGTGTTCATCAGGGAGATTGGTCTGTAGTTTTCCTTTTTTTTGTGACTTCTTTGTCTGCTTTGGGTATGAGGGTGATATGTGTCTCGTAAAAGCTATTTGGGAGTGTTTCTGTTTCTTCAAATTTCTGGAAGAGCTTTGAAAGAATTGGGAGTAGGTCCTCTTTAAAGGTTTGGTAGAATTCACTGGTGAATCCATGTGGACCTGGGCTTTTGTGTTTGGGGAGACTTGATTACCGATTCCATCTCCTCAATGGAGATAGGTTTGTTGAGGTATTCCAAATCTTCTTGTTGCAGACTTGGGAGACTATAGGAATTCATGAATTTGTCCATTTCAGCTAGGGTCTCTTGTTTCGTGGCATACAGGCTCTCATAGTAATCTCTGATGATCTTTTGTATTTCTGTGGTTTCTGTTGTGACATTCATTTCATTGAGTTTTTTTTACCATATCCCACCACTGCCTTCAGGCTTGGAGGGTCTCTTTTGAAGTCTGCTGAAAGTCGAATGTATGTATGCTCCTTTGTATACAATGCTCTTTGCTCTTGCTGTCTGAAGAATTATGTCTCGGTCTATGATGTGTCTTGGACTAGGATGTGTCTTGGCATCTTTCTATTGGGGTCTCTTCTTGCTGTTATGCGTCGGACTTCTTGGATCTGGATGCCTTCGTCCTTTAACTCGGGGAACTTTTCAGCCGAGATGTTTTTAACTCTTATAATTTCTTTATAAGAAATTATATTGGTTTCTTTCCTGTTCCTCAGGGACTCTGATTCTTATGTTGTTCCACCTGGCTTCATCCCATTGTTCTCTGTTCAGTTGCTGATCCATTATCCGGTCTTTTTCCATCTTATGTAGTTATGAGTGATTTCTGCAACTCATTTTCAGTCGCACTGATTCTCTCTTCCGCTGCTGTCATCCTACTGTTGAGAGCCCCGATTGTGTTTTTCATTTCATCTACTCAGATTTTAGGCGATGATATTTCTATTTGCATGGTTCTCATTTCTGCTCTCATTTCCTCCTGTAATTTATTGACCGTCGTTTCAACCATTTCGTTTATGTTCTCCCGCATTTTAGTGGACATCTGCTCCATTTTTTCGTTGAGCTCATTAAACATCCTACCAATTTCTGCTCTAAATTTATTGTCAGAGATTATGCACGTCTGCATTCTTTTTCGAGTCTTCAGGGTTGATTTCTTCATCTGTTTTTCGAACAGGGGATCTGCCTTGTTTCCTCATGGTGTTGCCGTGTTCAGGGTTAGATTCCTCTAGTGTACTGTTTCTTTTTCTTGAGGATGTTCCCTTCCCTTGGTGTTGAATTTCCTAGTTTTTTGTATTAATAAGCGGCAGCATGAGCAGCTGCCTGCCTGACCAGCCACAACCCCACAGAGAATACCTGAGGCTGGGATAGGCCAGCATGAGAGTTCAAAATGTCCATTTACTTCGCTTCCGCTCGGACTTCTGAGGGTTGTAGTTCCACCTTTTGCTGAGGCCTGGGGCTCTACCAGGACCCCAGGCTCCCGCCCGGCCAGCCGCACATCCCACGAGAATGAGATTCCATTTTTAAGTTTTATTATACCACCGTGAGATAAAAAATTACACAGATGTTCATATTTGGGTTTTCCAGTGTTCCAGCACCCATCCCATCACCAGTGCCCATCTCCCAACACTAAAGTCCCCGGTTCCCTCCTCCCACCCCAAGCCCCACTCCATGGAAGGTTCTTTATTTCTTTACCTTTCTCTCTATCTCTCTTTTTTCCCTTCACTTCCAGATTGTGGATTACAGGACATACATTAAAGGGTTGTCATGTGTATTGTTTTGCCTCTTCTAGGTTTCCTGTTCTAGAATGCTCAGTTCTAGGTTGGTATTAGTACTTTTCGACAATTGTTAGCACACTTCCATTTTTTGTCTTATGTAGCCTCTGATTCCCACACGTTTGTGATAATTTAAAGCATGGACATTTACAATAGCGGTTTTTGCACTAATTCTATTATCAAAGTATGCTGTTTTTTTGGTTTGCAATTTAATGTGTACACCCTTTAGGAGTCTCTCTCTCAGACATGGGGCAGAGAGACTCTCAGACATGGGGCAGAGCTCCTACTGTCTCTCCCTGTGCCCAAACACTCACGAGGTGCCTGGGAGGGATGGCGGGTTCTAGCCCTGGCCCGCCACCCCAGCAGAGCCTCGCAAGAAGCCAGACGACCCCCCCACTCCATGAGGGGCCTCCATTTTCCACATCCGGACTTCCCTCTCGTTAGAACTCCACCCAGCAGATGAGTCTATCACAGCCAGGTTCATCAATAAATGCTGGATTTAGAGATGACAAGAGTATGCTACCTGCACGTCAGAGCCTGGCAAGCTACCCATGTCGTATTTGATACGCCAAGTACCAGTAACAATAATAGAGCTCATTCCCATGACCTGATGAATGGTTTGAGGCTCTTTATGTTCCTGGAGCAAACAGGTGCCCTTGGGCTTTACTTGCATGAGGCAGGACATATGGAGATGTTACTGGTGCCCGCTCGAGCAAATCGATGATGATCGGGAAAGACAGTGATATAGTGATCACGATCACGATCACGATCTTCCCTTTGATCATCTATTTGCTAGAGCGGGCACCAGTGATACCCTTTGGGAATAGTTTCCTTGACTTGCATGCAGGTGTGTATACAATCACGTGATATTTGTATTCTGAGTACTGGTATTTACTAATTGCCAAAACCTTCAATTTTCTTCCATTCTCACGTAGTCACCTGCATGGCCTAGTTCTATTGCACCAGTAATGTCTTCATTAGTTGGGAATTATGTCCATTATTGTTACTGTTTTTGGCATATCGAATACACCACGGGTAGCTTGCCATACTCTTCCTCTGCTCTGGGTTCATCCCTGGGGGCCGGTCTTTCTGTGAAACCATATGTCAGAGCCCTGGGTGCAGACAAACCTATCTTCTGTCTGCCACCTACCGACGCAGCTGGGCACTGCAGTCACACCTGCAACACCTCAAAGGTCCCATTCCATTAAACACAGGAATTGCATTGATCAGTTGATCACGCATTGATATACTAAAATGAACCTGCTTGCAATAATTTTGTACATCACTTGATCACTTGAATCCCGTTATCGATTTGCTCGAGCGGGCACCAGTAACTTTTCCATTGGACCCTATCACGTGCCAATGTAGCCCAATGGCATCTGGTTGATTCAGGAATATGAAGAGTCTCAAACCATTCCTTCAGGGTCTTGACAAGGAAGTCTGACCATCTTGTAGGTGGGCGGCCACGTGATCTTTTGACATCCCGTGGTATCCAGTCAGTAACGGCTCTATTCCAGCCGTTGTCTCCAAATCGCATTACATGTCCAGCCCATCTGATTTTGGATGCCTTGGCAAACGAGACAGCGTCCCTGATTCTGGAATAGCGACGGAGGTCAGAACTCCGGATTCCTTCTCTCACTTGAGTGAGGCGTGATATTCCAAGCATAGCTCTTTCGATTCCTCTCTGGGAGACCCGAATAGCATTCTCATCCTGCTTTCGTAGGGCCCAGGTTTCTGAGGCGTATGTTAATGCAGGGAGAACCGGTAGAGTCGAAGAGATGTGCCCGGAGCCGGAGGTTCTTTGTCCTTTTAGCTATTTCTTTGATGTCTTTGAAGGCATTCCATGCCGCTCTCTTCCTCCTGCGCAGCTCCGGTTTTAGGTCGTTCCTCAGGTTGATTTCTCGGCCTAGGTACACATAACTGCTGCATTGAGAGATGTCTGTTCCATTGAGAGTGAATGGGGGCCTCTGGAACTAGTTAATTTTTTCATAAACATGGTTTTCTTTAGATTCAGCTGTAGACATGCCGCTTGGCTAATGTTTGGTGTTATTAGAACGATGTCATCAGTGAAGCGGAGGTGGTGTAGTTGCCGACCATCTATCTTCAGTCCCATTCGAGGGTGTCGCTGAAGAGTTTTGGTGAAGCGGTATCACCCTGTCGAACCCCTCTTTTGACATCAATGATCACTTTGTAGAATGGTGAGATCCTGGTGGTGAATCCGTACTACAGCTCACAAAGGATCTTGATGTATTGGGTTTGAATCTGCTGGGTGGAGATCTTATGAGTAATGATATCTTACGAGTAATGACAATATTTTGTACATATTTGAGCAGATTTGTTTACCCTTCAGTGTGTCACATGCTGGAATTTGATTCTCATTGCTGCATTCTATTTGTGGGCTGCTCAGGCAGCGTTAGCTTTCAAAAGCAGGTCTTGCTTCAGTGCACGTTTTACTGTTTTCATTGTAGTCTTGCTTATACCCTGAACTGCAATTTTCAGTGTATTAAGCAGTGTCAATACCCACTAATCAGTGAGTACTTCAGTTTTCCTCACCGTTAACAGTTGGCATACTGGAAAATATTTGATTACTCTTTACCTAACAGGGTGTTTCTTTTTTTTGCTTTTTGAGTCACACCCGTGATGCTCAGGGGATAGTCCTGGCTCTTTACTCAGGAACTATTCCTGGCAGTGCTCGGGGGACCATATGGGATGCCGGGGATCGAACTTGGGCCCGCACAGGCCGGCCACGTGCAAGGCAAATGCCCTACCCGGACTATAGCTCTGGTCCCATATAGGGTGTTTCATTTTCCCCCCCAGTATTAACTTTTATTAATCTAGCTTCTTTTTTAAAGTATTTTATTATACCACAGTGAGATATACAATTAAAAAAATATACAATTAAAAAGTTCATATTTGGGTTTTGGTCATAGAGTGTTCCAGCACCCGTCACTCTACCGGTGCCCATCTCCTACCACCAATGTCCCCGGTTCCCTCACCCCCCCCCAGCCCGCCTCCATGGCAGGTTCTTTATTTCTTTCCCTTTCTCTTTCACTTTTCCTTCCCTTCAAGACTACTTATTACAGAACATACATGAAAGGGGTGTCATGTGTATCTTTTTGCCTGTATTTAATGCTCAGTTCTAGGTTGGTATTAGTTCTTTCGACAATTGTTAGCACACTGTTCCATTTTCTGTCTTACCTAGCCTCTGACTCCCACACGTTTGTGATAAATTGCACCCTTGACAAGACCTGATACATGTTTCACTTGACCTTGGATATTGGTATCATAATATGCATATATATATATTTATGTCATGCAAATAAATGCAGTCATTCTGTATCTGTCTCCTTCTGGCTAATTTCGCTGAACATAATCTCCATGTCCATCCATTCATAGGCAAATTTTATAACTTTATTTTTCCTAACAGCTGCATAGTATTCCATTGTGTAGACGTACCAAAGCTTCTTTATGCAGTCATCAATTCTCGGGAACTCTGGTTGTTACCAGACTCTGGCTATTGTGAATAATGCTGCTATGAACATAGAAGTAGGGATGGTGTTTCTGCGGTGTATTTTTGGCTTCCCTGACTATATTCCCAGGAGTGGTATGGATGGGTGAAATGAGAGTTCAATTTCTAGTCTTTGGATGAATGCCCATTTTTTTTTCCAGAAAGGCTGTACCAGCCGGCATTCCCACCAACAATGGATGAGTGTCCCCTTTTCCCACATCCACACCAGCACTTGTTCTTGCTCTTTTGAATATGTGCCAGTCTCTGGTGTAAAACTACATCTCATTGCTTTGATTTGCATCTCCCTGATCAGTGATGATGAGCATTTTTTCATAATTTTTTGACTATTCGAATGTCTTCCTTGTTGAAGTTTCTGTTCATTTCTTCCCATTTTGTAAAGTTCTACCAGTGCCTGATATATTCTGGATATTAACCCCTGTCAGATGGGTATAGGGTGAATATTCTTTCCCATTCTGTGGACTGTCTCTGTATCTTAGTCACTGTTTCTTTTAGGTGCAGAAGCTTTTTAGTCTCATGTAGTCCCATATGTTTATGTTTTCTTCTAGTTGCTTTTGTTCGTGATGTTTCACCTTTGAAGATGCCTTTAGCTTCAATGTCATGGAGGGTTTTTCCTATATTTTCTTCAATGTACTTTATGGATTCAGGTCTGATATTGAGATCTTTAATCCATTTTGATCTGATTTTTGTGCCTGGTGTTAGACACATTTCCAAATTCATTTTTTTACATGTCGCTGCCCAGTTTTCCCAACACCACTTGTTGAAGAGGTTTTCCTTATTCCAGTTTTGACTCTTTGCACCTTTATCAAAGATTAAATGATCATGTGTTTGAGGTTGGGTGTCAGGATACCCAATTCTATTCCATAGGTCCACAGGTCTGTTTTTATTCCAATACCACACTGTTTTAATTACTACTGCCTTGTAGTACTGTTTGAAGATGGGAAAGGTGATGCCTCCCATCTTTTTCCGGAGATTTGCTTTAGCTATCCTTGGGGGGTTTATTGTTGCTTACAAATTTCAGGAGCGTTTGGTCAATTTCTTTGAAGAATGTCATGGGTATCCTTATAGGGACCGCAGTGAATCTTTCCAGAGTTCTATGGAGTATTTTCATTTTGACAATGTTGTTTCTCCCCCATCCCTGAGCAGGGAATATGTTTCCATTTCCTCGTGTCCTCTTTTATCTCTTGGAACAGTATCTTGTAGTTTTCTTTGTACAGGTCCTTTACACACTTGGTTAAGTTGATTCCTAGGTATTTAATTTTCTGAGGCACAAAATTGAATGTAATCGTTTCCTTAATATCCCTTTCTCTTTTGTTCTTTTTATATAGGGAAGCCACCGAGTTTTGGTTGTTGATTTTGTATCCTGCCACTCTAAAATATGTGTCTATTGTTTTTAGGAGTTTTTTGGTAGACAGTTTTGGGTTCTCTATGTCATCTGCGAATAATGAAAGCTTGACTTCTTCCTTACCTATCTGGAAATAAATTCCTGTCCTTTTGTATTTCTGTGGTTTCTGTTGTGATGTCACCCTTTTTATTTCTGATTCTGTTTATTTGGGTTCTCTCTTTCCCTGTCCTTACAAGTCTTGCCAATGGTTTGTCAATCTTTTCAAAGAACCAGCTCTTTGTTTCATTCATTTTTTTGGATTTTTTTTTTGGTTTCCAACTCATTGATTTCCTCTTACGTTTCATTATTTTTTTCTTCCTCAATTTGGCTCCTTTTGTTGGTCTTTTTCTAATGTCTTAGCTCTGTAGTCAGGTTATTTATGAGGGCCCTTTCTTGTTTCCTGATGAATTCTTGCATAGCTATAAATTTCCCCTCTTAACACGGCTTTTGCCTTGCCCCCCAAGTTCTTATGGTTGGTGTCTTCATTTTCATTTGTTTCCAGAAATCTTTGGATTTCCTGTTTGATTTCTTCTATGACCCATTGGTTTTTCAGGAGTGAGCTGTTCAGTTTCTAGGTGTTTGGTTTGACTCCCTGTTTCTGTGTAAGGTTAACTTCCATTTTCAGTGCATCATGGTCTGAAATGATAGCTGACACAATTTCTATCTGTTTTATTTTATTCGGTATGCTTTGTGGCCCAGCTTGTGGTCTATCTTGGAGAATGTTCCATGTGCACTAGAGACAAATGTGTATTCAGCTTTTTTGGCATGAAAAGCCCTGTATATATCCACTAGCTCTCTTTCTTCCATTTCTTCCTTCAGGGCCAATATGTTCTTGGTGAGTTTCAGTCTTGTTGATCTATCCATCGTTGATAGAGCAGTGTTGAAGTCTCCAACTATTACTGTGCAACTGTTAATGTGTTCTTTGAGGTCTCTTAGCAGTTGTTTTATGTATTTTGCTGGCCCCTCGGCTTCATCTATTTACTGTAATTTCCTGGTGTACATACTCCATATAGGGTGTTTCTTCACTGGCTTTTATTTTCACCATATTTGAAAAAAGGATAAGTTTGAGACCTACGCTTTCATTGAGTAAATTTTGTGCTTTAGCCCACAAAGTGTTTTCTTACTTCCTAACCTCCCTCCTTTCTGTGTTTCTCTCCATGGACATCTTTCATACTTTCTCCCCAAACATACTAATGATTATGTATGCTATCCAGAAAAGAGACTGTTGGTTGCCTGTTCATGAGAGGTTATTTATCTTCCCAAAGAAACTCCAACACACAGTCGGGAGTTCTGCTTGTGTCCTTTTTGAGCCATCGCAAACATGCCACTTAGCTTCAAAGAGATTGACAGAACACGTTCACGTACCACGACTAAAATGAGCACTGTGCTTTGCACACGCCATGGTTGATGTTTGTCAACTCTGGTTGTCTCTGGCTTCTCAGACTTTTTTTTTACTGTGTGGGTTCATGTCACAGCAATAGTTGTGTTTACAATGTTGCTCATAGTCTTAAGCATTGCTGTTACAAAAGAGAGCATGCCATTGTTCTTTGTGAAACCATGTACCTGCTTGTCCGTATTGATGCCCACCATATATTGTGCTAATACTTGCTTGTGTCATACAGTGCCAGGTAAATCTGCGTCATTGCATCATATAGGTGCCTTTCAATTTCAGTTGGATGACTTGCATCACAGTGGTTTAACGGTAAGTTTCAGGTATGAGATTTGGGTATGTATACGTAGGGACAAGGTACTAGGTGGTAAGGAGCTCATGGATGATGTGTGAAGTACGGATTTGAAGTTTGAAGGATAGAGAACTAAATAGGACTATTGTATGGGTTACTTTTGTGTTAGAATAAAGGTTTTAGGGTTAGGGTTAGGGTTAGGGTTAGGGTTAGGGTTAGGGTTAGGGTTAGGGTTAGGGTTAGGGTTAGGGTTAGGGTTAGGGTTAGGGTTAGGGTTAGGGTTAGGGTTAGGGTTAGGGTTAGGGTTAGGGTTAGGGTTAGGGTTAGGGTTAGGGTTAGGGTTAGGGTTAGGGTTAGGGTTAGGGTTAGGGTTAGGGTTAGGGTTAGGGTTAGGGTTAGGGTTAGGGTTAGGGTTAGGGTTAGGGTTAGGGTTAGGGTTAGGGTTAGGGTTAGGGTTAGGGTTAGGGTTAGGGTTAGGGTTAGGGTTAGGGTTAGGGTTAGGGTTAGGGTTAGGGTTAGGGTTAGGGTTAGGGTTAGGGTTAGGGTTAGGGTTAGGGTTAGGGTTAGGGTTAGGGTTAGGGTTAGGGTTAGGGTTAGGGTTAGGGTTAGGGTTAGGGTTAGGGTTAGGGTTAGGGTTAGGGTTAGGGTTAGGGTTAGGGTTAGGGTTAGGGTTAGGGTTAGGGTTAGGGTTAGGGTTAGGGTTAGGGTTAGGGTTAGGGTTAGGGTTAGGGTTAGGGTTAGGGTTAGGGTTAGGGTTAGGGTTAGGGTTAGGGTTAGGGTTAGGGTTAGGGTTAGGGTTAGGGTTAGGGTTAGGGTTAGGGTTAGGGTTAGGGTTAGGGTTAGGGTTAGGGTTAGGGTTAGGGTTAGGGTTAGGGTTAGGGTTAGGGTTAGGGTTAGGGTTAGGGTTAGGGTTAGGGTTAGGGTTAGGGTTAGGGTTAGGGTTAGGGTTAGGGTTAGGGTTAGGGTTAGGGTTAGGGTTAGGGTTAGGGTTAGGGTTAGGGTTAGGGTTAGGGTTAGGGTTAGGGTTAGGGTTAGGGTTAGGGTTAGGGTTAGGGTTAGGGTTAGGGTTAGGGTTAGGGTTAGGGTTAGGGTTAGGGTTAGGGTTAGGGTTAGGGTTAGGGTTAGGGTTAGGGTTAGGGTTAGGGTTAGGGTTAGGGTTAGGGTTAGGGTTAGGGTTAGGGTTAGGGTTAGGGTTAGGGAGGGTTAGGGTTAGGGTTAGGGTTAGGGTTAGGGTTAGGGTTAGGGTTAGGGTTAGGGTTAGGGTTAGGGTTAGGGTTAGGGTTAGGGTTAGGGTTAGGGTTAGGGTTAGGGTTAGGGTTAGGGTTAGGGTTAGGGTTAGGGTTAGGGTTAGGGTTAGGGTTAGGGTTAGGGTTAGGGTTAGGGTTAGGGTTAGGGTTAGGGTTAGGGTTAGGGTTAGGGTTAGGGTTAGGGTTAGGGTTAGGGTTAGGGTTAGGGTTAGGGTTAGGGTTAGGGTTAGGGTTAGGGTTAGGGTTAGGGTTAGGGTTAGGGTTAGGGTTAGGGTTAGGGTTAGGGTTAGGGTTAGGGTTAGGGTTAGGGTTAGGGTTAGGGTTAGGGTTAGGGTTAGGGTTAGGGTTAGGGTTAGGGTTAGGGTTAGGGTTAGGGTTAGGGTTAGGGTTAGGGTTAGGGTTAGGGTTAGGGTTAGGGTTAGGGTTAGGGTTAGGGTTAGGGTTAGGGTTAGGGTTAGGGTTAGGGTTAGGGTTAGGGTTAGGGTTAGGGTTAGGGTTAGGGTTAGGGTTAGGGTTAGGGTTAGGGTTAGGGTTAGGGTTAGGGTTAGGGTTAGGGTTAGGGTTAGGGTTAGGGTTAGGGTTAGGGTTAGGGTTAGGGTTAGGGTTAGGGTTAGGGTTAGGGTTAGGGTTAGGGTTAGGGTTAGGGTTA
>JAJIBD010021874.1:62500-276887 GCA_021461705.1 Cryptotis parvus | reverse complement strand
CATCTCTCTCTCCTCTTATTTTGCACAATTGTTATGCCCATAAGCTTCTAAAAATGCCAATCCAAATTTATTGAGCACATGAAAGCATCACATAGTGCTGTCTATTTATTTGTCCTTTCCTGATAATATTAAAAAAGTAAAACTATATAACTACTAAAATTAGCCATCGTTGGGAAGGTGTTTTCTGGGATACATGGAAAATTGGAAATTTTAAGTAGAAGCTAGTGACTCCTTGTTAAGTATATGGAAGGGGCTCTGTGCTTAACAGAAGATTGGTGAACAGCTCATGTTTCTGAACCCAAATTCTGCAGAAAACTATTGAGAGTTGATAATATGTATGACAGATAAAAAAAGAGGAGGCAAGGGGTAAACAGAAAAGACATGAGCAGGCTCTGTCTCTGGGGAACTGAGTAGAAAACAGGAAAGGAAAATGATTTCTTTTTGCAACATATGGGCTAATAGGAAATTATTGAACTAAAATAACTTTAATGCTATTATCATGACTATCATAAGTGAGTACTTTCAACCCATGTTTAGAGTATAGACATTGCCATTTGGATCATAAATATTGAAAAGTTTGGACTATTAACATGATTTAAAGTGGACAACATTCAGAGTCTGCTTTAGTGACCCCAAAAATTAAGATGTAGTGATCCTCAAAAGGACCCTACATTGCAATAGTTGGAATCTCTTTCCTGTACCCTGAATTATAACATGGACTTGGACCCATGTCAAATCACAGAAAGATCTGGAATGAGTCTAGTCTTCACCACCAGTTAACTGTGTGAACTTTCCCTTTGTAATGAAAACCAAAGCAGTCAGATTAAAACTACCAGTCTGCTGAGTGAGATAATTTATGTGACAGTGCCTTGAAGTAAATAAAAATCAGTGTGTCCCAGTAAGGTATCATTATGCAAATCAAGGTATAATGTAAGGTTCCCGATACCAGTGGTTTGGACCCTCTCCAAAATCTTTGTCATCTTTAAACACACAGTCTCTTGAACGAGAATATATTAGGGTAAATATGCACTGAGAATAGAAAATAATCCAGATCCTATAGTATCTGGGCAACTTCAGTGTGGTTGGTGGAAATTAGAAGTAGCAGGAGGGTAAAAATAAAACATTTTTAATTATCCTTTACAAAATTTGCAGCTATTTTTGGACTTCCACTGGAATAAAAGAGTTGGCTTGATTTTTAGGTTCTGTAATTTATAATGTTATGTCTGTAATTGATAATGATGCATGGTATGTATCATTCAGTATGGATAAGTGTGTGCTGCTATAATGGTCTTGCCTCCCACCCAAGTATCAGTGACCTGAAACAACAAAGGCTTATTTCTGACTCATCTCTGTGGTTTAGCTGTAGATTTTATCCCTTATCATCCTCACTACAAGACTCAGCCCAATCTTTTTTTTATCACTGGTGACTATGGCAAAGATAAAGACAAGTAAACTGCTTTAATGTGTAAATGACACGTATCCCTTATACTCACAACCCATTGGCCAACTCCTATGAACTGGGCGTAGGCCCAATCAGAAGGTATGAGGAAAAGAAATATTACCATTCACCCAGAAGTCAGAGTCTTAAATATCTGAATAATCTGCTCAAAAGTCAAGTACATTATACATATTATTATATTTGAATAAAAGTGAACTTTTCTGCTTGAATTAAAAAATATGCCAATCCCCAGAAGTTCGTGATAGGTTATATGTTAACTTTACTAAAGCCAGTTATCAACATTATAAAAACTTCAGGCCATGAAGACCCTTCTCTAGTAAAGGAGAATACCTGAATTAATACCAGAATCATTAAGGTTATCTTTGTATTTTGCACTAAACCAAGTTCGATGTAAAGCTTTCCCTAGAGAATCTTCCAGGGAAAGTGTGCTTGCCCTTGCATGTGGCCAATCCAGGCTCAATCTCCAGCCCCACTGTTGAGTGGTACCCCAATCTCAATAGTAGACATCCCTGAATGCAGAGCCAGGATTAAGCCCTAAGCACTGCTGTATTTGTGGCCCCAAAGGCAAAAAAAAATAACCAAAGAAATAAAAACAAGTGCAATTTAAATCCAACTATTCAAAGATAAGAATTTCAGTAGAAAATAACTCATTCAGGAAAGAATTTCATTCAGCACTTACTGTGACTAAAAACCAGCACTAGAGGGTCACAGCCATAATACAGTGAGTAGGAAACTGCCTTGTATATGGCCCACCCGGCTTCTATCCCAGGCATCCCATATGGTCCCCTGAGCACCGCCAGAATAAATCCTGAGTGCAGAACCAGGAATAACCCCAGATCATTGTGGGGGTGCGACCCAAAAAGCAAATAAACAAACAAACACCAGGGCTAGTAAATCAAACAAGGCAGATTGTCCTTAACTGAGAAAGATAAGTTATTTGACCAAGAAAGAGTAGGAGGTGCTATGGAGGAATAGCTAGGTGGCAGCTACATGAACTCCCCCTGCTGCTCAAGCCACTTACTCTGCCAATAAATTGACATAAAAATTGTTAATGCCTAAAATCTGAATTTCTCACCAGACAGACTGGCATAGTAGATTGAGTCAGGCCATAATGTGCACCCTTTAACAACATGGTGTGGAGGGTGAGTGGAGTGAGTATAGAAGCAGAATTCTAGTGAAGTAGAAGTGAAGATAAATCTACTGCTTACCTCCACTGAGGTGACACTGTGAAACATGGTGTAAGGGGATGCTGACCTTCCTTTTTGACCCTGAGGATAGCCTGGGAAAAGTATAGATAGTCCAACAAAGGGGGTGGTATGGAGGAAGGGAGTTAACAAGTGAATGGGGAGGCTAGGGGCAATACTACGGGGTAGGCAGACTCAGGTTCGATTTTTGGTATCCCATATTGTCCTCTGAGCACTGCCAGGAGTAATTCCTGAGTGCTGAGTCAGGAGTAACCCCTAAGCATCTCTGGATTTGACCCCTCCCATAAAAAAGCCAAAAAAGAAAGAAAGATAGAACAAGTGAATGATTTGCAGGATCCAAAGAGTGAGTTTGGATTTGGTGTAAGTGCAAGAATTATTGGACTGCTCTAGACCTAGTATGCCCTGATAGTCTCCTTGGTCTTTGGGACAATTCATCCCCAAACCACATGCAAAGATGGAGTAGTTAAGACACAGTCCATAAAGTCAGAGTGCCTTGAAAAGAGTCAAATTGCTGGGTCACCCTCTCATTATTGATGAACTAAATACCCCCTGAAAAAAGAAAGTATCTGTTGTCATGAAGGGCCTAAAAAATGTCACTTGACAATGGGAGGAAAAGAGAGATAGCCGTCATTTCCAACACACTAGTCCTTAAGCCAGGTAACGTCCCTCTCATACTCAATCAATGCATAGTTCTAAACCCAGAACAGCTCATTAGGATGTATGACCTAACTGCATACCTGAGTGCAATGGCAAAATTCACAAAGTCGCTTGATACTCCCATAGTTCAAGATAAACTTCACTCTAGAAATCATCATTCAGTGTCTCGAGAAGTCTGTGTGATGTTTACTGATTCTTCAAGGCCCTCTCATACTTGTCATAGTTTGGGCACACAACACCCTCCCCAGAGGAGAATGGTGAATAGGCTTATTAAGCAACTTTATTACCTGACACTGATGGAACACTCTAATTTTCATGATCCATGGTACTAAAATATTTCCTAAGGGCTTAGAAACACGTTGAGAAAGAAGATGGACATCAGCCATATTCATGTAATTCCATCTCGGAATATAAATGCATAGACAGTTGTTTAAAAAAAATAGATAAACCAGGGATTCGGGCAGAGGGGTGGGGCACTACCTGTGAATTTTTTATGCTAAGAGTTCATACCATTTTTCTAAATAATACTTGGGTGGCATATGTTTAATGTAAGTATAATATTAAGAACAACTAACCTTTACTGAGCACTTACTATATACCATATATATTTAAAGTGCTTTAAATGAATCACTTTGCTTAATCCTCACAACAAGCCCTGTCTGTCATTATCTCTGCAAGATAAGAAAGGTTGAGGGAAGTCAAGCATTGGGAGTCTTTTAAATGTCTTTGAATCTTAAGAGATTTTTTTTGTTTTGTTTTGTGTTTGGACCACACCTGGTGATGCCCAAGGCTTACTCCTGGCTTACTCAGAGATTATATTGGTAGTGTTCAGGGAATTCTATGGGGTACTGAGATCAAACTCAGGTTAGTGGGAACCTTGAAGTTATTTTTTTTTAAATAAATGAGCTGAACTATAGGAGAAAAAATTTCACTAATATTGGTACTGAATTGCTAAATCTGTTTCCAAATAGATATTAAAATTGTGTTCATTTCATTGCAATGGGGGGCACTCACTTCCTGTATTTTTTCTTTCAAAATTATAATGTTAGGAAAGTCAGGGGTTAATTTTGGTTATCTGCCTGGCATGTAGAGATATTGGTTTATTGATCTACGGTCTGGATCTATGCATCGAAAGAATATACTTGGAAAGGGATATACCAATTAAAGATGAAATAAGACTAATGTACAGCTCTTGGGAAAAGATTAAATGTGCTCACAATGAAAAAAGTAGACATGACCATAATTAATGAAGTAATAATCACTTTTGAGCTTAAGTTAGAACTGTTCTTTGATTACAAGTGTTTCCATTTGAAAAGAGCTAGAAGGACCCTTGAGCCCTTAATAAATATCAGTAAAACTGTTTCATCTCAGTGATCAACTTATCTGTCATTTTCAAAGAACTTCTGAGGTTTTCATCTTCCTGTCTTTGTGCTTTCAATTGGTTTTAATCAGAGGCAAGATGCTTATTCAGCTTCTAGTCTGAATTTATTCAGCTGGTGCAAAGATTCAGTGGCAGGGTTAAATTTACATTTTTATCACTGTCTCTAAACCTGAATAATTTATCATGTTCTTTCCAGCCCCTTCCCCCCACCCCCCAACATCATTTAAAGAACCAGAGTGAACTTCTCGGCTTTTGTCATCAAACTTATTTTGGCTGTGTCTGCCCTTCCACAAGCATCTGGCCTTTCTCTATTTTCCTTTAGGATAAAGTTAGGAGAAAACTTAATTTTTTTTCTTTTGGATTAATTGTTGATTTGTCAGAGATTTCTTTGTATGTTCGTCCCTCTCAAGGCATGTGAATTCTGCAATAAATTAACTAAATCCAATATTTTCTAATCAGGAATCTGATGTGTACCTGGATTTCTTCTTCAACTAAAAGATAAAATATGACAATAACTTTCAGGAGGGAATCTCATAGACTTCTACAGGAGAGCTTTTCACTAGCACTATGTCACTGTTAAGAGGGAGAAATAGCCTGATAACTAACAAATTATATTCATGGAAACAAATGAATGGCCCCATTGCACAAATAACTAAGACCTTATGGCTTGTTTAGTCACATACATGCTCAAAGACACATAGTGCATCAGTCTTTAGTTTCATGATTACATTATTTTTTCTTTAAGATAAAGGAGTGAGTATCATGTGTCTAAGCACATAATTAAGTCAGCTCAAGATATTTCAGTATTTCAAACTCATAGATGTGCCTTCTAATTACAAATTTACTTATATTTATTGAAAAATAAAATCACCTTTGGTTTATTAAAAGGCCAGCCATTGAGTTTTATAAAATTGAATATTAAATGACTGGAAGCTTGTCACATGTGTGTGTGTGTGTGTGTGTGTGTGTGTGTGTGTGTTTTGAGGGGCAGTTGGTATAGAGAAGGGACCAGTATGACAATAGTGGTTGGAAATGATCACTCTGGACAAGAACTGAGTATTAAAAGTAGGCAAAGGTATATACATGATAACTTTTCAGTATCTGTATTGCAAACCATGATTCTAAAAGGAAATAGAGAGAGAGACAGAGAGCGACAGAGAGAAAGAGAGAGAGAGAGAGACAGAGAAGAAAAGTGCCTCCCACAGAATTCATGGAAGTGAGAGGCAAGAGGGAAGCTGAGGACATTGATGGTAAGAAATGTACATTAGTGAAGGGATGGGTGCTGGAATATTATATGACTGAAAGACATACATGAAGAAGTTTGCAACTGTATATCTCATGATGATTCAATAGAAAAATGAATTGATCTTTTATAAAAGATATATGTTTGATTAAAATAAAATAAAATTCAGTGTTTAGTCATCCAGATCATAAGAGGTCGTCAATCTTTTTTTAGGGCTCTCTTTTTGGACTAACTCTCATCAATATAAATCTAGGTGTTTATTCAAATATTCAGCTGCACTCATGAAATATGTTTCTCCCTCAGATTCAAGCCCCCAGAGAATCTGGAAGCTTGTCACACACTTGGCTTCAGAGATTGTCACTTCTATTCCCCTAGGTTTTCAGGTGAAAAATTATAATCCTTTCTAGGATTTATTAATAAAAGACCAAAATGATTGAGGAAAAAAATTTTTGATCAATTTTGCTAGACTGTAATATGGGTTTTTTTTCTGGTAGGAAATATCAATTGGATAACTTATGAAGATGTTAGTGGGCATGGCTAGCTTCTATATTAGCATATTTGAATAGACTATCCTCTGTAAACATGGGTAGGCTTTGTTCAGTGAGTTGTGGATCTTAGGAACAAAATCTAATGTTCCCCAAAGAAGTAATTCTACCTTAATTGCAGAACAGAAACTGCCTGAGTTTTCCTGTCTGCTGATCTAAGGAATATGTATTCAAGACGGGAATATCAAGTGTTATCTGCATTTCTAGACTGATACCTACTCAGTGGATTTTAGATTTTGCCAACTGCCATTTTCTTAAAATATCTCCAAGTTTTTCTGTTGTCTGTCTGTCTTCTACTATTTTGGAGAAACATGAGTTATACAAATAGCAATCAGACTTTCCATGCTTTCCTGGAAGAAGTAATACTCAAGGTTAACACACTGTCATCCATCTTAACAAAAGTTTTGAGTGAACCTTGGACTTTTTTTGTCATCAGATATAAACTGCAGTTTGTAGTAATTGATTTATTATGGTAAACTGTGATCTATGTCATTTCCTAATACAAATATCAATTCTTTATGTTCTTGGGCTTAGTTTGCATGCCATCACTTTCACAGTCTTCCTGAGATACCTACCCCGGCCCCTGCCAAAGCTACATTAAAATTTATTCTTTTATACCATCCTCTGCATATTTCAATATTATGTTAGATTGCAATGTCTGTGTTTTGAGTTTCTCAAACTTTTCAAGTTTTAATGTCAAAAACTGAGGATTATAAAACCAACCCTTATCCAAAATCATGCTCCAAGAGATAACAGAGGACACAAGGAAATGGAAACACATTCCCTGTTCATGGATGGGGAGAATCAACATTGTCAAAATGGTAATACTCCCTAGAGCTCTGTTCAGATTCAATGCAGTCCCTATGAGGATACCGATGACATTCTTCAAAGAAATTGACCAAATGCTCCTGAAATTTGTATGGAACAATAAACCCCCCAAGGATAGCTAAAGCAATCCTCGGGAAAAAGAAGATGGGAGGCATCACCTTTCCCAACTTCAAACTGTACTACAAGGCAGTAGTAATTAAAACAGCATGGTATTGGAATCAAAACAGACCTGTGGACCTATGGAATAGAATTGAGTATCCTGACACCCAACCTCAAACACATGATCATTTAATCTTTGATAAAGGTGCAATGAGTCTAAAATGGAGTAAGGCTAGCCTCTTCAACAAGTGGTGTTGGGAAAACTGGGCAGCAACATGTAAAAAAATGAATTTGGACCTGTGTCTAACACCATGCACAGAAATCAGATCAAAATGGACTAAAGATCTCAATATCAGACTTGAATCCATAAAGTACATTGAAGAAAATATAGGAAAAAACCCTCCACGACATTGAAGTTAAAGGCATCTTCAAAGGTGAAACATCACTAACAAAGCAACTAGAAGAAAGGATAAACATATGGGACTACATGAAACTAAAAAGCTTCTGCACCTCAAAAGAAATGGTGACTAAGATACAAAAGCAGTCCACAGAATGGGAAAGAATATTCACCCAATACCCATCTGATAAGGGGTTAATATCCAGGATATATCAGGCACTGGTAGAACTTTACAAGAAGAAAACAAACAACCCCATCAAAAATGGGGGAGAAGAAATGAACAGAAACTTCAGCAAGGAAGAAATTCGAATGGCCAAAAAACATATGAAAAAATGCTCATCATCACTAATCATCAGAGAGATGCAAATCAAAACAACAATGTGATACCACTTTACACCACAGAGACTGGCACATATTCAAAAGAGCAAGAACAACAAGTGCTGGCGTGGATGTGGGGAAAAGGGAACACTCATCCATTGTTGGTGGGAATGCCTGCTGGTACAGCCTTTCTGGAAAACAATATGGACTTTCCTCCAAAGACTAGAAATTGAACTCCCATTTGACCCAGCCATACCACTCCTGGGAATCTAGTCTGGGAAACCAAAAATACGCAGCGGAACACCATCCCTACTTTTATGTTCATAGCAGCATTATTCACAATAGCCAGAATCTGGAAGCAACCAGAGTGCCCGAAAATCGATGACTGGATAAAGAAGCTTTGGTACATCTACACAATGGAATACTATGCAGCTGTTAGGAAAAAATGAAGTTATAAAATTTGCCTATAAATGGATGGACATGGAGAAGATTATGTTGAGCGAAATTAGCCAGAAGGAGAGAGACAGATACAGAATGACTGCATTTATTTGCATGGCATAAATATATATGTACATATTATGATACCAATATCCAAGGTCAAGTGAAACATATATCAGGAGGTCTTGTCAAAGGTGGAAATTATCACAAACATGTGGGAGTCAGAGGTTAGGTAAGACAGAAAATGGAACAGGGTGCTAATAATTGTCGAGGGTACTAATGCCAAACTAGAACTGAGCATTAAATAGAGGCAAAAGGATACACATGACAACCTTTTAATGTATGTTCTGTAATCCATAGTCTGGAAGGGAAGGAAAAGAGAAAGAGAGAGAAAGGGAAAGAAATAAATAACCTGCCATGGAGGTGGACTGTGGAAGGGGGAGGGAACCGGGGATGTTGGTGGTGGGAGATGGGCACTGGTGGCGGGATGGGTGCTGAAACACTGTATGACCAAAACTCAAACATGAACTTTTTAATTGTATATCTTTTTATTTGTATATCTCACGGTGGTATAATAAAATACTTAAAAAAAAACCAAAATCATTATTTATAAAAACATGGCCAGAATTAAAAGACAAAACAATCAAATACAGAAATACAGTTTTAAGAAAGATCTTCAGTAATTAGTTCAAGCTTTCTATTGCAAGAAAGTGTAGGAAGGGGTGTGGTGCTGTGTGGGGGGAGGGATATGTCCTTTCTGATTGCAGAACACTGAAAACGTAAATACAAAGTATAATAGTGACAGGAAGGGAAAGAGAATAAGTAAAGCAAGCTCTTTAAAACTATAGCTGAAAAACACCAATTGCCCATAGAAAATATGACACACACTCAAAATTTTGTACACGTGTATTTACAGCAGTACCATTGATTCTAAGTTAATTTTTATGTTATGTAAATTTCTCCCTCCACTGCACCAACCTGCAACCCTGCTCCTCTCAGTCTGATTTTCTGCGCTGGGTAGGGCAGGGGCGGGACGGAACCTACCCACCCCCAGGCCCAACAGGATCCGGAACTTGGACTCTCAGCAGGTCTCACATCCTAAAATTCAGGCATTGTTTTTTTTTTTTCTTGCTGTTTTTTGGGTCATACCCAGCAGGACTCAAGGTTTACTCTTTGTTATGCACTCAGGGATTCAAGGACCACTTCTGAAGGGTCTTTAGGGGCCATATTGGGTGCCAGGGACCAAATATAGGTCAGCAATATGCAAGGCAAGAGCTCATTTATTTTTCATTCTCTCCAGCTACATTTAATTTTTTTGCACATAACTCATTTTTTTTTTCCTTTTTGGGTCACACCCGGTGATGCTCAGGCATTACTCCTGGCTCTACACTCAGGAACCACTCCTGGCGGTGCTCGGGGACCATATGGGATGCCGGAGATCGAACCCGGGCCGGCATGGGCCGACCGCTGCAAGGCAGATGCCCTACCCGCTGGACTATCACTCCGGCCCCAACTCATTTTTACTAACCTGAGCTCTGTAAGACTGGAATAGATTTTTAACTTGTATTCTTGGTGTAACTTCATAGAGTGTGTGTGTGAATAAATTATTCCAAGTGACTGACAGAAAGGCAACTTTCATATTAGTAGTTCTATGTCATCTGGAGTGTATTGGGAAAGCATATATATTCATATGGCCTTATCCTGGGCTTTCTGTTTTGTTTTGGGGCCACACCCAGCTGTGCTCAGGGCTTACTCCTGGCTCTGTTTTCAGGGATCAATCCTGGTGGGACTCTACAGACCATATGGGGTTCCCAAATCTAATGTGGCAAGCAGCCATGTATATTGCAAGCATCCTCCCACTAAAATATCTTTCCAACCTTTGCCATGTGTTTTAAAACTCTTGCTTTCATAGGCAAATCTTCTAACCTCTTTATCATTTTCATCCTACAAAATGAAAGCAAATTATGTGAATTATTATTGAATTATCATCAAAATTAAAAAAACACAAGGGTATGGTTGTGTATTAGTCAAGGAAACAAGGGAAAGATTTGTCTAGTAACTAGCAGTATTATTTTTATCCTGATTATAATGTATATACTTCTCATCTTTTCACTGCACTTAGGTTAAATTAGCTGAAGGTGAATTTTCAGAGTATACAAGTGTCTCTGACTGCACCTTCAATTTTCTCATTTCCTTTTCTAGCAAACAGAAAGTCAAAGACAATTTTTACCTATATGATATTTTATTTATTTTCTTTTAAAATTTTTATTATACCACTGTGAGGTATACAATAACAAAAGTGTTCATAATTGGGTCTCAGTCATACAGTTTTCAGCCCCATCCCTCCACCAGTGCCCCATTCCCACCACCAACATCCTCACATTGCTTCCCACCCACCCCAGCCTGCCTCTATAGCAGACACTTCTTTTCTTCTCTCTCTCTGTCTCATCTCTGTCTCTGTCTCTGTATCTCTTTCTCTTCTCTTACACATTGTGCTCTGTCCCACAGACATTTAGGGTTTATCATGTAAGTCTCTGTGTATATTCAATGCTGAGTTCTAGTCTGGTGTTGCCATTTCCCACAATTAGTAAAACACTGGTATATATTTATATCCCATTAATGAATGCAGTCATTCTATATCTGTCCTTTTCCTTCGGACTAATTTCACTCAGCATGATAGTCTCTTCATGTCCATCAATTTTCAGGTAAATTTCATTACTTTGTCTTTTCTGACAACTGCATAATATTCCATTGTGTAGATGCACCACTGAGTTTTTAGCCAGTCCTCTGTTCTCAGGCATTTAGGTTGTTTTCAGATTCTGTCCATCATGAATAGAGCTGTGACGATGCATAGAGAAGTGTAGATAGTGTTTCTTCTGTGTGTTTTCAGGTCTCCAGGGTATATCCCAGGAGTGATATTGTTGTGGTCAAATGGGAGCTCAACATCTAGTTTTTGGAGGAAGGCCCACATTGTTTTCCAAAAGGGCTGGACCAGTCGGCACTCCTACCAACAGTGGATCAGAGTCCCTTTCTCCCTGCATCCACACCAGCACTTGTTGTTCTTGCTCTTTTGGATGTGTGCCTGTCTCTGTGGTGTGAGATGATACCTCATTGTTGTTTTGATTTGCATTTCCCTGATAATTAATGATGAGGAGCACTTTTTCATATGCCTTTTGGCCATTCAAATTTCTTCTTTTTTGGGAAGTTGCTGTTCATTTCTTCTCCCCATTTTTTTTGATGGGGTTGGCTGTTTTCTTGTAAAGTTCAACCAGCACCTGATATATTCTGGATATTAACCCCTTATCAGATGGGTATTGCGTGAAAATTCTTTCCCATTTTGTGGGCTGTCTCTATATCTTGGTCACTATTTCTTTTGAGGTACAGAAGCTTTTCAGTTTTATATAATCTTAGCTTCCATTTGCTTTGTCAGTGGCGTTTGTCTTTGATGATGTCTTTAGCTTCAATGTCATATTTTCCTTATGTGTTCTTCAATATACCTTATAGATTTATGTCTTATGTTGAGATCTTTAATCCATTTTGATCTACCTTTTGTGCATGGCATTAGAAGTTGGTCTAAGTTCATTTTTTTCACCCATAGCTGTCAAAGACATTTGGGGTTTTGATTTGGCACTAGTTCAGGATAATCTCTCATTCCATATAAATGGTACCTACCTGGGCTTGTCTTCAAGCTATCTAATTCTATGTAGTCATCATTAAATTTTGGAGATGAATGAATGCTCTCTGATGTCTCTGGTTTATTAATTCTCAGTTAAGGGTGATTTTTTGTGAGGGATTTTGACAATATTGGAAGACATTTTTAATGAATACAACTAGGATGGATTGAATGCTATTGGAATGTTATGCCTAAGTCAAGCAAGTTTGCTCAAAAACTTTGCAATGCATAGGGATTCATTAGACAAAGAATTAGTGACTAAAATAAGTCCATAGTGTGGAGTTGAAAAGTACTATTTTAACATTCTTATAGTAGAGTAGCAGGGTACAAAATCAATACCCAAAAGTCAATGGCCTTCCTATATGCAAACAGCGAAAGAGAAGAAAGGGACATTAAAGAAACTATCCCATTCACAATTGCACCGCAGAAAATCAAATACCTAGGAATCAGTTTGACAAAGAATGTAAAGGATCTCTACAAAGAAAACTACAAAACGTTACTTCAGGAAATAAAAGAAGGCCTGAGGAAATGGAGACACATTCCCTGCTCATGGATTGGAAGGATTAACATTATCAAAATGGTAATACTCCCTAGAGCTTTATACAGATTCAATGCAGTCCCTATAAAGATACCCACGATGTTCTTCAAAGAAATTGAACAAACACTCCTGAACTTTGTATGGAATAATAAAACCCCACGAATAGCTAAAGCAATCCTTGGGAAAAAGAAGATCGGAGGTATCACTTTCCCCAACCTCAAGCTCTACTACAGAGCAGTTGTAATAAAGACAGTGTGGTATGGTATAGAGACAGACCCGTAGACCTATAGAATAGAACTGAGTATCCTGAAACACACTCTCAAATATACAACCACTTAATCTTTGATAAAGGAGCAAAAAATATTAAGTGGAGCAAAGAAAGCCTCTTCAACAAATGGTGCTGGGAAAACTGGGCAGCTACGTGTAAAAAAATGAACTTAGACCTCCTTCTAATGCCATGCACAAAAGTCAGATCAAAATGGATTCTAGATCTCGATATCAGACATGAATCTATAAGGTACATCGAAGAAAACATAGGAGAAACGCTCTATGACATCGAAACGAAAAGTATCTTTAAAGGCGACACACCACTGACCAAGCAAATGGAAGCAATGATAAACTAATGGGATTATATAAAATTGAAAAGCTTCTGCACCTCAAAAGAAACGGTGACCAAGATACAAAGACAATCCACAGAGTGGGAAAGTATATTCACCCAATACCCATCTGACAAGGGGTTAATATCCAGGATATATCAGGCACTGGTAGCACTCCACAAGAAGAAAACAGCCAACCCCATCAAAAAATGGGGGAGAAGAAATGAACAGAAGCTTCCAAAAAGAAGAAATTCGAATGGCCAAAAGGCATATGAAAAAGTGCTCTTCATCTTTAATCATCAGAGAGATGCAAATCAAAACAACAATGAGGTACCATCCCACCCCACAGAGACTGGCACACATCCAAAACAGCAAGAACAACCGGTGCTGGCGTGGATGTGGGGAAAAAAGGACTCTCATCCACTGCTGGTGGGAGTGCCGACTGGTCCAGCCCTTTTGGAAAACAATATGGGCATTCCTCCGAAAACTAGATATTGAGCTCCCATTTGATCCAGCAATAGCACTCCTGGGAATATACCCGAGAGACCGAAAAACACATAGCAGAAACACTATCTGTACTTCTTTATTCATCTCTGTGCTATTCACTATAGCTAGAATCTGGAAACAACCTAAATGCCCAAGAACAGAGGACTGGCTAAAGAAACTGTGGTTCATCTACACTATGGAATACTATGCGGCTGTCAGAAAGGATGAAATTATGAAATTTACCTGCAAATGGATGGACATGGAGTCTATCATGCTGAGTGAAATTAGTCAGAAGGAAAAGGACAGATATAGAATGATTGCATTCATTAATAGGATATAGATACCAGTGTTTTAATAAATATGGGAAATGGTAATGGCAGATTAAAACTCACCACTGAATATACACAAAGAGACTTAAGTGATAAACTCTAAATATCTGCAGGGCTAGCCACAATGTGTAAAATAAGAGGGAGAGAGATGCAGAGACAGAGAGAGAGATAGAGAGAGAAAGAGAGGAAACTGGGGTACCTGCTATTAAGGCGGGTGGGGGATGGGAGGGGGGGTACATTGGTGGTGGAAATAGGGCACTGGTGGAGGGATGGGTGCTGGAGTACTGTATTGCCAGGAACCAATTATGAGCACCTTTGTAATTGTGTGTTTCACGGTGGTATAATAAAAAAATAAAAAAAGAAAAGTACTATTTTAATAAATAAAGTATATATACTTTATTTTGTAGTATGAGAAGAAAACAAAAGAAGCCATAACCAAACATCAAAAGATAGCTCTTCCTGCATTTTATGCTGATTTCTCCATCCAAACTCCTACTTTATTTCAGAATAAATCAGTAGGCTTTTCTGATTCTGCACTAATATTAATCTTGTAAAGATAGTGTTAAGATAAATATGGTTTTATATGAGGTTTCAGGAGCAACAGCTGCTTGTGAACAGTGAATGATCCTCTAGGACAAAAAAAAAAACACAGTGAGATACTTCAAAATAGTGTGATTTCTGTTCAGTAGCTGATAGAAAGGTTCCACAGCATATGATGGAAAGTGCCATGACTATACTTACACCTGTTTGACATCAGTCTCTGCTCTAGCACATGCTTTGTGACATTGCATACGCTGCTTAAAGTCTCTGTGCTTTGGTTTCCTCACTGCATTCTGCTGATCTTATCTAGATGCCTCATGGCGGTACTGTCAAGGTAAACGGTATGATGCAGAAGAAAGCTGTCTTTACATTTTTCTTGTAATGAGATCTGGGAAAAGGAACTTTGTCGTTTTAGAACTAAAGTGAGTTATCTGTAGAATGATATGTTCAGACGTACAGTAGTCATAAAATGAGGTTCCATGGGAAAATCTTTCTGTTCTCAAAGACATTATACTGAGAGTTTCTTTTCTTTGATTAGTTGTTATATAACATCAGGAAGAAAGAAAAAGCATGGAATTCCCTTCTTGAGAGCAAAGTATAGACTGGTCAAGGAAAGTCCATGATTGTTGATAGACACTGCTCTACGAGACTGGCTCTCATTCCCTGTGGAGGTTGCATTGTGACAAAGAGTCATCTGTAAAACCAGAGACATAGTAAGATGAGAGTAATTCAGAGTCTTTTTAATTGAATCACCATTAGTTACAAAGTCACCACGTTCTTCATGATTGAGTTTCAGGGATACACTATAACAATTCTAGTTTCTTCACTAGTGTCCACTTCCATTTACCAATGGTCCCAGTTACTGTCATCTCCCCAGTCTGTCTCTATAGTAGCCACTTTTTACCTCCTTTCAGTAGTCTATTCTCGTCCAGCGTGATTACGACCCAAGGGAACATACGTTATGGAGGGAAGAATTTCTTCTCCCATTTTCATCATCTCAACACACTCACATACTCTTATTTCAATGATACTCTGCAAGCTCGGCATGCAAGATCCACTGAGCAAGAGTCAATATGCTATTTTTGAAAAACCTTTTCTATTGGCAGTAATAATTTATTAATTAAATTCCTGCAGTCAAAATTCTTCATGAGTATGTCTGAGGAACATTTCCCTAGGACTTCTGAGTAGAATCCTTGCTACAGTGTATGGTAGTGATATGAACTATGCCTAATTGGCTGGGGTGAAGCCAAGGGGACATAAATCTTTCCTTGGGTTTTGGCTTGTCCAGTGGAAATTATAGGCTAATTAAAAAATAATTCTTCAGATAAATGACATCAGAAGATTAAGTCACTTGTCTGGTAACTATTGGCTAATAAGATCTATTCTGTATCAAGGCAGAAGATGGATGGGATGAACACTGGAATTTTATTTTTATTAAGAAATTATTATAAGTGTTAATAATAATTTACACTGTCATGCCTTATGTTATGCTTGGGATACGTGAGAACTGTGGGTTGGTAAAAACTAATCAGACACCATCTGAAGTACTTGAAAGAAGTGGAGAGAATTTAAATTGGTCCCTCTTCAGAAACAAACTAAACCCTCCATTTTTCTTATGACATTCAGTTTACTTCGTTGATTCCTCAGGCCAAAAAAATAAAAGATTTATGAATAAGACCAGGCAAATTTTTAAAAAAGACAAAAATGCAGTATAAAAAAATAAAAAATAAAATTGCCAAAATAAAATGCTCAATGGAAGGGAAGACATTGAATATACAAACAGCATGTTATTAAACTATATGATATGTTTAGACACATTGTGCAGAATAAAGCTCAGAGAGACTTGTGAGAAGGTAGAGTGAGGAAATGAAAACAGAATGAGAATCTGGTGAGAGAGAGGAAAAGAAAACAAAGAATTAACAAATGAACTAAAAATGGTTAAGAGAGAGTAGCAACAAATCCCATATAGCAGCCATTTAAAATTGCTCTGGACTAAGCCCAAAAAGTAATGTTTTTTACATATTATTAAATTTCTATAAGAAAATTCATAGCCACATGAAGCATACAGAAATGAAATGTTCTAAAGCAGAAAGGCATTGTTACCTCTTTAAGAAGTAACAGTTTTACATTTTACATTTTACATAAGAAGTAACAATTTTACATTTTGAGGTTATCATTCTTTTATTTGCTATATTTAAAAAAAAATAATTTTAAGATACAAAAACTGTGCTTTAATGTGTAAACTTTACATACCTATACTTCTACATATATGTATAGAGTAAAAAATATCACTACGATTGTTGTAAATATTTTAGTTGTTTGGGACACACCCAGCAGTGCTCAGAGCTTAGTCTGTCTTTGTATTTAATGATCCTTCTTGGTGGTGCTCTGGAGACCACGTAGGGTACTGGGGATCAAACTGGTCAGTCACATGTGAGATAAGAGCTCTGCCCATTGTATTATTTCTCTGGTCCCTGATAGAAACACTTGGTCACTTTTGAACAGTTGTCATTGTATTTGTGTTTTCTAACATAATATTTTAGCGAAATTTAACTGTATCATATGGGATTATTATTATTATCATCATCACCATGATGTGCATAAAAAAAGACTAACCACAGAAATTAAAAAAGTTGATTCAACTCATATACAGTCTTGTTAAAATGAACTGGACAACTGATCTCAGTGAGATGCTAGCAGCTGAGTTATTTCAGGTAATCTTACAAAACTTGCCACGGCCCAGATCTTTGCAGCCTTCACAGGATGGGGACAGATAGTGTCTCTGCCCTGTGAAAGGCCCAGGACTCTACCCACCTACTTTTGTCTTCCCCTGCTGCCAGAGAAATGGCCCAGATCACAACTAATATAGGAGAGACACCAGCTCCAAGGCTCCTGAAATATGCATCAGAGCTGACAGATCAGAATAGAAGAGAAAAGAAAACTAGATAGGAGCACCCTAAGCTCAGTGAGTAAAAACAGTGACACAGAATGCCAACTAGCTTCTAATAGTTCAGTAAATCTTCAGACAATGACTTTAGTAACACAGTTATGAGATACTTATTTTAACAAGCAATATTAATTTTGTCCCTGCTAAGGGAGCAGTGTCAGGTTGGATAAGAAACTGGGGACATTTATGGAGGAGTCACATTGGTGGTAGAACACTAAATACTGAAAATAACTGTATTATTAACAATTCTGTAAATAATGATTTTTAAACAAAGTTTCATACAGAAAAATGTGAATTGGTATTTTCTACCTGGGGCATGCAACCATGCTTGACTCAATAGGAACAAGATGTCATTTTACAGTACTCCTCTCTAATAAGTTATCTTCGTGCTTTCAAAATTCATGTACCTTATATCATCTTATTTAGTAAAAAAATCATGTGGTAATAGTTAATGTGCAGTAAAAGGGTGATTTTATAAGAATATGTCATAATTATAAGCTTATAAATATCCAATTAACTGTTCATTGGTTGAGAGAAGTTGGCGCTGGTGATGGGATTAGTGTTGCAGGCCTAAGGCTTAACTATTCATAACTTTGTAAGTCACTATTCCTTAATTAACTAATTTTTAACTTATAAAACAGATTTTACTAGTTATAGATAAGAAAAAAATGTGTGTTTATTAAATAAGTTTTGGAATACCTTTCAACAGAGGTCTCAAAGACTAATGGCTAAGAGCAGACAGCAGTTCATGTTTTAATTTGTGCTAAGGTTTGACTGAAAGCTGAGTTCATTCCAGTCACTAAAAGTTTATGGAATCTGTTGTATTAGCATATGCAAAAATAAAAAACCTATTCAACTGGTTAATCAAGAACATTTGATTCATGTGTTATGGGATTGCTTATGTAGATTATCAGACTTGTAAATGTTTACATTGTATGGACTATATTCAGAAGTTACTGGCTAAAAGTCAAATTTTATGTTTATCAGTTATTCTGATTTACTTGTAATCTCAGCTTACATAGAAACCTTTCAAGTATATGAATACCTCATACATCAAAACCAGATTTTAAAATATGGATGGATTTTTGTTACTTATTTTTAATAAAGACTTTTACATGTAAGAATAATTAAAAATTATAAAAATAAGCAAAAAATGGTCTGTAGGTCCCTTAAGAACCACCAGAAATGATTCCTGAGCACAGAGGCAGGAGGTGATCTTTGAGTACCATAGGATGTGGCTCAGACACTGGAAAACAAAGACACACACAAAAGGACACAACTGCCTGTCAAGGAGGCAAGTGGGGGTGGGGTGAGAGAAAAAGTGGTATGAATAAGTTGTATGAATAAGTTGTAAAATCATGGAGTATCAGTAAAAAAATTTTAAAATATATTAAAAATAATATTCTTGACTTAGTAAGATGTAAACAAATTTTTCCAAGAAAGTTAAACTATATATTAATTTTAGGACTTGTGAAGTACTATTAAACAAATCCCATATGCCAGGCTATATAAGAGATCTCTACAGATAATCTAACACATGTGCATATTCTAGATAAAAATGAAGTTCAGATCAGAATCATTAAGAAAAAAAGTGAATTAACATTCACTAATATACTTGCCGTTACTCAAAAGTAAATATTTTATATATTTAAAAAGTTATAACTTTTGAACAATCCTCACCATTAAATGAGAATGAAAATATTTCATATACAACCTTTAGACTGTAGTGAAAATAGTTCTGAGATACAGTTACAGTCTCATATAAAAAAAAGACAAATTGCTTTTTAATACCGAGTAACTGAAACATAATGAGCTAAGAATACAAAGTGAGTCACTGAAAAATTTAAATCCTGGAAAGCATAAAGGAGCAAACAAAGATCACTTGATCACTTGATCACTTGAATCCTGTTATTCATCGATTTGCTTGAGCGGGCGCCAGTAATATTTCCATTGGACCCTATGACGTGCCAATATAGCCCAATGGTATCTGGTTGATTCAGGAATATGAAGAGCCTCAAACCTTTCCTTCAGGGTCTTGACAAAGAAGTCTGACCATCTTGTAGGTCGGCGGCCACGTGATCTCTTGACATTCCATGGGATCCTGTTGGTAACAGCTCTAGTCCAGCAGTCGTCTCCAAATTGCATTACATGTCCAGCCCATCTGATTTTCGATGCCTTGGCAAACAAGACAGCGTCCCTGATTCTGGAAAAGCGACGGAAGTCGGAGCTCCGATTCCTTCTCTCACTTGAGTGAGGCATGATATTCTAAGCATAGCTCTTTCAATTCCTCTCTGGGAGACCCAGAACAAACAAAGAATAGAAGTTAATAGAAAGCAATTATTAAAAACATTCAATGGATGGGGATGGGGCACTGGTGGAGGGATGGGTGCTGGAATACTGTATTACCAAGAACCAATTATGAACACCTTTGTAACTGTATGTTTCATGTAGTATAATAAAAAATTTTTTAAAAAATTCAATTATTAAAAAAATCAGTCAGGTCACATGCAGGGAATATACCCTACCCACTGTACTTTCTCTGCGCCTCTCCCTTCTTACCTCAGTTTGGAGATTCACTTGGAATCTCAAATAATGGTTAAGTTGGTTCAGTAGCTGTGGTGGGACTTGAAATGAAAGACATGAATGGAAAAAAATAGAAAGCAATTAAATTTTAAAATGAAATAAATTAACAAAATGAGACTCATCTTTAGTCAATGTCTTTAGAAAATAACCTCTTGTTTCTAAAGCTGTTGGGGATTAAAATGGTTTTAAGAAACCTCTTGTTTCTTAAAACTATTGGAAATTAAAATGGAATATGGAATAGGAACTGGAATATATATAGCAACAGAAGAAATATGATGAAAAATTTAGAAATGTAGACAAAATAAATAAATTAATCATAAAATTACTTATTAAAATCAATTCAAGAAATAGAAAGACTGGGGAGTCTCAGGAAATTTCATAAAATTTGGATCTTTGACAATAATCCTAAGAAGAAAAAAATAAGCCTAATTTATTTTAAGAGAGTTCTATAAAGTATGACTTAAGATCTTGATAATGAGTAAAATGAGTGTCCTGTAGATAGTTATGTTTAATGCATCATAAACACTTATTATGGCCATACATTTGTGTACTCACCAAATATTAGTTTTAGTTTGAACACTTATAAAAGTTAAACAATATTATTCTTTTGGAGCAATTGTACACTGGATAGGGCATTTGCTTTGCACGCCGGCTGATCTAGGTTAAATTCCTGTCACCACACACAGCTCCCCATAGCCCTACGAAGAGTGAACCATGATTGCAGAGCCAGGAGTAAGCCCTGAGCATGGCAGAGGGAAACCTGCCAGATTTTGCATGACATATATATATATATATATATATATATGTCGGGGATGCCGCTGGGGTCCCCAACAGTGCCGGGAAGTGAGTTCCCTTCTACCTCCGAAGCCGGCGGGGAATGGATGAAGACTCAGGAATCCAATGCAGTTTTAAAAGGCTTTACTTATCACAGGTTCAGACATACAAATCAACAATAGGAAAAACCCTGTGCTTAGGATTCCTGGCTAAAACCCCAGCCACGTGTAGGCCAAAATGGCAGCCACCACGTGTTAAGGCCCTGTAAAGAGGAGACAAAGACAAGACTCCCAAGAAGGGTGCAAACTCACAAAGAGAGAGCCAAAAAAGAGAGAGCGCGAGAGAGGAAGCAGGCTGGTTTTATACCCCTGCAACTCAGACCTCCCACTATTATGGGAAGCAGGAAGGGTCAAATGCCCTTAGGTAATTTCTCCCAGCACCTCACCTAGGCCCTTTTATAAGCTAATGTTTTGAGCCAAGATCTGCCTGGAATTACCTTTATAGAGTAGAGAAGGGGGTTTCTGAGATGGCATGTCTCTGTACCAGACTAATACTAATGCCAGTTAAATATTTCTCCAAGCCTTCACAAGAGTCTCGTCTACTTCACTGTAGTTTTGTATTTTAGTTGCCTTTGAGTTATCAGGGAGCCATGCTTGCTTGCTTGGAGGCAAACAGCATTTCTCTCTGGTCTAATTACTAGAGATCCAACGTGGCCAGGCAAATATGCTGGGAAGATCTAGCTAGTCCCACGATGATTGTGGTAACATGAGAGAATATTTATACCAGCCAGTACAGAATACATGGTCAGATAAACTGCCACATTTAGACTACCCTCTTATCTACAAAGTGATTTGCAGGAGGCAATCCAGAAAAGATGCAGAGGCTCTTAGAGGAGTCCTGCAATATATATATATATATATATATATTTATATATATATATATATACACACCTATACATATATGTTTATATATGTATATTATCAGTTTACTTTATTTCAATGAAAACAGTTTTCACATAATACACAAAGCTTGCCATATAAATTTGCCAATAATATAAAACTTTAATTCTAAAATTACATAATATACTTTTCCTATTATACTTGGAATCTTGGAATAATTTAGCTCACCATACATTGTATACAGTTCTAGGTAGATTCTAACTGATATCCATCATCCCAGTAATCCTAGTAAGAAGCCAGACAACCCACACATCATGAGGTCAGTCATTCTCAATATTCAGACTCCATAGTTCCTCAGAGCTCCACCTGAGAGAAAACCTGATCGTTCCCCTTTAAGTTTCATCAGTAAATGCTCGAGATGAGAGTCGTATACTGAGAGTATAACACCTACATGGCAGAGCCTGGCAAGATATCGTGTTTTATTTCATATGCCAAAAACTAGTAACAACTATGGACCTCAATTCCTTGACCTGGAGAATGGTTTGAGGCTCTTCCTGTACCTGGAGCAAGCAGATGCCCTTGGGCTACACTTGCTTGAGACAGGACATATAGAGATGTTACTGGTGCCCGCTTGAGCAAATCGATGAACAACGAGAAGACAGTGATACAGTGATATTTGATACATACATACATACATACATATATATACATACATATACACACACATACATATTATGATACCAATATCCAAGGTCAGGCGAAACATGGATCAGGATGTCTTGTCAAAGGTGGAAATTACGACAAGCGTGTGGGAGTCAGAGGTTAGGTAAGACAGAAAAGGGAACAGGGTCCTAATAATTGTTCAAAGTGCTAATACCAACCTAGAACTGAGCATTAAATACAGGCAAAAGATACACATGATAACCTCTAAGTGCATGGATTACAATCCACAATATGTAAGAGAAGGAAGAGAGAAAGAAGGAGAAAGGGAGAAAAGATATAAAGAACCTGCCATAGAGGCAGGCTAGGGGAGAGGGGAGGGAATCGGGGACATTGATGGAAATGGGCGCTTGTGGAGGGATGGGTGCTGGAACACTGTATGACTGAAACTCAAACATGAACATCCTTGTAATTGTATATCTCACGGTGTTGTAATAAAATATTTTTAAATTGATAAAAAGATCCTCCATTAATTCCATGAGATTAATAAAAATCTTAATGCAATACAATAAATAAACAGAAAAAAGTTACAGTCATTCTCATCCACAAAAAGGTGTCAAATTGTTAGAATAAAATTAATACAAATTGTTAATACAGGCAGTTGGCCATGATCCAAGGACACACACAGAAGAGCTGTTGCTGGCTTGCCCATGCTAGGCTGACTATGAGGCATCCTGGGTGGTGGGTGTTGCAGGTCACCTAAAAGTCTAGGCCTCTGCATCTGCCCTGGATTGCCTCCTGCAGGTCACTTCATAGATAGGGGGATAGTCTAAATGTGGCAGTTTATCTGACCATGTATTCTGTACTGGCTGGTATAAATACTCATGCTACCACAATCATCGTGGGACTAGCTAGATCTTACCAGCATATTTCCCTGGCCACATTGGATCTCTAGTAATTAGACCAGAGAGAAATGCTGTTTGCCTCCAAGCAAGCAAGCATGGCTCCATGATAACTCAAAGGCAACTAAAATACAAAACTACCGTGAAGTAGATGAGACTCTTGTGAAGGCTTGGAGAAATATTTAACTGGCATTAGTATTAGTCTTTGGTACAGAGACATGCCATCTCAGAAACCCCCTTCTCTACCCTATAAAGGCAATTCCAGGCAGATCTTGGCTCAAGACATTAGGTGAGGTGCTGGGAGAAATTACCTGAGGGCATTTAACCCTTCCTGCCAGGGGAAGTTACATTTAGCTTATAGATCCTCCTCTGTTAGGGAGGCTTTGAATTAGCTCTGGGTCCTTGTAAACAGCCAGAAGGACTCCTGAAGTTGATACATTTCTATAGAGCTGTTTTCCTATTTTCATCTCTAGATAGCCCAGCCCAAAGTGGGCTGGGCTGGGAAATTTGGGTGGATTTCTAGCTATAAAATAAGCTGCAAGAAGAAATTATAAGAAATTAGCCCCTTCTTTTTTCCCCTTTTTGCCATTTCGGGTTCCCTTGGCGTTTTACTTCTCCATCCTCTCCATTCTCTGTTGGGCCTCAACACGTGGTGGCAGCCATTTGGCCTACACCTGGCTGGGGCCTAGCTGGGAACCCAGAGTCCGGAGGTTTTCCCTGCTCTTGGATTGTATATTGGAACCTGTGATAGTAAAGTCCTTTTAAAACTGCATCGGATTCCTGAGTCTTCATCCATTCCCTGCCTGCTTCAGAGGTAGAAGGGAACTTGCTTCCGGTCACTGTCAGGGATCCCGGTGGTGCTCCCCGACAGGGAGGCAGGTCTGGCCTTTTGCCTCCCATCCGGATAGAGCCTCTGAAGCCAGAAGAACCTTACACACTGTAGTTGCAGCCATTTTCAAGGCCCAGACTCCACAGCTCATCAGAGCCCCACCTAGAGAAAAGCTGATTTCAAACCCAACTATGCTGATCTCAGCGGCCAAACACACAGGCCTTCTGTAGAGCTGGAGCTGGGGCCACTCCCCAGACCTAGGTCCTTTCCAAAAGGCCTGGTGGGATTGCCCAGAACTGTTGCAGGTGCTGTTGGCCATGATCCAGTGACACAGACACACGGAAGAGCTGCTGACAGCTCTCCCAAGGTGCATCATCAGGTATTCAATCACATTTCATAGAATTAAGTATTGGGCATCAATCACAAGTGTGTGGGGTGATGTGTGGTCTGTGGGAACATATTAATAATTTCCTACATATTATAGTGGGCTCAAATGGCACAATGAAGATTTAATACTCTTCCCTAACTTTCCTCTAAGAATTAGCTTCAACAAGCAGTATAGAATAGATATGCAGGGTATGCTTAGGACTGGCTCAAACAGAGGTTGAGAAAAATTTGAAGTAAGTTTTGTTTGTAGGTGCAGTGGTGGTGAGTCTGGGTTGACTAGTAGAAACCCACTACTTTCTCGAAACTCAGAAAGTGAATGCAAGAACAGAAATTAACCAGACTCACATGTAACAACCAGAAAAAAGGACAAGACTTTATCAGTACCATTCCCTATATGGGCTGTAATGGTCAATATAATTAGTGCCAGCTAAGATATCAGGCATGGGGATGGGGGTAGGGGTGGGAAATAAGGGTCTCTGGTGGCAGTGGTGCACACTGGTGGTGGGATTGGTGTTAAACAATGAATCTCTCTAACAACTGTATTGCGAAAAACTTGGTACTTTGTAAATTAAAGTAAATAAAAGAAAATTAAAAAAATTAAATTAAATTGTGAAAAATTTAATTTAATTTTTTTTCCATTTTCCATTTTCCACATCCGGACTTCCCTCTCATCAGAACTCCACTCAGCGACAGCCTATCACAGCCCATTTCATCGAGTTCTACCCTGCAGGAGTTTTTTTTTTTTTTTTTCAATCCGGCTCAGGTATGCTGATCCAGAGACTTGCAGACATGGGGCAGAACTGCTACTTGCTCTCCCTGTGCCCAGCCTCTCACAAAGGCGCCAGGGAGGGATGGCGGGTTCTAGCCCTGGCCCGCCACCCCAGCAGAGCCACACAACAAGCCAGATGACCCCTTCCCCCACTCCATAGGGCCGCCATTTTCCACATCTGGACTTCCCTCTCATCAGAACTCCACCCAGCGACAGCCTATCACAGCCTGTCTGGCGCAGCCGCTTGTGGCCGCACGGTTCATCTATAAATGCTGTATTTAGAGGTGTCTACAAGGGTATGCCACCTGCATGGCAAGCCTGGCAAGCTGCCCGTGTTGTATTTGATATGCTAAATACCAGTAACAATTATATTAGTTCATTCCCATGACCTAATATAATGGTTTGAGGCTCTTTATGTTCCTGGAGCGAACAGATGCCCTGGGCTCTACTAGCATGAGACAAGACATATGGAGATATTACTGGTGCCGCTCGAGCAAATAGATGATGAACGGGAGGGTAGTGATAGTGATATAAATTAAATTAAAAAAATCAAAGAACAGCATAACCCTATATAAAAACTATGAAAGTCCTGGTATATGGCTTTCTAAAAAATTGATTTTTTATATTAAACAAAATTAACATAATGCAAAACTTAATGTATCCCCAAAATAACAAGTGTATTTTACAAAACAACAGTGCTGGAACACTAAAAATTTATGAATAATTTACAACATGAACTGAACATGGTAAAAAGATACATAGTCATTTCAATAGATACCAAAAACATACCATTAAACACAATTAAACATTGTGTTTAATCAACTTATTTCAATCTGTGTTGATTAAATTCAACACAGATTTTATAGGTCTACATGTACATTTACACAGGCATATATCTTACCTATACTTATATGCGTGTATATGTAAAATTATATCTTATATATTCTTATGTAACTTATCATATTGTCTTAAAGTATATATAACTTATATATGAAATATATACTTATGTAAATGTAAATGATTATATAGAAATAGTGCATATGTAAGTAAAGTACTATATACATATATGTGACTATATGTGTTTGTCAATATATTGGTTTATGTAAATATACTGAAAATGCTGTGGGGACAATGTTCAAGAACTTATGTTTTTATTTGGGGAGTTACTTGGCTGTTAATAATCCTTTGTTCTTCCATAAACTTTTAGAATAAATGCTAACTTTCTATAGAATCATCTAGGATTTTGATAGTGGAAATCATGCAGAATGTACAAACCACCAGAGATGAAAATAATTTTTTTTTACTATATTTAGTCTCTCCATTCATTTAGACCTTATTTTCCATAGCAAGAGAGAAACAAATGGTCAAAGGTAAAAAAACAGAGCTTACTAGAGAGAAGGGCTGTGAAGCCTCAATGGATTGGAGAAGCATCTGGAACAATGGCAGGAGGGAATTGGTTCCCATTCCTTCTCCAGTGGGAGATGTGGTAGTGCGAGTTTGTATGCATGAAACTATCATTAGCTGTACTGTAAATCACAGTACCTCAATAAAGATGGATAAAAGCCCTGAAAACTATAATTGTGAAAGCATAGACCTAGAGCTAGAGGTGGTGTTTTTCAATAGAATATAGAATGAATAACCATAAATTAAATAATTGACATGCTTGATTATAATAAAATTATCTTTAATCAAATACTTTAAGAAGTGAAAAGCCATACAATAATGAGAACCTTTAGATCGATGCTATGATAAACATCAAACTGCTTAAAAAAGAACTTTCCCAGATCTGTAAAAAAAAAACAAACAATTGAAAAAAGAGGCAAATGATTTGAACCAGAATTTCCATAAATATATATAGCAAATAGAATATAAAAATGGATAGACTTATTGATATTAGGTAATGCAAATTACTATAGAAATGAAATATCCTTGAAAGTTCCCAACTGACAATATAAAGAGGTCTTACATTCTGAGAAAAGAAAACAAGTTCAAGATGTTTATAAGTTGCATCTAAATTGATATAATTACTTTGGAAAACAATTTGTCACACCTTGTGAAATTGAAAGTTTACACTCCCTAAGGCCCATAAATTTTATTTCTGTTTATGCTTCAGAAAAATAAAACTTTCATTGATGAACAATAAGAGTTGTAAGCATGTTTACAGAAGCTCTATGCACAAATATACAAAATGAAAAATAAAACTTAAATATGTATATGGATAAAAAATTAAGACATTTGTGTATCTTTCATGACAGAATAATTCTGAGCAGAAATTAGTTATCTAAGGATACTTGAAATGACAAAAATTAATCTTTTATGTGTGGGGAAAGTTATTGACAAAAAATGTTTTATATATATGTATATATGCATATATATATACATATATATATGTTCTTGCCATTTTTATTAAATTTAGAATTTAGGTGAAATACATAACTTACTGATTTTTGGTTAAACATATTAACAACTCAGTTGCTTTGTTAATTCTTGGAGTTAGAAAGAATATAATAGGAAGAAGTAACAAAGGTAAATAACATGAAATTAGAAATTGTCTCGTGCTTATATGTAAGCACACAATTCATTTTACTATTGTGCTTTTAACACTTGTGCCAAATACTATTTTGAGTGACTGGGAAGATAGAACAGGGGTAAAATTACTTGATTTGAATGCAGCTGACCTGGTTTGAATCTTAGCACCACAAATAGTCATCCAAGCACCACCAGAAGTAATTCCTCAGCAGAGCCAAGAATAATCCTTTAGCACCATCGAGTGTGACCCTCCCCTTATAAACAAAAATAAATTATATTTGAATGAAATTCTGCCCCTCAAAGTGTTACAGGTGTGGCTGCATTTGCTCAGCTGCATTGGCAGGTGGCAGACAGGAGACAGGCTTGTCCACACCCGGGATCTGCCCGTGGGGCACTGGATGGTTGATGGTCAGATATAGAAAATGACTGGACCCCCTGGGATGAACCCAGAGCCACGGCAGAGCCTGGCAATCTACCGTGGTGTATTTGATATGCCAAAAACAGTAACAATAATGGACCTCATTCCCAAAGAATGGAGATATTACTGACACCCACTCGAGCAAATCGAAGAACAATGGGAAGACAAGTGATATAAGTGACATATGCACTATATATATATATATATACATATATATATATATATATATATATATATATATATATATATATATATACATAGGGCAGAGCTGCTACTGGCTCTACCTGTGACCAGCCGCTCACAAGGCGCCCGGGAGGGATGGTGGGTTCTAGCCCTGGCCCACCACTCCAGCAGAGCCTCACAAGCCAGACGACCCCCCATGAGGGCCTCCATTTTCCACATTTGGACTTCTCTCTCATCAGAACTCCACCCAGCAGACCAGCCTATCACAGCCCGGCTCATCGAGGTTCCACCCTGCAGCAGTCTTTCTTAAATTCTGCTCAGGTATGCTGGTCCAGAGACTCGCAGACATGGGGCAGAGCTGCTACTGGCTCTACCTGTGACCAGCCGCTCACAGGTGCCCGGGAGGGATGGTGGGTTCTAACCCTGGCCCACCACCCCAGCAGAGCCTCGCAACAAGCCAGACGACCCCCCCACTCCATGAGGGCCTCCATTTTCCACATTTGGACTTCTCTCTCATCAGAACTCCACCCAGCAGACCAGCCTATCACAGCCCGGCTCATCAAGTTCCACCCTACAGCAGTCTTTTTTTAAATCCGGCTCAGGTATGCTGATCCAGAGACTCACAGACATGGGGCAGATCTGCTACTTGCTCTCCCTGTGCCCAACCACTCACAAGGCGCCCAGGGACGGATGGCGGGTTCTAGTCCTGGCCCGCCACCCAGCAGAGCCTTGCAGCAAGCCAGACGACCCCCCCACTCCATGAGGGCCTCCATTTTCCACATCCGAACTTCTCTCTCCTCAGAACTCCACCCAGCAGACCAGCCTATCACAGCCTGGCTCACGCGGCCTCAAGCGGCTGGACGGTTCATCCATAAATGCTGGAGTTAGAGATGCCTACAAGAGTATGCTACCTGCACGGCAGAGCCTGGCAAGCTACCCGTGTTGTATTTGATATGCCAAATACCAGTAACAATTATAGACCTCATTCGGAATGAATTGAGGCTCTTTATGTTCCTGGAGCAAGCAGATGCCCTTGGGCTCTACTAGCATGAGACAGGACATATGGAGATGTTACTGGGGCCAGCTCAAGCAAATCGATGATGAACGGGAAGACAGTGATACAGTGATATATATATATATATATATATATATATATATATATATATATATTCATTTTTATCCACATACATACATATATAATATAAGCTATGTTACTGAGAAATGTAGTTTCAAGTTGACCTAAGTCTTATTTATTGGGAGCATTGCTTAGCTTCTTTGATCAGTTTAGATTTTAATTTAATGCAGAACACCACTAGATGGGGAACTCAGGGCAGCTTTTAGTATCTCAGGGTTCAAAACCTATAACACTGTGACCCTCACTATATGGCTCAAATGAATCCTATCTCCGTAAATCAGTCTTTTTTTCAGGAACACAAGAATGGCTTAAAGTGAATGAATCAATGTAATGCAGCACATTAATAGAGGGAAAATGCACCCAGTTTACTCAATCATCATTGAAATGATTGAAAATCTCAACATGAATTACTGCAATGACACTCTGAAAATAAGTCATATTATATAATACTATAACATAATAAGGCATTTATGAGAAACTTCACATCTAACAATTTATGTATTGGTAAAAGATGAATTTTCCCCTAAAACATATCAAAGAAGAAATGCCCTCTTTTACTACAGCTATTAAACATTGTATTAGAAGTTCCAACCAGGAAAAGATAAGAAAAATAAATTAAAAGCATCTGAATTGTAAAGGTCATAAAACTCTTTTCAGAGATAAATTGGCTCTTTAAAGAAAAATTGCCAACTCAATGCAGAGATCCCCACACTTTGGACTTACTCCTAACTTTACGATCAGAGTTTATCCTGGCAGGGCTTGAAGGACCATATGGGCTGCTCAGGATTCAACCTGGAATTACTGTGTGCAAGAGAAACTCCTTACCACGATACAATCACTCTGGCTCCAGAACCATTATTCTTCACAACAGAGAGATATTTCTTGCTAGCATTTTGTTGAAGTATTTTGCAAATACAATATAAGGAATATCAGTTTTTAATGAATTTTCCTGTGAAGTCTTTATCTAACTTGGATGTTGCTGTAATGCTGGTCTCCATATAATGAGTGAAAAAGGCCATCTTATTCTTCTGAATTTTGTATATGTGTGTGTATGCTGTTGTTTGAAAACATTTAAAAAGTGGATTGAGGACCTGGAGGGAAAGTGCCGTGGATAGGCACTTGTCTTGCACGCGTGACTCACCTAGGTTCAATTCTGGCACCACATGGTCTGGCAGCCCCAGAGTCCCACCAGGAGGGATCCCTGAACTTAGCCAGAACTAAGCCCTGAGCACCAGTACTGAGTGTAACCCAAAAACAAAACAAACATAAATTGGACATTAATTGAGGGGGAAATAATCCTTTCAAAGTTCAAATCAGTTTGAAGTACATTCTTCTTTGTCATTGTATATTTTTCATGTCAAACACCACTGAGATACAATGATTGCTTATTTTTTTATAATAATGAAACTGCTTTTTTATTAACTCATAAAATAAAAAGATCTGGTAGCTGTTTTTTAGTTTTTAAAAATTTATATTTTTATTATACCATCGTGAGATATACAATTACAAAGATGTTCATATTTGGGTTATGTCTTACAGTGCTCCAGCACCCATTCCTCCACCAGTGCCCATTTCCCAACACCAATGTCCCCGATTCCCTCCCCATTTTCCTTGCCTGTCTCTATGGCAGGTTTATTATCTTTCTCTTTCTCTATCTCTCTTTCTCTCTTGCCTTTGCTCTCTTCATTAGGTTTTGGACAGTGTCTTCTATCCTGTTTTTCTGTGACACTCTTATGACACTCTTGTTGCACACAACAGTTCTCCAAATGTCTGTCACCCATATTTGTGTAAAATGATTCCTTGGCTCATCAATGTCCTCTGATACTCCTGAACTCTTAGAGATTGCACCAGCATGCCCATCCACCTTTAGATGTGGGAATTAGAAATTGTGATGGTGTCTCAGATTACACAACTGTATTGCTTGCCAGTCACTTTGGTTCTAAGACTCTGGGTCTGGTCAGCAGAAACTCCATATCCTCATTGTCTTCTCATCTGCTTCTTAAGCGAGGCCAACTTTCTACCAACCTCTTGACCAGTGGGGTTATGAACGTCTTACTAGAAAATCCATTCTGTCTAATTGCAACTGGAAATGAAAACTGCCTTTGCTTTGCAGAGAGAAAGCTGACAAGTCCTCTGCAACTATATAGTTTGGCGCTGACAATTTCTCCCCCAAATCTGTTAAAGCACCCTGGAGCAGAGAGTCAGAGGCCACAACTGCTTCCCATTTAGTGCATAAACAAATCATAAATAACTCCACAGGCACATCGTAAATGTGGGGCCGATCTGTCTTTTCCAGCCCATCTGTCTCTAAGGGCTAAAAAGTAATGTGAGCTGGGGCCTCCTTCCCTAGGGGGTAGGGGTGGAGGGAAGCTCTGAGTACACGAAGGGATGAAAACTTAAACCAGAAGTTCCACTATGGTGGAGTAGGGCAACTGGGTCTCACCTTTGCTAAAGTCAGAACAAAAGAAGAATGTTGGTATGATTAAAGCAGTGTGAAAGTATCACTGGGGGTAAGAAGGTATGGGACAGATAGAACCACAGTTTGAAAAAGGATAAAGGGGGCTCCCTTTGGAATCCAATGAACATGTGCTTATGTGCACACACATTTCTGCATGACAAATCGTTTTTCAGTTATTAAAAGTTATTGGTGATCCAGGTTCCAATGAGTCTGAGTCAGGTAGATATTGACTTTAATGTGCATTTTATTTGGTCCACATAGGTTTATAAATATTTCTATATGAAATGACTTGAAAAGTGAATGCATTCTAGGCTTGCTACAGTTCCTCCTACTCTCTAGCGTTAGTGCAAGCACTCCTCACAATGTGTGTTTACTCTCTGGCCTTCTGTCCACCTCAATCCTAAGGCTTTCCTGTGTACTACGGAATGTTCAGCAGCACCTCCAAGCTCAGGGGAATTTCCTGTTACACATCCTCTACCTTGTAGTATGCCCCCTCCCTCTACTTGCACCAATCAGTTGGGACAACCAAATTCACAGTTGTTTCTTGAGGGACTAAGTTGCCCTGAGTTGAGAACATAAAGAAATATAAAGTTACTACTATGCTATGCACTAGAGGTTTTCTTAGCATAACTTTGTAAAGCAATTTCAAGTAATATAACTACTTAGTTTCAGCACCAGGATAGAATTCTTACTTCTACAGTGTGAACTGAATATCCACAAATCGTCTGTCCTTTGCATTATACTACAAATTACAAATACTTTGAGTTTTATAGCAGACTTTAATAGAAGTTTTATCTACATATAAATACATATACTTTTATTATATTTGCATATATCCATATATGGATGTAATATTAATATACACATGTAGCTATTTACACACCTAAACATCAACATCAATGGCAAAAGTTCCAATGTTCTGTGTTCCTGCCAGTGTTTTGGGGAAAAGAATCACAAGTTACTGTAATTCAAGAGATGGACTTATTTATTTATCGATTTATTCATTTATGCAAAATATCTTTAAAATTTTTATTGAATCACAGTGAGATACAGTTACAAAGTTGTTCATGGTTGGATTTCAGCCAAGGGTCATCATCCTCTATTATCTGCATTTAATTATTTTTAGTGGGATTTAGTAGACTCAAAGCTATATTCTTTAGCTCTTATTTGTTGGCCTGAATTTCTGATATTCTGAGATTTTTACATTAGTTGACAGCTTGTGTTTAAGAATAATTAAATGCAGGTCTTATGAGACTTGGACCTTACATCAGAGACTGGGAAAGTGGATATCTATGCAACATATCTCTGGGCTTAGTTCTGATTCTGTGGTTGGTCTATACCTAAATATCCTTAAAAGGAGACCAACCAGACATGCTGTCAAATAGGAGTGTTGGAGAAAAGGAAATGGTCTAGGGTTCTCGAAAGGATCTTGTCCATGAGGAAGTATATCATTAATCCCAAATGTGTATGCTGGTCCTTAAGTAAATTTTACCCATTTTTTCAGAGCCAAGTGTGAGGTCCTCTTTTCTTTCCTTCTACTAATACCCTTCAGAACATTGTGGATTTGCATTCTTCCACCAAATGCTCTCATCCTTCTTCATGATCTAATAATCAAGGCCACTAAAAGTGCTGTGTATCACTTATATGTGTCACATCTAATAGTATGCACATTTTTTGATATTAAACACAAAATCCCTTAATCCACTTATTTCATACCAAATTTTGTGCCTTTTTGTTGGTAATGTCCCATAATGGAACTATTCAATTCCATCATGATTTGGCTAGAAAAGGTGATTCTTCAAAGAAAGGATGATAAATTAGTTTCACAGGAGTATTTTGCATGATTTATACTCAACTTACTGCACTAAAATTTACACATAAGTAAAGCAAAAAGAAACTAACCATGATTTTTCAGCTAAAATGCTGTTTTGTTTTACTGAATATCTGAATAAATGACCAACTCCTTCCTTTGTATCAGAGGAAATGCTTCTGAGGGAATGATCCATATTCCTTTCCTTTAAAATAAAGTTCTTAAAAATATTGTTGGATGCCTGCAATAATGCTGATTTGTCTTTTCCTAGGCACTCTGCTGTGATTATAATCATGTGTTTAAGAAATATAAATTTAAGGGGTTTTATGTGATAAAAAAGACTGACAATGACTTTGAAAGGGACACTTGTGAAATATCACTTGTATCACTTGTCTTCCTGTTTTAATCGATTTGCTCGTGCAGGCACCAGTACCATCTCCATAGGTCCTGAAGCAAGTAGAGTGTAGCCCAAAGGCATCTGTTCGCTCCAGGAACAGCCTCCAAACCATTTCTTCAGGACATGGGAATGAGGTCTATAATTGTTACTGGTTTTTGGCATTTCAAATAAAACATGGGCAGCTTTCTACGCTCTGCCATGTAGGTGGTATACTCTCAGTAGAAAGCTCTCATGTCAAGCATTTACTGATGAAACTCAATGGGGAAAGATCAGGTTTTCTCTTGGGTGGAGCTCTGAGGAGGTGTGGGGTCTGGATATTGAGAATTACTGACCTCATGGTGTGTGGGTTCCTCTGGCTTCTTGCTAAGCTCACTGGAATGAGAGGCCACGGCTAGAATCTGCCTAGAACTGTATAGAGTGTATAAATGTGTAAGACCCTGGGAAGGACCTGATCCTAATATCCAGTGCTATCTTAGACTGTCGCACTGCCATGGAGGGGACACATGTCAATGGAACTGTGGGTCTGGCATGTCTCTCTTTTGTGGTTGCTGACATGGAGGTGGAGGAATGAGAGGAGGGGCCCAAATCCCCACTCCAAGTCTGGCCAGCATGGTCCCTCCCCGCAAGTGTGAGCGAACCCTTGGAGCTAAGTTCGACTTGGTCAGGGGGCTGGCCAAGCCCTTTACTGCCTCCGGAGATCCATGGGTTGCTACCACGTGGGGCCGAGCGGCACAGCTGTGGATCTGGAGTGGTTGGGTCTGGATCATCTCTCTTCCTGGGTTGCCAATGGAGTTGTGGGTCTGGCGTGTCTCTTTTCTGGGGTTGCTGGCATGGAGGTGGAGGAATGGGAGGAGGGGCCCAAATCCCTGCTCCAAGTCTGGGCAACGTGGCCCCTCCCCTATGCGTGTGAGAGTACCAATATTGTGACTCTATATTGTGAAATATAGAAACAATATTAATTGATTATATAAAATGTCCTCAGTGAGGTGTACAGCATGGAATAAATCAGGCTTAAAAGGGACTGGTGACACTGAGTGCATTTAAACATTTATCATTACGACATTTGGATTTCGGGGATCACATCTGGTCGTGCTTAGGGGGTTACTCTGGGCTCTCTACTCAGGAATTGCTCCTTGTGGTGTTCAGAAGACCAGATGGGATACCAGGGATTGAACCTGGGTCACTTGCATGCAAATAAAGCGCCCTACTCACTGTGCTGTCTCTCGGGCACTTTAGACATTTTTATACCTTTACTCATTGACCATTTTATTCCAAAATAATTTATAGTAAGGCATCTAATATTACTGGTTTTTGGCATATTGATCAATACACTGGCTCGGCTCTTCACACGCTACCTGTCCGAGTGCAAGGTGCCCTCCCATTGGAAAACCAGCAAGACAGTTCTACTGTTCAAGAAGAGAGACATCCACAACATTGGCAACTATTGCCCCATCTGCCTGTTGTCTGTCATCCTGAACAGGATAGGCAGAACATTAGATGAAGAACAGCCATGCGAGCAAGCTGGCTTCCGTAAAGGATTCAGCACAATCGACCATATCCACACGGTAACCAAGCTCATTGAGGTTTGTAGGGAGTTCAGGATGCCACTCTATCTTACATTCATTGGTTTAAAAAAAAAGCCTTTGATTCTGTGGAGACTGAAGCTGTCATCGAAGCCCCTAGCCAAACAGGGCTTTCAAACCCAATACATTAAGATCCTTCATGAGCTGTATTACGGAATTCCGTTATTCATCAATTTGCTGGAGGCGGGCGCCAGTAACATTTCCATTGGACTCTATCATGTGCCAGTGTAGCCCAATGACATCTGGTTCCTTCAGGAATATGAAGAGCCTCAAACCGTTCATTCAGGGTCTTGAAGAAGAAGTCTGACCATTTTGTAAGGGGGCGGCCATGTGATCTTTTGACATCCTATGGAATCCAGTCGTTAATGTCTCTAGTCCAGCGGTTGTCTCCAAATAACATTTCATGTCCATCCCACCTGATTTTTGATGCCTTGACAAGTGAGACAGCTTCCCTGACTCTGGACAGCGACGGAGGTCGGAACTCTGTATTAATTCTCTCACTTGAGTGAGGCACGGTATTCCAAGCATAGCTCTTTCAATTCCTCTTTGGGAGACCCTAATAGCATTCTCATTCTGCTTTTGTAGGGCCCAGCTCTCTGAGGTGTATGTTAATGCAGGGAGAACAGTGGAGTTGAAGAGATGTGCCCAGAGCCGAAGTTTGTCTTTTTTGCTATTTCTTCGATGCTTTTGAAGACATTCCATGCCGCTCTCTTCCTCCTACGCAGCTCAGGTTTTAGATTGTTCATCATGTTGACTTCTCGACCTAGGTATACATAACTGCTTTATCCAGAGATCTTTGTTCCATTGAGAATGAATGGAGTCTCTGGAACTAGTTCATTTTTCATGAACATAGTTTTGTTGAGATTCAGCTGTAGACCTTTGTTTCCACATTCTCGGTTGAAGTCAGTCAACATTTTTGCCACTTGGCTAATATTTGGTGTTATTAGAATGATGTCATCAGCAAAGCAGAGGTGGTGTAGTTGCCGACCGTCTATCTTCACTCCCATTCCTTCCCATTCTAATTGTCACATGATATTCTCGAGGGTGGCCCTGAAGAGTTTTGGTGAAACGGTATCACCCTGCTGAACCCCTCTTTTGACATTGATGATCACTTCTTTAGAATGGTGAGATCCTGGTGGTGAATCGTAATACAGCTCACGAAGGATCTTAATGTATTATGTTTGAACGCCCTGTTTGGCTAGGGCTTCGATGACAGCCTCAGTCTCCACAGAATCAAAGGCTTTCTTTAAATCAATGAAAGTAAGGCAGAGCAGCAGGAAAGGAACAATATTTTAAATTATTATTTCTAACAGAACACCTCGCTTTCTAATGAGGCGTGTGCTCTTCACCAGTACACAGCAGTAGAGGTTTAGCAGTCACCTGCTAAACCTGTGCAGACAGAGTCTTTTCCAGTCTGTCTGGGCCTGAACTAGTGAGAGTTTTAGGCTGGGATCAGAGTCAGCCCAATTGGTGTCTGTTACTGGATTAGCAGTTGCTGTCAATAAAAGGAATCTAGGCAGTCAACTCAGGAATGATGAAGAAGAACTAAGACAAGAGCCAGGGGTGTCATGAATGGGTCACCAAACAGGAAGTGTAGAACAAACGGGAAAGAGGATGAATAGTTTAGTGGGGGTGTGGAGACAAATGAGATCTGATTTCTTTAGCTCAATCCATTTGTAATGGCATAGTACTAGTGTGGATGTGGTTTCATTTCACTGAACTGGGTGGATATTTTTCAAAGGCGATCTGTGCCTCACAGGTTCCTGCTTACATAGAGGTTAGATATTCCAACCTCAGTATTCTTTGAATCATTAGCTAACAAATATGTTCTTATTTCTACAATCTTATTGTCATCAAAAGAGAATGCTAAGTAAATCATAACTTCACCTATATGCTTCAGTTTCTTATGACTTCTCACAAAAAAGACCACTTGATTAAGAAATGGAATATCTGAATACTTCACATAATTGCCTGATCTTCACATTCCTTATTTATAAAAAGGACCTGAAAGAAGAGATAAACTCTATCTCAAACTCTGTTACCAGGGAAGCATTATGGTTTGTTAATTATTGTCATTTGTATTTCTTTACCCAGGAATCATATTTTTGATACATATTAATTACTGTGTTATTTTTGGCCTTTTAATGATTTACCTGACTCTGAATGTATGTAGCAAGTTCTTAAAACATTTAAAACATGACTGAGCTACTACTCTATCTAAATTTACAAGTTGTAGATATTATAGCACTATGATGTTATAAGTCAGGCAAAACCCAAAAGAAATGGGAAAGTAAAAGAAAGAGAATGTTGAAAGTGTCTACATATGTAATAATTCGTCAAGAATAAATGTTAATGGTATTATAGAATGAGAAAATGCCTAGCCCGGAATGACAAATTCTTACTAAGGGTTCCTCAGGTTGAGAGTCTGAGATAAGACAGTTTGCTTGTAGTTTGTAGTTAATTCAGGAACATTATATCAATGAACAGATATGACAGACAGGGAGCAAGTTCTGGGAATAAGAACAGGCCACTGGGACTGTTGATATCATTGGATTGACAACCATTAGGGATAAATAGGTACCTGACCTGAAGGCCTCTGAAAAGTCCCTTAAAATGCATTTTGGAAATGTTTCCTGGCAGTAGTGGAGTGAAAGAACATCCATTAACTAACACACAAGTCCCATTTTCAAGGTTTACTCCACTAGGGACAACACAGTCGTTTATTGAAGATTTGTATTATGTTCTGAGAAATTACCATAGGCATCCTAAATTGTGGCATAAAAAGTCGGGCATAAAACAAGGTGAAAAACTATTAGGTGATTTATGGGTTAGAAATCTTCGTGAACTTTGTCACCTCAGGGAGAGTAACAAGTGAAATAGAAAGGATTAGTAGTAACACATAAGACTTGTCTAAATCTTATATGTAACCATGTTTCTTTGGATTTTGACCTTCAGTCTATATAACTATGGTGACTCTAATTCAAAATGTCTTGCTCCAACCCCTAAGTCTGTTGCTCTCAGCTGAGCTCACATGTTCTCTTAAATAAGTCTGATCAGTGGCACAGAACACTTCTAGGTAGTCCTGCTACTTCTGGGAAGTGCCATCTTTTTTATGCTGCAACCTCTACTAAATCCCAGTTTTGCTCATACTAAGAATTTTCAGCTTTACCCCTTCAAAGCCATGCTTTGTATTTGAAATCTCTTTTCCTCCGAAAAGCGGGGTTTATTTTGGCCAAATTTCTGATTACTATCATGTTCATTCTGATAGGTGCTTTCTCAGAAAGTTTCTCAGTTCCTCAAAGAAATAGATTCTTGGAACTAGGTCTCTAAGAAGCTTATTGGTTAAAAATGCTGAAAGTTGAGAATAAATCTGCATTTATACTACTGTGAGTACCTTCCATAAACATAAAATAAATGTCATTTTTGAGATCTGTTCAACAGGAGGACTTTGGTAGGAGAAAAGACACAATGAAAGCAACCAAGTTAAGAATGTTGGGAGTATTCTCATCTAGAAGGCAAATTTTCACTGTCCTAATGGAGGCTGTTGCTAGTGTGTCAAAAATTATTTATTGTCTTGGAAAAAAAATGCCACTCTTTATTGGACTAGAATTTGCACGCCTTATCTTTCATACATCTAACTCTCCATCATTGTACCTGAGTTTTTAACATTCTGCAGAGAAGTACTTCAGTGATTTTTATCATTCATGTAATATTGTTGACCTGTGTGATCTATTTAGAAATCCTTGTAAATTATTTCTCAAAAGCCTACATTGAATCCTGAATATATATCTCTAGCTATATCTGTTGGGGGATGCCAGTTGAGAAACTTTTAGTCAGTTGAGGCCAGGATTTTGAACCTGACCTGAGGTTATAAATAGGGGCACCAGTAGAGCATCTGTGGGGTTACTGGATGGAGAGAGCAATGGTCTCTTGTGACTAGGCCATAAGGCCAGCACCTGGGCCATAGGGCTCCTGTTGCCTGGGCCAGATATCTAGCACCAGAGGGGAGAATCTGTTCCTGGTGCCTAGGCCTGAGGGCCAGTACCAGAGCCACAAGGCCTAGTGCCTGAGCCCGAGGGCTAGCACCAAGGCTATAGGGCCGCAGGGCAACTGGGCAACAAGGCAGCAGGACCAAAAGTAGAAACAAAGAAATAAATTAGGGATACAGAGCAACAGAGAAACAGAGGCAACAGACCTAAACAGGGAAATAGAGTTAGGGACTTAGATAAATAGATAACAAAGAGAAAAAGAGGCCTTGAAGGGAAAAGCCCTGAAGAGAAAGGAACTAAGAAAAGAGTCCTGAAAAGAGAGATCCTGGGTGAGGACCTGAAAGGTGATACCGTGAACAAAGATGTCCTGAACAAAGACGTCTGGAAGAGAGAGGTTCTGACAAGAGGAGCCTGCCAGATGAGCCGGAGGAGAGCAGCCTGCCAGAGAACTTGCTGGGAGAGAGTCAGAAGTCCCTGGAGAGAAGTTCCTGTAGAGAGCAGTGATGTGAAGCAAAAAGTAACAAGTAACAGAAAATTTATTAAAAGTAACCTTCAGGAACCTCTGGTCTTGTTTTTTTCTTCTGTCAACAGGTCAGGGGGAACAGTGTCCGCTCCAGACACAAGCCAGAGGTTCTAGCATGTTCTGATTTCTAACATTTTCATTCTGATAGGTGCTTTAAAGCCACAGTGTGTAAAAAGAAGGGAGAGAGAGAGAGAGAGAGAGAGAGAGAGAGAGAGAGAGAGAGAGAGAGAGAAAATAAGTGAAAATTGCCTGCATAGACAAGGGCTGAGGGATGGAGGAAATAATAGGACATTGGTGGAGGGAAATTTTGGGCACTGGTGGAGGGATGGGTGCAACACTGTATGACTGAAACTCAAATATACACTCAAATATGAGATATACACTTTGGTAACTGTATATCTCAAGGTGTATAATAAAAATTGTAAAAAAGACTGTGAGTACTGCCAGAACCCCACTAGACCCCAGCAACTGCTACATGGTTAACCCAACCCTGAAGTACTATTAGGGCCATGGAATCCATGGGGGATCCCTTGAGCCTGAGGCCTTGGGACCCCCTGAAGGGAGATCCACAATTCCCCTCCTCTTCTATCACTTATAAGCCCTAACATCTATCTATCTATCTATCTATCTATCTATCTATCTATCTATCTATCTATCTATCTATCTATCTATCTATCTATCTATCTATCTATCTATCTATCTATCTATCTATCTATCTATCTATCTATCTATCTATCTATCTATCTATCATCTATCTATCTGTCTATCTGTCTATCTGTCTATCTGTCTGTCTGTCTGTCTGTCTATCTATCTATCTGTCTGTCTGTCTGTCTGTCTGTCTATCTATCTATCTATCTATCTATCTCTATCTATCTATCATCTATCTGTCTATCTGTGTGTCTAACTGTCTATCTGTCTGTCTGTCTGTCTGTCTATCTGTTTATCTGTCATCTGTCTGTCTGTCTGTCTGTCTGTCTTGTTGGGTCATATCCAGTGATGCTCAGGGTTAATCCTGGATCTGAATCAGGAATTATTCCTGGTGGTGCAGTGCTCAGGAACATATGGGATGCCAGGGATCAAACCTGGGTTGACAGTGTGCAAGGTGTTTGACCCACCTGTGATACTATCACTTTGTCCCCCATGACTAAAAGTACATTGGTTCTATATTTTTTGTACCCTGAGAGTTGACACTATGGTTTGACTAATGAAATATGTGAACCTTATTTCACCTTAATTTTTCATATTTTGAGAACCAGGGACAAGTTATGATTAAGTGAAATTAATCTTAATTCCAATAAAAATGAAAGGGAAAGTCATTTGCTAGTATTTTAACTTTAAAATCTTTCTCCTTTTTGTATCTATTCAAAGTGTAGACCAAACAGAGACACTTTTCAAAAGTATCCTAAGAGAAGTATTGCCTTAATGGTGTCTTTTCAAAGAAATCAATATGTTTATTTGAGATTTGAGCTAGCAACTTTAAATTATTTTCACTTTTATTTTGAGGATCAAGATAGATAATAACAAAAGAAGGGAACCAAGAAGGTGAACCTTAGGTGTCAGAAAGCATATATAATATTGAAAGTATATATAATATTGAAAGAAGTGATAAGATTCCCATGTAAGTTCTTTCCCATGTAAGTATATATAATGTTGAAAGGGTGAAAGTATATATAATATTGAAAGAAGAGATAAGATTCCCATATAAGCAGTTTCCCTGTTTTTTGTGAAAGCCTGATTTTAGCCAACCATTTTTCAGTGATCATAGCTTTTTTGGAGTTGTAGACCTGATAAAGAAAATGTTACCTTCCAGTTATTTTATATGACTTTTCATAACCATATATTCACCTAATATGCTTTATATAGACATAGAAGAGAGTTAGTAGAAATGGAAGTTAGAAATGAAATCTGTGTCACTAAGTATTAAAAGCAACAACAATGGGTAACATTCACTGAGCACTTTCTGAATGACAAATTATTGGATACTCATCTAACTTTACTATATGGATGTGTAACCCTTAAACTGTAAGTGATAGAATATTAAGCTAGTTTACTCTTGATTTACTGGTTTTGTATTGATTTTCAGTTACATGTAAGTTATATAAATAAAATTTGGTTTCATTTTCATCCCCTAGGTTAGTTTGGTCCTCACTCTCCCACCTGGTTTGCTATTTGACCACAAATAATTTATAATGTTTTATTTTTCTGTGGAAAAGAGGATTTAAAATAATTTTTTAAACTTGTTAAACTGTTATACAACAAGTCTTTCTGAATCTAATGTCTATAATTTCAGCTACCAACAGAACTGGCTTCATATGCATACATTTTCTTGTTATCTTTTTTGATTGTAGCAAATTCTACTCTGCCCTTTAGAGACCATTGATATAAGACAATTCTTTTTTGGTCTTGTATGAAAAGAAAGACACAAAATAAATGTTTCTAAAATGAAGGAAAGACTACAGGTCTAGATAAACTATTGAAATTAAACAGTTGAACAATTGTATGAAGCCAGAGCAAACATTATGGGAATAAAGGCCTTAATTAGGAAATAGTCTCCTATTTTAGAAAGAAATCTGAACTACTCACTGATTCTTATTTTTTCAGTATAGGCCTTGACTGAAATCCTTGAGTCATGACACCATCCCAGGAAGCTTGTTCATCTTTAAGAGTATAGTCTGGTTTTTGCATATTTATCAATAGAAATACCACCAATGAACCAGTAAGATCACTCATTCAGGTCAATCACAGTCTGTGTCTGAGGTATTGATAATAAGGTGTTGATCACATTATTTCCTGATTCTGAGGCATTAGATAACTCAGTAAAACCAGATGGATTTCAATCTTATTCTCTTTTCTGACTCTAAGCTTGTCTCATCAATAAATCAAGGTTAGAAGATCAGCAGATCACTTGGAGTGCTATAACTGGGTGACAGATACAGGGAGGCTCCTTATACTACTTTTGCATGTTAATTTTTCTAATAATTACTTCTAAGTATATTTTATAAGGTACAGTTTTAAAAGGAAATTTTGGATTAAATGGACCCTAAGAACACCTTGAGCCATCTAATTAGGTAGAGTGGATAAAACAGAAAAATACAAGAATGGTGTGGGGTGTTGAGAAACAGTTCTGGGGATGGTGTGAAAAAGGGTGAGTCAACTCCAAACAATTCCCAACTTTTCTATTAATCCTCCCTCCACCTCCTTTCCTCTCACCTTTCTACCCTCAAAGTCATGGACTTTTTGCCCTACTTCTGCTTTCTCAGACTCCTCAAAGTCGTTCTTCTTGGGACTTCTGTTTCCTGGTAATGTGGTTGTTAGGAAGCGTTAGGAACAGACCATAAGGAGCATCTCTGAGTAGAGCAGATGAGGACAGAGGACACAGATCCTGACATGGTGCAGTGCTGTGCCAGGCCAGAGTCAGAGAGCAATTCATGCCTGAGCCAGGAAGTGGCAGAGAGGCGAGTCTAATGAACACCCAGGATCCCTCTGGAAACTAACCAGCACTGGAAATTTTCACAAATGGTAAATATACTTGTTGCTTTACAGGAAAAGCTGACCCTTGAGCTGTCTTTCCTTCAGCGGTTCCAATTTGTTTTTCCAGTGGCCTTCTGCCTTACCCATCATTGCAGTTTGCCTTCGGGCACATGGGACTAAGTTGATGAGAACTTATTGAATACCCAGAACCTCTCACTCACACACCTGCAGGACTGAAATCACATGATCACCAACACCCACACTTTCCCCTAAGCCAAAACACATCTGCTGTTTCCTGGCCTCCTACCCAAAACAAATTTCTGGTAACTGCAATTTCAAAAGAACCAAGAAAGTTCCAAGGCAGAGTTCCTCACACTCTGAATGCCTGAATTCAAGCTTCATCATCATTCTATTTCTTCACTGTCATTTTGAAGAATAATCTCATTAGAGTAAAGATTATCTCACTTTGTACTGCAGATGTCAGTTTCTAAGAATTGCTCAAGAATCCATTCATGGTAGGAAATCATTTAGCAGAGACTAGAAAGATGTATGGAAGTACCACTTTATAGATCATTGTGGTTATTTGTTGTCATTAATAACGAGAAAATAAGAATTCTAGAAGATAAACAAGTGGTTGTAGAGAGAACAAAAACATTATTTGAGGTTTCAGGGCCCTGGTTTAAATCCTTAATAGTAGCTGTGTGGTCTTAGAATCTTAGTCTATTTCCTCCTCTGGAATTAAAACACACCCAAAAGCTTTAAAATGAGCTTTAAGAGAAATATATGTGAAAGAAACTGAGGCAAACAACTTTTTACTAACACTTGAATAAACTATGATAAACTTATCCCATGCAGAGTTGAGTAATCTAAAAAGCCTAACTAACCGTATCTTCCCTGATCCTGTTGTGAACTTTTGTTCCACATGATGTCTGGGAAGCATTGCATGATTTTGCTCTTTTCCCTAAGCAACCAAATCAAGATAAAACCATATGTTTCTTATATTACAGGGATTACTTATTTTCTAAAAATTAGCATACAATAAAATGAGTTATATACTAGGCAATGCTCAGATTTCAGATAATAAATGCAGCCAATTAACCAAAATAATCCAGTCTTACTGACACAATCATTTCCATGTAAGGAGACACACCTGTCAAACTCAGAAAAACAGATCCTCTGTGATTTTTTCCTAGAGCTGTAGCATTGAGGAGTTTCCAGGAGAAAGAAAATCCTCTCTTTAATTCTTTTTAACTCCTCTATCCTATATGCATCCAGATGTTGAACATTTTCATGAGGGTACACTTGCATCTTCTACCTAATCCTATGACTAGAATATAACAAAATCTACCTATATTCAATGTAATTCATTGTAGCTTTTTTTACAATATCCAAGGTATGGAAACAATTCAGGTGTCCAATGATAGAAAAGTGTATAATTAATTTGTGGCTTACACACAATGGCACACTATGAAACTTCAAACAATGATGAAATCATGCAATTTTCTGCAACTTGGAAGAAAAGGGTGTCTCATGTTAAGTGAGGAATGATGTGGATTGATACTGGATGTTCTCACTATTCTGTGATATATAGAATAAAATGTCTAGGGAATGAAAGTATTCAAAATGGGAAAAACATTGACTCTATCTAGATCACCAAAGCGAAAATGCCAAGGAGGGAGAGAAATGGAATAGGGAAGCAAAAAGTATGGAAATAAAACAGGGACAAAGATTGACAAAGATTGGAGGTGGGAGCATTATATGCTAAAAACCCTATTGCAAGCCACTATATAAATCATGACATATGAATAAAAATTGAAAGAGAATAAATCTAAACTACTACATTTTATAAATAAATGAATCATTCAAGAATTCAATTTTTCATGTAAACTATCCTATTTTCTGGGAAATAGAACAACATGCCAGTTTATTAAAAGAAAGTATGGCTGTGCCAACTTAAAAAAATTGAAAAACTGCAATGAGAAAAGAATTTCCTGTCTTTGTATCTGGGAAGACTCAAGAGTTTGCCTGAAGATGTCTAGATCCCTCCTAACACTTCATCTGTTATTTTTTCCCTGATCAGATCCAGCTCTGTCAAAGGCTTAGAACTGAAATTTATATCCTCAAGGGACCATGGGAAAAGGGTGAGAGGAAGTTGAGAAGGAGGCTTAACACCTCTGATAATTCAGAAGGGTAGAAAACCCCTCTTTATCAGGTATAAGTCCCCCACCATGACGAAGAAGCTTCACAAATATTCTTTCAGCCAACTTGATGCCTGTCCAAACCATAACTCAGTCCCACAGAGACATTATTCTATAGGGAGAAGAAGAAGACATTCATTTGCATCTCTGGCTGTCTAATTGGGATCAGCCAGGACAAAATGTTCTCAAAACATCCTCTTAATTATAACCCCAAACATAATATTAGACAATTGAGGCTACAAACATTACTTTCAAAACTGAAAGGGCATTAAATTCAAAGCTGATACTCAGAAACAAGCCAAGTGTCCAAGAACAGATGAGTGGATAAAGAAATTATGGTACAAATACAAATTTAATACTACTGAGCTTTAGAAAAGATGAAACCATGCTCTTCGCTGTTATGTGGATGGATCTGGAGAGAATCATGCTAAGTGAAGTTATTCAGGAGACTGGCAGAGAAAAGAATGATCTTTCTCATATGCAGGATATGAAGAAATATAGTAGAGAAATAATCGATGCCCAAAGGCAACAGAAATTGGGACTGATCTCAGTAGGAAGCTTCCCACAGAGGAGTATTGGATGGGACAATGGTGGAGGGTGTGGTGGTGGAATTTTTATGTATGAAGCCCTATTAATAACAGTTCTGTAAACCACTGTGTCTAAATAAAATGCAAAGTAAAAAGAAACAGGCTTAAAACTGAAAGACAACCAACTGAATGGGAGGGAATATTTGTATTCAACACAGCAGACAAATGTCTAATATTCACTGTTTAGAAAGTACAAACAAAGATCAACAACCACAACAAAAATCCCAAAACTCTATCCGAAAATGAGTAGATGAAATAAACAGACACTTTGCTGAAGAAATATAGATGGCCAATAGATACATGAAAACACAGTCATTATTACTTATTATCAGGGAAATACAAATCAAGGCAACAATGAGACATCATCTCAGACCAGTGAGAATGGCACATAAAAAGACAAAAACAAACTGAGAATGATTTGTGTTGGTGGGGATTGTGGGGAAAATTAACTCTCATCCACTGCTCAGAGGAATGTTGTCTGGTTCAACCCTAATGGAGAACAGTATTGAGATTTCTTAGAAAAGTAAGAATAGAGTTGCCATATGAGCCAGCAATTCCAGTTCCAGCACACAAAAACATTTTTTCAAAAAGACATTCAAACACTGCTCAATAGTTAGGGCATAGAATCAACCTAGGTGTCCAATGATGGATGAATATGTCCAACAATAGAGGAATTAACATGAATATACATTTTCATATATAACATATGTTATGTATTAATATATAACACATGTGATATATAACATGTTCATATATAACATGTGTTATATGTTCATATGTAACATGTATTATATAACATGTTCATATATAACATGAATATACATGTTTATACATAACATATATAACATATATATACCACACAACAGAATACTATGAAGTTGCAAGGAATGATGAGATCATACAATTAGCTGCAACTTGAATGGAACTTGGAATGTTATGTTAAGTGAAGTAAGTCAGAAGAAGAAAGGTAAATATGAGATGATCTCTCTTTTCTGTAGTATATAGAATAATATGAAAATGAAATGCAGAGGATCAATGGGATACCCTTGACCCTATATCATAGAAATAGAGGACAGGGACACAAAGAAATAAATGTAGGGGTAAGTAAGAAGTGGCAGACAGGCGGTAACAGGGGCATCCTTCCTTAGCCTTTGATTGTAGAACTGAGATTATCAGTGGAGGAGAAAGGAGTAGGTAGGGAATGAGCTGACTAGAGGAACACTGGGACAGCAGTGGGGTGGGGAATGTCCTGGGGATTTGGTAGTGCTGAAGATGGGGTGACTTTGTGGTGACTTTGTACATAAAGATCATGAAAGTTAACAGGATTGCGACCATATTTCTTAACCTTCAAAAGAATCAATAAAAACAGTTTAATTCAAACAATAATTAAAATAAAACGAGGAATGCAATGTATATGGGATATGTAAATCCAGAGAATGGCACACATGACTTGCATGCAAACATACATGAATAGGGCAGAAAACTAGACAGAAAAGATGTACAATAGAACTGCTCAGATCAGGGCAGATGGGAATTTTCCTTATCTTGCTCATTTACCTTTTTGAAGTGCACTTTCCCTCAATAAATCTCATTTGTTGGCTTCCCTGCACAATTTTTAAATAAATAAATTGAGAATATATGTAGTGTTATTAGTCTGACACAGGCCTTTATTTGTAGAATATCACAATCACTATCTTCCCATTTATCATCAATTTGCTCGGCGGGCTCCAGTAACATCTCCATATGTCCCGTGTCATGCTAGTAGAGCCCAAGGGCATCTGCTCGCTCCAGGAACATAAAGAGCCTCAAACCATTATATTAGGTCATGGGAATGACCTAACATAATTGCTACTGGTATTTGGCATATCAAATATGACACAGGCAGCTTGCCAGGCTTGCCATGCGGGTGGCTTACTCTTGTAGTCACCTCTAAATACAGCATTTATGCGACCGCATGAGCTGGGCTGTGATAGGCTCGACTGCTGGATGGAATTCTGATGAGAGGGAGGTCTGGATGTGGAAAATGGAGGCCCTCATGGAGTGGGCGGGGAGGGACTTGTTGAGAAGCTCTGCTGGGGTGGCGGGCCATGGCTAGAACCTGCCATCCCTCCCAGGCGCCTCATGAGCGGCAGGGCACAGGGAGAGCTGGTAGCAGCTCTACCCCATGTCTGTGAGTCTCTGGATCAGCATACCTGGGCCTGATTGAAAAAAAAAAACTGCTTCAGGGTGGGTGTTGATGATCTGGGCTGTGATAGGCTCGTTGTCTGGATGGAGTTCTGACGAGAGGGAGGTCTGGATATAATCTATATTAAATGTAATTACTGATATAATTGAGTTTGTAACTATCTGTCCATTCCTATCAGCTCACTGTTTTCTGTTCCTTGTTTTTTGTGGTTTAGGGGGTCACACATGCCATTCAACATGGTTTACAACAGGATCTGCCAGGGGTTACCTCTGGTGGAATTCGAGGAACCATATGTGGTTCTGGGGATTGAACCTGGGTCAGTCATGTGCAAAGTAAGTATTCTACCTGATACACTATTTCTCTGGCTCTTCTGTTCACTGTTTTAAAAAATCATTCTTTTTCATGTTTTGGGTTAAACTATTTTTAATATTTTTATCTTTCTTCTGTAAATAAATTTTACTATTATTTTAGACATTAAAGTAGAGTACTACATGCAGCCTTTATGTTCAAAGCAGTTGCTGTTACAATTTACTTAATACTACTAGAACTTTTAAGTTTTATTCCTTCCCTTTGCAAAGCATTGCAATTAATTTTATATGTATTTTAAAAGTCTAAATAATGCCATCATGTTCTTCAAAGCTAACTTTAGTCTATATTTTCCCATACATTTATTTTTTATTGAATCACCATGAGACACATGGTTGCAAAGCTGTTCATGATCAGGTTTCAGTAGTGCAAGTATTTCCAACACCCATCCTTCCACGACTGTACATCTCCCACCACCAATGTCCCCAATCTCCCTCCTGTTACTGCCATGCTCTAGCTGCCTCTATTGCAGGTTCTTTACCTCTCTCTCTCTCTCTCTCTCTCTCTCTCTCTATCTCTGTCTCTTTTTCTTTCTCTCTCTCTCTGTCTCTATCTCTCTGTATCTCTCTCACTTTTGGACATTATTGTTTACAATACAGATAATGAGAGGGCATCACATTTAGTCATTACCTACTTTCAGCATTCATCTCCCATCCAGAGCAATCACTTCCAACTGTCATTGTCATAGTGGTTCCTTCTCTATCTCCGCTGTCGCATCTGTCAGGAATTGAAACAGGCTTCTGACTGTGGACCAATCCTTCTGGTCCTTATTTCTAGTATCCTTGGGTATTAATCTCATACTATTCTTTTATATCCCACAAACCATTCTCTGTCTGTATGTCTCCTGACTCATTTCACTCAGCACTATACTCCCATATCCATCCATTTATAAGCTAATTTCATGACTTCATTTTTTCCTAACAGCTGCATCATATTCAGTGTGTAGATGTACCATAGTCTCCTCATCCAGTTGTTTGTTCTTGGGCACTCAGATTGTTTTCAGAGTCTGACTATTGTCAATAGTGCTGCAATGAACATTGAAGTGCAGTTGGCATTTCTGCCCTGCATTTTGTGCCCCCGGGTATATTCCCAGAAGTGGCATTTCTGTAAGTGGTATTGCTCTGTCACATGAAAGCTCAATTTTTAGTGTTTTTAGGACTGCCCATATTGTTTTCCCAAAAAGCTGTACCAGTCAGAATTCCCACCAACAATGAGTGAGAATCCTTTTCTCCCTGCATCCATACCAGCACTAGTTATTCTTGTTCTTTTTGGATGTGTATGAGTCTCTGTGGTATAAAATGATAGAATAGCATTTTTTGATGCATCTCCCTGATGATAAGCAATGTAGAGCATTTTTATGTGCCTTTTGGCCTTTTCTGTTTCTTCTTTGAGAAAGTTTCTCTTTTTTTTCTTCTCCAGATTTTTTCAACACCACTGACCAAGCAAATGGAAGCAAAGATAAACCACATTAATCTAAGAAGCTTCTGCAACTCAAAAGAAATGGTGACCAAGATACAGAGGCAGCCCACTGGAATGGAAATATTATTTATCTAATGTCCATCAGATAAGGGGATATTGTCAAAGATAAATAAGGCACTAGTAGAACTTTACAAAAAAAAAATCCAACCCATACATTTATCTGTCCTTATATTACTTTGTCCTGCAAAGCCTTTTTATTTGTTTATTTTTGTACAAAGAAATTAAAAAATTGATATTTCATGTAATAAAACAATAATAAATTATGTAATTTTGTCTTGGCAATTTCCTTTGATGTTTATACCTGTCAGTGAAAAGTCCTTGCCTCATAACTGACAAACATTAACATTATAAGCCAACTGAGTTTTGCTGCTATTTGCTTCTTCTTCTTCTTCTTCTTCTTCTTCTTCTTCTTCTTCTTTCTTCTTCTTCTTCTTCTTCTTCTTCTTCTTCTTCTTCTTCTTCTTCTGCTTCTGCTTCTGCTTCTTCTTCCTCTGCTTCTTCTGCTTCTTCTGCTTCTTCTGCTTCTTCCTCTGCTTCTTCTGCTTCTTCTTCTGCTTCTTCTTCTTCTTCTTCTTCTTCTTCTTCTTCTTCTTCTTCTTCTGCTTCTTCTTCTTTCTTCTTCTTCTCTTCTTCTTCTTCTCTTTCTCTTTCTTTTTTATTTTTCTTTCTTTTTTGGCTTTTATCCTATTTTTTGTTCCACTGATTTATTTTTTAAATCTCTTGTATTATTCATTATTTAAAAAGCAGCTTCCATCTTTATTGCTTCAATATTGCTTCTGGGTCAATTTTCATTTTGTCTCCAGTATGATGCCAATGATACTGATATTAAACTTTTTTGACATGTTATCTGTTATTCTCAACATTTTTATTTCTCTCTCTTTCTGTCTTTCTCTTTTTTTGGGGTCTTCCATGTATCTCAATTTATATACAATAAGACACTTAACCAAAAAGCATATATAATTGCTAGGCCCATTTATTCAGTTCTTAATTTTATACATTTGGACTTTCAAATTTCTAGACAACCTATATAATTCTTTTAAATATTGATTCAAAGTATCTACTTACTTGAAACATACTTTCTTCTCTTTTTTTGCATCATCTCTCATAATTTCTTGAATATATGAATTGTGCTTATTTGAACACTCTTAATTTCTAACTCTAAGACCTGCATTATTCCTGAATAAGTATTTATAATTAAATGTATATTATGTACATAAACATAAAAATTCTGAATAAACTTAAGTTTTACCCAACAGGGGTTCCTATTTAGAGTGAGTCACTAAGATAAAAAAAATGAGTTTTATCTAAGCAAATAGCAGTAGCAAAATTCAGTTCACTTCTGATTTTTTGGATTTTTCACTAAGAAACAGAGGAAAGTTGCCAACAAAAATTCCACCACTTTTTAAAATCATACTCCTCATACAACTTCAAATTTTGGCGACTATTTAGAGGTAAAACCCCTACTTCTAGATAGTTCTTTGTTTCCTTCAGGTAGGTCATTGCTTCCCTTCACTGTGTATGAAATTTTACTTGTCTTTTTTCAAAGATTTTGGTCAGTTCACTCAATTTCCTTATAAGCTCATGACTTAGAAGTGATTCCTGAGACCATTTCTTTGAAGTCCTCATGTGATTGACAAAAGGTTTGCTCACTTCTCCCTCCTCCAAAGAAACTCAAAGATGCACTTTGTCTTGAAAAATCAATTCTCATTCCACCACTAAGTAAATGTCCCTGGAATCTTGTCTTTGTCAGTCTATCACAGTAGGGTTGATACACTTTCGTGATCACTGCTATAACCTAACTAGAAGACAAAGCCATTATTTTATTAAAGATGTTTTGATTTTTAATGCTAGCCTATAGCAATATTTTATTACAATTTTCAAAGTTACAATATATGAGTAACTAAAAATTAATCTGACCTTTTTGTAAACCAGTACTTCATTCTGTTAAAATTACAGATATATTGTTTTAATGGACATTAAATGAGTATTTACTGTCAGCTTTCTAACACATGAAACATTCATTTCATAACTAGTATAAACCTATTAGATGAATTTGGGTTTCTAATATATATCAACTGAAAAGTTTACTTCTGACGTCTTCCAGAAAAGTCTATTTAGAATAATATAACTTATTTTGGATAAAAACCTTTTAAATATATATTTTATCTTGCATTAATTATACAAAACTACATAAGATAGACTCTTATGTGGGATTTCTTATTACGCCTATATCCCGAAGCTTAGCACTACTTTTAAGGTAGATTTTGGTTAAAATTATCTCACATATTTTAGAATATTCTTGAGAGATCTAATCTAGTTTGTGTTCTTCTTTCTCTCAGGGTCTATAATCTTGCTAAATGCCAGAATATTTATGTGAAAAAGATGTATGTGCAGACACAATTATCAAAGATAAATTATGATACAATACATTGATAATAGGGCTCATTGTCAAAATCAGAGATGATATCAACAGTTGGATCTATTCCTTAGGACAGAATGTCAAGTTCAAAACCAAAATTAGCAATATTGGTCAAATTTCCAAAATTCATATGGTTCCTATCAGTTTAATCCAAAATAAAGAGTAAGTTGTTTAATACTCAAGACCTATGAGCATACTTTTTATTGCAATACAAAAATCTACTAGCAACACAATTGCTTGTGAAAAATGATTATGATACAAGGGCATTTAAGAGGATTCTTGCAACACTTAGTTGCATCACAATAGCAACAGGCAGTTAGGCAATTATTAAAATATTGCAGTATGTACTAAAGTTAATTTTTATATGTAATTTAACACTATCTTTATGTTTATTTACATTTCTCATGACTAAAATGATGCCATGTGTTTGTATGTAGATATTTTAATAAATTTTATCATTTTGCAGTATATTCGTATATTGTTTGAGGTAGTAAATGATAAAATATACTATGATCTCCTTTGCTTGATTTCATAGAATGAAGCAGACAAATGAAAGGGCTGATAACAAACTCTGAGCAAGTGACAAAACCCAAGATGTGATTCAAAGAAATTATTCAGTCATTAGCCCTAAAGTACCATCCACCAAATAAATAAAACATGGAAACCAAATTTGCTTTTTTTTTTACACTGAGGCTGATTAGACTAAGTAGCATCAACAATGACCCACAGAGGGCTGGATCACATCCTTAGAGGAGAAGCTCTAGGAACAAAAATCTGTGATAAACCACGAAGGTGAACCACCAAAAGCACAAAGCTCTTCCCTTCATCGTATTTTAGAAACAGATTCTGACCTTCCTAGGAGGCTCGTATGGAAGCAGTTTGGCAGAAAATTGCTAAAACTAAGACTGCAAAGCAACCAGCGTATTTTCCTTTTCTGGGGTTTTCCACGGGCCCACATGAGATATTTAATTCTCTTTGTGGGGTACTGTCAGATTTCTTCACCTGAATTTTCTTTCAAACATGTTCCTGGTCCATCCGTCATCCTTCTTCCCTTCCTTTTTTCCCCTTCATCCATCCCCTCCTTCCTTCCTGCCATCCTTCCTTCCTTCCTTCCTTCCTTCTTTCCTTCCTTCCTTCTTTCTTTCTTTCCTTCCTTCCTTCCTTCCTTCCCTTCCTTTCTTAATTCCTTCCATCCTTTCCTTCATTTCTTCCTTCCTTCCTTAATTTCTTCCATCCTTCTTTCCTTCCTTCCTTCCTTCCTTAAATCCTTCCTTCCTTCCTTCTTTCCTTCCTTCCTTCCTCCTTCCTTCTTTCCTTCCTTCCTTCCTTCCTTCCTTTCTTCCTTCCTTCTTTCCTTCCTTCCTTCCTTAAATCCTTCCTTCCTTCCTTTCTCTCTCTCTCTTTCTTTCTTTCATCATAATCTCTGAAAAAAAACTGCTTCATTACACTGTTTATCTCCTGAAATTCTTTTCTGTAAGGGAAAGTGGCAGACTTTTAAAGAAACAGGAAAGGAGCTGGAACTGATTTTTCTTTCTTGCAAAAAAAATCCATTGCTGCTGCCTGAATTTCACAACTCCCTGATAAGTCAGGTGGCATAGATTAGCTCCCACACTGTGCAGATCAAATGGGATTTAGGCACAACATAATGGTTGCTGAGTGGAGTTGGTGGGACACAAGTGTCTATGCTTTGCTGGTGCTTGTGGCAAGGTTTCTCAGTCCTGATCCAGCTGGTCACTTACTCCAGTAACTGAGGTGGATGGAGAGGAAAGTGACAGATTCTTCTCTCAAGACTTCTCTCTACTTTATGTAAGTCATAACTATATCGTTCTTCAAAAAATGCATTTTTCTTATTTTTATATGTCTATAGGTAATCAATTGACTTGGATTTTTTTCAAACTGACAAATCGCTTTCCTGCCCTTTCCAGATATATATTGAAATAAACATATCAATTATTCCCCCTAAAATTCCACATTTCTGTTCAAATCCCATTGCTCCAGGGCCAATTGAACTTGTTAAAATTAAAAGAAAACTGATTGGTTTAGCATTGCTCTGTTTACTAAAATTCCAAAGATTAACCTGATGAATATTATCTCAAAATAACATTATTACTATTATTATTAAAATTTTGATTGTTATAGTAATGAAATCACAGACTTTGCTTTGTACATTTGATATTTTCTTGGGGCAAATCTGGGGTAACTACACTGTCTGGGGTAGTTTTATTTGTTTTGATGCTGATATTGAAGTTTACAAAATGTTACTCTTCCTTTAACTCTCCCTGCTCCCCTTTACCCCTGACAAGGAATTCATCTTGTTAATGGCTGCCCAGCTGTCCCAGAGACAGGTCTTTAGGTCTCCTCATATCTATCTTTTCTTTAGGATAGTTAAGTGCTAACATTGTCCTGAATGCACTTACCTTTCAAGAAGATTAATGAATTCAGTTTTTAGTAGATAAGTATGGGAGGAGCAGGTAAAAGCTAAGCTATGTCAACATGGCTAGCAGACAGTAGAAAATCAAGCTAATTACTCAGGTTATTTCTACCCTTCCCTTACTTGGCCCTTCCATTTTCAATTCTAATGCAATTTGTTGAGTTTGACATCTATAGAAATGCTGATACTGATAATGTAGCAAGTCAGTGAAGAAGCTGCTTAAAGTGCTAGTCCCTATAAGATGCTAGAATATATTTGGAGAGATAGAAAAATGAATAACATTGCATTTTCCTGGGATAAATTCTTGGAGTGTCATGAGGATTGGGGAGAGGACAAGCACATACAAACATAAAATTTAAGACCCCAAAAGGAACTGCCTGGGCATTGTGTTTACAAAACTTGAAGAATCTGTTGAGGATATAATTTAATTTTTAAAGAGAGGGTTATGAAAATTGTTTTACAAGGAGAAAGACTAAGGGTATCTGCCAAGGATCACCCTAATCTATCTTTTGACATGCAGTAATGACTATTCTGTAAGGAAGAGGGCATGAAGTATTGTGCTGTCAGGAATATCTGCATAGACTTGCACCCAATAAATCTCTATTTGTTTATCTACATAGAGAGAAATTCTATATTGGTTATGGTTTCAATCAATTCAGATTGTGGTTCTTTGGCAGGAAATACATAAACCAGATAGATAATAGAGCTTGATGATTTTATTCAATAAAGTTTTTTGTACTGGAAGAACTTCCAGATGAAGAAAGGGCAGAAAAAGCATAGAATTCTTTTTCACACCTAATTTCCATTTCCACGTAGCTCTTTATCAAGAGTTGCTATGGGACAAATGTTTCTTTCCCTCTGAAAATTCATCTGTTGAAATCCTAATATCCATCTAGTGTTCTGACACTTAAAAAAAGAGTACTTCATGAGGTCATTAAATCCTAAAAGAGAGTCTTTTAGCTAAAATTAGGGTCTTTACAAGAAGAGACCCCAGAAAGCCTTCTCTCTGTGCTCTCCACCTTGTGAGGTTACAGACACTACAAGTACAAATCTGTACTTCTAAAAGAAGATGCCTCATCACACACCAGATGTGGCACCTTAAGCTCAGATTTCCCAGTCTTCAGGACTTTGAGAAATAAGTATGTGTTATCTTAATCACTGTATCTAAGCACATTTTTTACATGGCAGCCCAGGTGTTACTTGGATGATATATATGTGTTATAAAATGTCAGGCCACAAAGAATTTTAGATGTTGTTAGAGATTATAGATGTCTACCAGAGGCAAAGGTTCCTCCCCAACTCTTCCTTCTCTACCCTCTGACATAGAGCAGGTTCTCCTGGCAGGTGCATATGGTTAAGTTGCCTTCTTAAAAGGAATAACCAAGGATAAATGAAGGGAGGGGTGCATAATTATTACTCTACCTCAACAAAGTGTGACTAAAGAGAAAATTTTATGAGAAACAAGTTCATTTAAGAAATGAAGCAGGCTGGATGCTGAGCACAGGTCTAACTTATGGAAAGCAAGTAGGTGAAACAAGGAAATCAGGAAAACAGTGTTCCATTTGAGCTGGAACTCCCCACATCCAAATGGAATTGTGGTCCTGTGAAAATAGCCCAGGTGAAGGGCCACAGGAATACTAAATATTGGGAAGGGTGCTTGCCTTGCATCCAGTGTCCAACCTGGGTTCGATCCCTGGCATCCCATATGGTCCCCCAAGCACAACCTGGGTGATCCCTGAGTGCAGAGCCAGAAATAACCCCTGAACAACCCCAGATGTGGTCTAAAGCAAAGTAAATGAATAAATAAAATAGAAAAATAGAGAGGTGAGCAAATTAATTCAACATAAGCCACATTTGACCCTCAAATAACAGAGCAAAACACATAGGGGAATTGTCCTTTCACACACAGGGAGAGGGTATGTGGCTTTACCGTCTCTAATTTGACATCATTTGACATGACAGATCTCTTGAGTAAGTGTCCCCACCATCCCGTTTCAGTCTTACTGTAAAGAGAGTATATGGTTGAACCATCCTTGCATTCCTTGAATGAATCCTACTTGGTCATGATGTATGATCTTTTTGATGAGTCTTTGGATTCTGTTTGCTAGTATTTTGTTGAAGATCTTAGCATCTGTGTTCATCAAGGAGATTGGTCTGTAATTTTCCTTCTTTGTGTTGTCTCCCCTGCTTTGGGTATCAGGGTGATATGTGCCTCGTAAAAGCTGTTTGGGAGTGTTTCTGTTTCTTCTATTTCCTGGAGGAGCTTGAACAGGACTGGCAGTAGGTCCTCCTTAAAGGTTTGGTAGAATTCGCTAGTGAACCCATTTGGATCTGGGATTTTGTGTTTGGGCAGACTTTTAATTACTGTTTCAATTTCCTCGATTGTGATAGGCTTATTCAGGTATTGGAGGTCTTCTTGTTTCAATAGTGGGAGGTTATAGGACTTCAGGAATTTATCCATTTCATCTAGGTTCTCATGTTCTGTGGCATACAGGTTCTCAAAGTAACCTCTGATGATCTTTTGGATTTCAGTTTTTTCTTTTGTGATGTCACCATTTTCATTTCTGATTCTGTTTATTTGGGTTCTCCTTTCCCTACCTTACAAGTCTTGCCAGTGGCTTATTGATATTGTTTAATTTTTCAAAGAACCAGCTCTTGGTTTCATTAATCTTTTGGATTGTTTTTTTTTTTTGGTTTCCAGCTTGTTGATTTCCTCCCTAAGTTTTATTTCCTTCCTTCTGCCTGGGTTGGGCTTCTTTTGTTGGTCTTTTTCTAATATTTTCAGCTGTGAGGTCAGGTTATTTATGTGGGCCCGTTCTTATTTCCTGATGAATGCATGCAGAGCTATGAACTTTCCTCTTAAAACAGCTTTTGCTGTGTCCTACAAGTTCTGATAGTTGGTATCTTCATTGTCATTTGTTTCTAGGAATCTTTGGATTTCCTGTTTGATTTCTTCTATAACCCATTTGTTGTTCAGCAGTGAGCTGTTTAGTTTCCAGGTGTTTGGTTTAGCTCCCTGCTTCTGTGTATGGTTAACTACTATTTTCAGTGCATCGTGATCTGAAAAGATAGTTGACACAATTTCAATCTTTTTTTATTTTGTTGAGGTATGCTTTGTGGCTCAGTATATGGTCTATCTTGGAGTATGTTCCATGTGCACCAGAAAAAAATGTGTATTCAGCTCTTTTGGGATGAAAAGCCCTGTATATATCAACCAGCACTCTTTCTTCCATTTCTTCCTTCAGGTCCAGTATTTCCCTGGTGAGTTTCAGCCTTGTCGATCTATCCATAGTCGATAAGGCAGTGTTGAAGTCTCCGACTATTATTGTGCTACTGTTAATGTCTTCTTTGAGGTCTATTAATAGCCGTTTTAAGTATTTTGCTGGCCCCTCGTTTGGCGCATATATGATTAGTAGTGTGATTTCTTCCTGGTATACATACCCTTAATTATTAAGAAATGGCCTTCATTGTCCCTTTTAACCTTTTTCCAGCCTGAAATCTATATTGTCAGATGCGAGTATGACCACACCTGCCTTTTTGGAGGGTTGTTTGCATGAAGAACGGTCTTCGAGCCTTTGACTTTGAGTCTGTGTTTGCTCTGGTTATTCAGATGTGTTTCTTGTAGGCAGCAGAATGTTGGATTCAGTTTTTTAATCCATTTAGCCACCCTGTGTCTCTTAATTGGTGCATTTAGACCTTTGATGTTGAGAGAGATTATTGTCATTGAATTTGTACCACCTTTCTGTTTAAACTTGTGGTTTTGGGTTGTCTTATTTTACAATAGACTCTTCAATCCTTCTTTTAGAGTTGGCTTTGAGTCTATGAATTTCCTGAGTTGTTTATCCATGAAGTTGTGTATCTTTCCTTCGCATCTGAAAGAAAGTCTACTTGGGTAAAGAATACTTGATCAATCAACATAACATCAATAAGAGAAAAAATATCATATCAATAAGAGAAAAAATCATATCAATAAGAGAAAAAATAAAAACCATATGGTACTATCGATAGATGCAGAAAAAGCATTTGACAAGATCCAGCACCCATTCATGATTAAAACCCTCCGGAAAATGGGAATTGAAGGAAGCTTCCTCAAGATAGTCAAAGCCATCTACCAAAAGCCCACAGAGAGTATCATTCTCAATGGGGAAAAATTGAAAGCCTTCCCCTTAAGATCAGGAACATGACAAGGTTGCCCTCTCTCACCTCTTTAATTCAATATAGTACTGGAAGTACTCACCATAGCAATCAGAGAAGAAAAGGACATTAAGGGTACCCAGATAGGCAAGGAAGAAATCAAGCTATCATTATTTGCAGATGACATGATATTATACTTAGAGAACCCTAAACTTTTGACCCAAAAACTCTTAGAAACAATAGATATGTATAGTAGAGTGGCAGGGTGCGAAATCAATACCCAAAAGTCGGTGGCTTTCCTATACCCAAATAATGAAAGAGAAGAAAGGGATATTAAGAAATCGATTCCATTCACAATTGTGCCACAGAAAATCAAATACCTAGGAATCAGCTTAACCAAGTGTGTAAAGGACCTATACAAAGAGAACTACAAGACACTGCTTCAAGAAATAAAAGAGGACACGAGGAAATGGAAACACATTCCCTGCTCATGGATGGGATAATTAACATTGTCAAGATGGTAATACTCCCTAGAGTTTTGTACAGATTCAATGAGGTTCCTATAAGGATTCCCAAAGAAATTGACCAAACACTCCCGAAATTCGTATGGAATAATAAACCCCCCCACTGTTGCAGGACACCTAAAAGCCTAGGCCTCTGCATCTGCCCTGAATTGCCTCCTGCCAGTCACTTCATAGACAGGGGGATAGTCTGAATGTGGCAGTCTTATCTAACCATGTATTCTGTACTGGCTGGTATAAATATTCTCTCATGCTACCACAAGCATCGTGGGACTAGCTAGAGCTTACCAGCATATTTGCCTGGCCACGTTGGATCTCTAGTAATTAGACCAGAGAGAAAGGCTGTTTGCCTCCAAGCAAGCAAGCATGGCTCCCTGATAACTCAAAGGCAACTAAAATACAAAACTAACGTGAAGTAGACGAGACTCTTGTGAAGGCTTGGAGAAATATTTAACTGGCATTAGTATTAGTCTTTGGTACAGAGACATGCCATCTCAGAAACCCCCTTCTCTACTCTATAAAGGCAATTCCAGGCAGATCTTGCCTTAAGATATTAGGTGAGGTGCTGGGAGAAATTACCTGAGGGCATTTGATCATTCCTGCCAGGGAAGTTACATTTGGCTTGTAGCTTCTCCCAGCTCTGCTAGGAAGCTTTTAATTAGCTCTGGGTCATTGTAAACAACCAGATGGTCTCCTGAAGTTGCTACATTCTGTGGAGCTGTTTTCCTGTTTTCATCTCTAGATAACCCAGCCCAGAATGGGCTGGGCTGTGGAGTTTGGGTGGATTTCTAGCTATAAAATAAGCTGTAAGAAGAAAGAAGCTCTCCCCTTTTTTTCCCCCTTTTGCCATTGTGGCTTCCCTTGGTGTTTTGCTTTTCCGTCCTGTCATTCTCTGTTGGGCCTCAACACGTGGTGGCAGCCATCTTGGCCTACACCTGACTGGGGCCTAGCTGGGAACCCAGAGTCCGGAGGATTTCCCTGCTCTAGGATTGTATATTGGATCCTGTGATAGTAAAGCCCTTTTTAAAACTGCTTGGATTCCTGAGTCTTCATCCATTCCCTGCCGGCATCGGAGGTAGAAGGGAACTCGCTTCCCAGCACTGTCGGGGACCGCAGCGGCGCTCCCGATACCCCACAGATAGCTAAAGCAATCCTTGGGAATAAAACGATTGGAGGCATCACCTTTCACAACCTCAAACTGTACTACAAAGCAGCAGTAATAAAAACAGCATGGTACTGGAATAAAAACAGACCTGTGGACCTATGGAATAGAGTTGAGTATCCTGACACCTACCCTCAAAGACATTATCAGTTAATCTTTGACAAAGGTGCAAAGAGTCCAAACTGGAGTAAGGAAAGCCTCTTCAACAAGTGGTGCTGGGAAAACTGGACAGCTACAAGTAAAAAAATGAATTTGGACCTGTGTCTAACACCTTGCACAAAAATCAGATCAAAATGGTTTAAAGATCTCAATATCAGACCTGAATCCATAAAGTACATTGAAGAAAATATAGGAAAAAAACCTCCACGACATTGAAGCCAAAGACATCTTCAAAGGTGAAACACCATTAACAAAGCAACTAGAGGAAAATATAAACATATGGGACTATATGAAACTGAAGAGCTTCTGCACCTAAAAAGAAACAGTGACTAAGATACAAAGGCAGTCCACAGAATGGGAAAGAATATTCACCCAATACTCATCTGATAAGGGGTTAATATCCAGGATATATCAGGCACTGGTACAGCTATATAAGAAGAAAAAAGCCAACCCCATTAGAAAATGGGAGAAGAGATGAACAGAAACTTTGACAAGGAAGAAATTTGAAATGCCAAAAGGCATATGAAAAAATGCTCATCATCACTAATCATCAGAGAGAGCAAATCAAAACAACAATGAGATATCACCTCACACCATAGAGACTGACCCATATCCAAAAGGGTAAAAGCAACAAGTGCTGGCGTGAATGCAGGGAAAAGGGGACTCTCATACATTGTTGGTGGGAATGTTAACTTGCACAACCTTTCTGGAAAACAATATGGACAATCCTCCAAAGACTAGAAATTGAGCTCCCTTTTGACCCAGCCATACCACTCCTGGGAATATATCCTGGGAGGCCAAAAACACACAGTGGAAACACCATCCACACTTTTATTTTCATAGCAGCATTATCCACAATAGCCAGAACCTGGAAACAGTTCTCAGGCAAATCAGTATGCCTGAGATCTGATGACTGGATAAAGAAACTGTGGTACATCTACACAATGGAATACTATGCAGCTGTTAGGAAAAATGAAGTTATGGAATTTGGCTATAAATGGATGGACATGGAAATTATCATGTTGAGTGAAATTAGTCAAAAGGAAAGAGAGAGACATAGAATGACTGCATTTATTTGCATGACACAAATATACCAGGTAATCTTACAAAAAGTGGAAATTACTACAAGCGTGTGGGAGTCAGAGGTTAGGTAAGATAGAGAAGGGAACATGTGTGAATAAATGTCAAAAGGTCTGATACCAACATAGAACTGAGCATTAAATACAGGCAAAAAATGCAATGCGGTCTACACACTGGAATAATTCATCCAGTTTATACATCCAGTATGTATATTCATTCATACATTTAGATGGCTTCTAAGTGTATGTAGTGCAAGCTCACAATGTGTAGGAGAAGGAAGAGAGAGAGAGGGAGAGTAAGAGGAAATAAAGAACCTGCCATTTAGGCAGGCCATGGGAAGTGGGGGAGGAATTGGGGACATGGGTGGTGGGAAATGGGCACTGGTGGAGGGCGGGGTGCTGGAACACTGTGTGACCGAAACCTCCAAACGTGAACAACGTTGTAATTGTATATCTCACGGTGGTATAATAAAATGTTTTTAAAAAAGAGAGTATATGGGCTCCTAAGACTGGGCAGAACTGATATATTATCCCAGTTTTCATTTGGAATAATACGTCAAGGAGTACAGAAGTGAATCGGGAATTACAAGTGAAAAATATGCTTTTATTTATTACTTGGGTATAAGGAAATGTGAGATCTAATTACTACTTGTCATTTGAAGAATTTATACACAGGGAAATCAATTTCTATGGTTTGCAGAGGGTTAAAACTTTCCTAGGATGTACAATTTTCTATTTTAAACTAAGACTGTAAATCTATTTTGACATATAAGTTTTACCTATATATGAATAAAGAGATGCTTATTATATATGATTGTGTATATCATATGTAGTAACCAGCTTGTGTAAGAATATTTAAGTATGTCTGTCAGTCTCAGAAGATTCTTTCTAATCTTCCTTTTGTCATATTTTGGACTTTAAGTTATTATGGAAATACCTACTTAAATTCTCAGATGAAGTATTCCAGAGTGTATACCACAAAAAGAAGGTTGACATTTTGTGAGCTGACTTAGATAAAAATTATTTCCAAACAACAAAGAATAAAACTCACTATGCTAAGTTGCTATTCCTAGAATTGGCCTCTTTGCCTCTTATCCACACCTTTCTTCCTCCAGCCAAGAAATATCAAGATGGATTCTGTCCAAAAAGGAGAAAACAGGGATCTTGGGAGATACAAGTCACCATTCATGGAAATGAATACTTTTATTTTTTTAATTAAACATTTTATTTTACCATCGTATAATGATGTTATAATAAAAAGTTTACCACCGAGAGACAGACATGGGGCAGAGCTGCTACTTGTTCTCCCTGTGCCCAGCGCTCACAAGGCGCCCAGGAGAGATGGCGGGTTCTAGCCCTGGCCCGCCCCCAGCAGAGCCTCACAACAAGCCAGATGACCCCCACTCCATGAGGGCCTCCATTTTCCACATCCAGACTTCTCTCTCATCAGAAAAACACCCAGCAGACCAGCCTATCACAGTCCGGCTCATCAAGATCCACCCTGCTGCAGTCTTTTTTAATCTGGCCCAGGTAAGCTGATCCAGAGACAGACATGGGGCAGAGCTGCTACTTGCTCTCCCCTGTGCCCAGCCGCTCACAAAGCACCCAGGAGGAATGGCGGGTTCTAGCCCTGGCCCGCCACCCCAGCAGAGCCTTGCAACAAGCCAGACGACCCCCACTCCATGAGGGCCTCCATTTGCCACATCTGGACTTCTCTCTATCAGAACTCCACCCAGAGGACCAGCCTATCACAGTTCAGCTCGTATGGCCGCTTGCTGCCGTGCAATTCATCAATAAATGCTGGACTTAGAGATGACTACAAGAGTATGCTACCTGCACGGCAGAGCCTGACAAGCTACCCGTGTTGTATTTGATATGCCAAATACCAGTAACAATTATAGACCTCATTCCACATGGATTGAGGCTCTTTATGTTCCTGGAGCAAGTAGATGCCCTTCGGCTCTACTAGCATGAGACAGGACATATGGAGATGTTACTGGGGCCCACTTGAGCAAATCGATGATGAGCGGGAAGACACTGATACAGTGATACAGTGATTATACCACTGTGAGATATACAATTACAATGTTATTCATGTTTGGAGGTTTTGGTCACATAGTGTTCCAGCACCTGCCCTCCACCAGTGCCCATTTCCCACCACCAATGTCCCCAATTCCCTCCCCCTCCCATAGCCTGCCTAAATGGCAGGTTCTTTATCTCCTCTCTCTCTCCCTCTCTCTCTCTTCTTTCTCCTACACAGTGTGGGCTGCACTACATACACTTTGAAACCATCATGTGCATTTTTTTTGCTTGTCTTTAATACTCAGTTCTATGTTGGTATCAGTCCTTTCGACATTTATTCACACATGTTCCCTTCTCTGTCTTACCTAACCTCTGACTCCCTCACGTTTGCGGTAATTTCCACTTTTGGTAAGACCACCTGATATATTTATGTCATGCAAATACAGTCATTCTAGTCTCTCTCTTTCCTTTTGACTAATTTCACTCAACATGATTCTTTCCAAGTCCATCCATTTATAGGCAAATTCCATAACTTTATTTTTCCTAATAGCTGCATAGTATTCCATTGTGTAGATGTACCACAGTTTCTTTATCCAGTCATCAGTTCTCAGGCATACTGGTTTGCCTGAGAACTGTTTCCAGGTTCTGGCTATTGTGAATAATGCTGCTATGAAAATAAAAGTGTGGATGGTGTTTTTGGCTTCCCAGGGTATATTCCCAGGAGTGGTATGGCTGGGTCAAAAGGGAGCTCAATTTCTAGTCTTTGGAGGATTGTCCATATGGTTTTCCAGAAAAATTGTACAAGTCGACATTCCCACCAACAATGTATGAGAGTCCCCTTTTCCCCACATTCACGTCAGCACTTGTTGTTTTTACCCTTTTGGATATGGGTCAGTCTCTATGGTGTGAGGTGATATCTCATTGTTGTTTTGATTTGCATCTCTCTGATGATTAGTGATGATGAGCATTTTTTCATATGCCTTTTGGCAATTCAAATTTCTTCCTTGTCAAAGTTTCTGTTCATCTCTTCTCCCCATTTTTATGGGGTTAGCTGTTTTCTTCTTATATAGCTGTACCAGTGCCTGATATATCCTGGATATTAACCCCTTATCAGATGAGTATTGGGTGAATATTCTTTCCCATTCTGTGGACTGCCTTTGTATCTTAGTCACTGTTTCTTTTTTAGGTGCAGAGGCTCTTTAGTTTCATGTAGTCCCATATGTTTATATTTTCCCTCTAGTTGCTTTGTTAATGGTGTTTCACCTTTGAAGATGTCTTTAGCTTCAATGTCGTGGACGGTTTTTCCTATATTTTCTTCAATGTACTTTTATGGATTCAGGTCTGATATTGAGATCTTTAAACCATTTTGATCTGATTTTTTGTGCAAGGTGTTAGACACAGGTCCAAATTCATTTTTTTACTTGTAGCTGTCCAGTTTTCCCAGCACCACTTGTTGAAGAGGCTTTCCTTACTCCAGTTTGGACTCTTTGCACCTTTGTCAAAGATTAACTGATAATGTCTTTGAGGGTAGGTGTCAGGATACTCAACTCTATTCCATAGGTCCACAGGTCTGTTTTTATTCCAGTACCATGCTGTTTTTATTACTGCTGCTTTGTAGTACAGTTTGAGGTTGTGAAAGGTGATGCCTCCCATCTTTTTATTCCCAAGGATTGCTTTAGCTATCCGTGGGGGGCTTATTATTCCATACGAATTTCAGAAGTGTTTGGTCAATTTCTTTAAAGAATGTCATGGGTATCTTTATAGGAACCTCATTGAATCTATACAAAACTCTAGGGAGTATTACCATCTTGACAATGTTAATTCTCCCCATCCATGAGCAGGGAATGTGTTTCCATTTCCTCGTGTCCTCTTATTTCTTGAAGCAATGTCTTGTGGTTCTCTTTGTATAGGTTCTTTACACACTTGGTTAAGATGATTCCTAGGTATTTGATTTTCTGTGGCACAGTTGTGAATGGCATCGATATCTTAATATCCCTTTCTTCTCTTTCATTGTTTGTGTATAGGAAAGCCACCGACTTTTGGGTATTGATTTTGTACCCTGCCACTCTACTATACATATCTATTGTTTCTGTTCTATCTAGACCCATTCAGAAACTCTACAGGAGGTGGGATGATTCTTGCTCTTTTTTAAGGTTTAACACAGTAAACAAACAAACAGAAATAAACAGAACAAAACAAAATAAAACCCAAAGACCCAACTCTCTTTTATATAAATTGAACAACTTATCTAGTTGGAGGGATTTTGTTTTCTTTTCATGCTGAATCTGAATTTAGTATTCTGTGGAAGTTTTATTGCTTAGCATTACCTGAGAGCTCAGCCAAATCTCCCAATTCAAGAATGATATCTGAGAAAAGTTGAATGAATGTGCTATTTAAAATTGTTTGTTTTCCTTCTAATTCCAAATTTTTCAATTTTTTCCAATAAATTCATAAATTTAATTCACTATCTCTATCACCATCTTCCCATTCATCATCGATTTGCTCAAGTGGGCACCAGTAACATCTCCATATGTCCTGTATCATGCTAGTAGATCCCAAGGGCATCTGCTTGCTCCAGGAACATAAAGAGCCTCAAACCATTACATTAGGTCATCTGAATGACCTAATATAATTTTACTGGTATTTGGCATACCAAATACAACACAGGTAGCTTGCCAGGCTTGCTGTGTGGGTGGCATTCTCTTGTAGTCACCTCTAAATATAGCATTTATTGAGAAACCACGTGGCCGCAAGCAGCGGTGCGAGCTGGGCTGTAATTTTAATTAAAACACAAAAAAATAGAGAATGTGAGAATTTGATAATTAAGAAGTTTCTAAATCTATGGTCATGGCTTTTGTGGAACTATTACCTGGGATTAAGGAGAGAGGGATGACAGAGTGTTCATTAGGGAATGAATTGGATCTGTCTGGAAAAGAAGAAAAGATTGGGGTATGCAAAAAGTGAAGATGGAGAAGCCATGGGCATATGGAGAATCCTAAGAATTAGTTTTCATTATAAACCTGTGGAAAATCATGAAGGTTGTAAAAATGGGAATAAGTGGTTAATCTATTTACTGGACTAACTTCTGGGTAAGATGATGCAAGCAAACATACAGTGTGTACTTGGTATTTCCTAGATACGTGAGTTGGCTCCAGTATTGTACAAAAGCACCAAGAATGATACTTGAACTTATTTTGATTAAGATTAAGTTTTAGGGAAATGTATCCAACTATTACCTAGGAAGAGAAATAATGTTGCTGCTATAACACAATTACTGAGTTGTATAGTGACACCTGATTTTTAGAAATGCATGGATTTTAGCAATAAGCAAATAAGTAAATATCTTATAGATTATAAGGGCTAGTTATTTTATTTCCCTAGAAGGAACATGAATATTATAAGGACATAAAATAGAATGAATCCAGTGTATCCTATGGAAAATGGGGTTTTCAGTGTAAACTCCTAAAATTTATATCAAATATAAATGTGTATATTGAAATGTATATATAAATATATATAAATGTAAATAGATAAATATATAATTATCAATATTAATGTGGCATAGGTAAGTTTGTTTATGTGTATATATACTTATTTTCTAGTTCTGTCTACTTAGAAGTACTAAAGTCAATAAATCCCAGTCTACTAAAATGAATGGGAGAATTATCAAAGATGTATTGGTTCCATGGTTTTAAGAAAAAAATATTGTTATATTATAATAAATTTTATAATTTTAAGAGTTATGAAATAAAACAAAATATTTAGTTAAAAACAAGAAGTCTTCTGGCGTAACTAAGTGTGCAGATAGACAAGCTCTTTTTTTTACATTACAGAGTGAGCAGATCAATATAGAAGGGATGATGAAATTATAAAATCATTGCGTAACTATGGACGAGTAGAATGGGGAGCATGACCTAGACAGTATGCCCTTTTAGATTGGTTTTCAGGAGCTTACTGAGCTGTTGATTGACCTGTGAGAGGTAAAATATCTGCATTTTGTAGTACTAATTATAGAAACCTAGACAGAAACATCTCATGATTTAATAGGACTTGTGTTAAAAATCTATCATTAAGAATATGTGTTTGGTCAGGAATAGGGTCCCTCATCTGCCGGAGACATTGGTTATCTCACAGCATTATTAGAGTGATGTCTTATAATTGAATACAATCAAAAGTAGCCTTCTCTAATGTAGCCAATGCCATTGGCTTGGTTGTACACTATTCCACTTCGGGGAGAAAAGAGCAACTTTGTTTATGATAAGTAAAAATATTTTAATACAACTATCTTTAAGAATTTTTAAATTTTATTTATTAATTTTATAATATCACCATGGGATATACATTTATAAATCTGTTTATGATTGGGATTCAGTCATACAATGTTCTAGAACCCATCCCTCCACCAGTACACCTTTCCCAACACCAATGTCCACAGATTCCTCCATCCCTAGCCTGGCTCTATGGCAGGCACTTCTCTCAGCGCCTCTCTCTCTCTCTCTGTCCCTCTTCCTTTCTGTTTCTTTCTCTCTGTTTCTATATATCTCTCTCAATCTCTCTCTCCTTCTTTTGCACATTGTAGCTTGAAATATATGCATTTAGGGGTTATTATTTATATCCCTTTACCTATGCTCAATGAGAAGACAGCATCTTTGTTCTCTTAAAGGACTCTGAGCAGTGCATAGCACATGGCAAGATTTATTGTTTCTTGAATGAATGAACCAATAAAGGGGAAAGCTGGAGATAAGTCTAAAAAATACTCATCACTGAAGCTTAGAAAGGAAAATAAGAACACAAAAGATGGTACTAACATTTTGTTACAGTAGTAAAATTTACAGTTTTGTGGACTGAAGATATTCACAAGTCTTTATCTCTTTGTTCTTCAATGCTTAACTGTCCTTAAGTTTTGGAGTGGCAGGAAATAAGCTCTGCGAAATAGAGATCTTTGTAAATTATTCCTGAATTTGAGCATTATGTGGCGTTGTGATTCCCTCCACTTGTGATTCCAACTGACCCCCAAATGGTTTGCTGGAGACCTCAGTGAGCTGGAGAACTGAGGAGACATCACAAACAAGCACATGTACGCCAACAACATAAACAGAATTCTAACGAGAAACAGCTGTGCAGTGCTAGTGCGTGAAAGGTTGAGGAGATGGAAGCAGCAGCATTGGGTGGGAATGAGTTCCAATTCCCCCGCCTCCCCAAGACACCTTCCTAAGGCTTTGCAGGAGGGCAAGAACAAGGCTTGGAACTGTGGAAATGGAACGACTCATCTGTTCTCAGCATCTCTGTCCCTGCTGACCCCCCCACTTCTGCTCATCCTTGCAAGATTACACACTTTTATTTATGGAACACTCAAGCATAAAGCAGTCTGGAACACTCTGGGCCTATAAACCAGGAAGAAATACAAATTAGATTTTACCAAAGGAAAAAGAAGCCTCAGACATCTGTGTGAGAATAAGGATAACATTACTACTTTACCTGGCCCCTTTCCAGCTCAGGAAAGCCAGTGGATAAATTATAAAATTTATAGTGCATGAAGGCTGAGACCCTATATGCAGCATTCTAGTCTGAGTTCTAACATAACTCACAATCACGATCTTCCGTTGATCATCTATTTGCTAGAGCGGGCACCAGTAATATCTCCATATGTCCTGTCTCATGCCAGTAGAGCCGGGGGCATCGGCTTGCTACAGGAACATAAAGAGCCTCAAACCATTATATTAGGTCATGGGAATGACCGAATATAATTGTTACTGGAATTTGGCATATCATATACAACACGAGAAGCTTGCCAGGCTTGCCAAGCGGGAGGCAAACTCTTTTAAACACCTCCAAATAAAGGATTGATTGATGAACGCGCGGCCCGCTTTGCTCGCGCCGGGCTGTGATGGGCTGGTCTGCTGGGTGGACTTCTGACGAGAGGGAAGTCCAAAAAGTGGAAAATGGCGGCGCCCGTGGAGTGAGGAGGGTGGTCTGGCTTGTTGTGGTCGGCAGAGCCTCAAAACAAGCCAGACCTAACATAACTATGATGTTTATATTCCCCTTGAATCCATTGTTTCCTAAAGAATATGATCTGTGGCTAACTAGGGTTTCCTTCAATTTTCCACCATGTTTTGAAATGGGATCATAAGAAAAATCAGTTTTTATTTTTAAAAGGGGATATTTATATTACTATTAAATTGATCACTTTTTTTGTGTGGCAATATATTATTCAATCACTATTTGCTAGAATTGGAAGAGTAAAAAAAAACATGGATTCTGTCTCATGTCATACAAAGGAGAAAACAAAAGCAAAAGGAGGGAGGGAAATTTCCCAAAGTTTAACAAGACTGAGCAGAATTGGCACACTAAAAACATAAGCTAAGGCTTCAGATGTGAATCCTGAAGACATTAGGTAACATGTGGCATCTTGCCATCCATGCACCTGGGTCTTCTTTATTTCTTATATTTTTTTGTATTTTACTTTGTTTTTTTTTAATTTTGAGACCACATTCATCACTGTTCAGGGATTACTCCTGGTTCTATGCTCTGGGGTCACTTCTAGTGGTGCTTGGAGGAACACATGTAGTGTCAAGGATTAAACTGGAGTCAGCCATGTATAAGGTTAAATACATTTACTATCTCTCCAGCCCCTTTTTTCTTATACCATTTTAGTCATCATTCAAAATTATCAAATTGAAACTCTCATCTTTGCCCTCTAATAATGTACACAGAATTGAATACCTATTTAGCAGATACAGTAAATGTTAATTTGGGTAAGACCTTCCTTCCCAGCTCATAGAGTTCAGTGAGATAATGTATGTAGAGCATTTAGTATATTTTCTAATGAATTAAAATAATCATTTAGTTAAAAAATAGTGATACTATCCTATCTCTTATATTTCCAGAATAAATGTTAAAAATTTCGGATTTTTTAACACCAATATATATTAAATTCATCCTCATCAAAGCCATGAGAAATAAGCTGGGTTAGCCTGCTAGAGGATAAGACCTGTAGTTCCTGGCTCCCATTGTCCTCTCTGAAAATTCAGTCCCTGGCAAACATGTGAGTGACACTATCCCAGCTCATATGGTACATAGCTGGTCTTCCATTGATTGTAGATACACAGGCATGTCTACTGAACATTAACAAACTGGCCTGCACCAGAAGAATGGCTCAGAGAAACCAGACAATTGTGTCACATTGTTGATTTCAGCCATCAATTTTCAGATAGTTTGTTGTGCAACCCAAACTAACTGCTACATACCCCAAATGAGGAAGAGAAGTTCCATTTAAAGAAGATGCTAAGAACTTCCCATCATCAGATTTCTTTCTTTTTTTCAGCCAAGGACTAGTTTTACAGGGAGCTAGCTTCACCTTTTTCCCTGATTTTCTTTCCGTGTGAGAAATACAATGTCATCCCATAAAGGAGTCCACTGGGAGGGTGTGACCAGGATATGACCTGGCCTCATTAACACCATGCTCCAACCTACTGAGCCAATCAGGCTGTCTGTCCTCCTGGAAACTTTTACCACTCACTGTCTCCTCAGACTGGCGCACCCTAACCATCAGTCTTCCCTGAGAAACAAAGATGCATGCAAGCACGTAGTGGAAATGCCAGGCAATGAGTGCTTTGCAAAAACTTATTTCCTGTTAGTCTGTGTTGAAGTTCAACCAGGGCAGAAATGCTGTGCTGGAGTCACAGTGCCTCACATTTGCCTATATGCTGTCTTCCAAGGATTGGGAAGAAGGAGATTTTGGAAATGAAACTCTCCTTACTCCATAAACTTTATTATCACCTTCTAATCCTCTTCAGGATTAGAAGAGCCTCACAACAAGCCAGAAGACCCCCCTCCATGAGGGGCCTCCATTTTCCACATCCGGACTTCTCTCTCGTCAGACCTCCACCCAGCAGACCAGCCTATCAGCGCCCGGCTCATTGAGTTCCACCCTGCAGCAGGGGATGGTGGGTTCTAGCCCTGGCCCACCATCCCAGCAGAGCCTCACAACAAGCCAGAAGACCTCCACCCAGCAGACCAGCCTATCAGTGCCCAGCTCACGCGGCCGCTTGCGGCTGCGTGTGGTTCATCAATAAATGCTGGACTTAGAGGTGCCTACAAGAGTATGCTACCTGCGGCAGAGCCTGGCAAGCTACCCGTTTTGTATTTGATATATGCCAAATACCAGTAACAATTATAGACCTCATTCGCGGAATGGATTGGGGCTCTTTATGTTCCTGGAGCAAGCAGATGCCTTGGGCTCTACTAGCATGAGACAGGACATATGGAGATGTTACTGGGGCCCGCTCGAGCAAATCGATGATGAACGGGAAGACAGTGATACAGTGACAGTGAATCCTCTTCAGGAAAAGTTTTTGTTTATACTTTTGTTTTAATCTATTTTATTTATTTCAGTCCCTGTCCATATATCAGGTGCCTATTTTAATGACCCAAAGAAAAGGTACGTTTGTTTAGACAAACCAGCATTTGAAGGTTTAAAAAAAAATGAATTGAAAGTGTATCCTCTGGTGATCTCAACAAAGCAATCAGTCATTTAAATAACAGAGTTTACTCAAAGCCAAAACAGCACTAGGAAGAACAGATAAAGGATATTCATAGCAAAGCCTAAATGTACACCTCCCTGAATCCCAACACCGCTGATTAACCTCTGCTGGAAGCCAGAGATGCAAACAGTAAATAATGCAGTTTCCTGTAGTTTGTTGATTTACACATTTATGAAAACTCTCTAGCCACCCAAGTTGTATCAAGATAGAGTTCTATTAATGCTTATAATTAATGTTTATACTTCACAAGAACAATTTACATGATTTACTTCATGATTGTATTTCTACCTTCTTCTATTATAGAATCTCCAATTCATTGGGCTCTAAGAGGAAATGATATATATCAGAAGATGCATTTGGACTTGCTCCAGGACCCACTTTACCTTAATAGGAGGTTTATTTCTTATTGCACCTGTTTCTAACCTTATTCTATACAAGTTGACTGTCACTTGTCAACAAGTCTGAGAACTGCTTCAGCTTTCCATTAAGATCAGCATCTCTGTTCATTCATCATTCTGATTTTAGCATTATTCTCTAAACAGATGAGAACTCCCTGTTTTAACTCTCACAGAACATCTCCCTAGTTAAGCCCAGACCCCAACACTGTCCCCTATGCCTCATACTCTGGGCATAGTACCTCCCCATCTAGTTCTCAATTCACAAAAGTCAGTGTCTAGGCTATTACAAATGCCTGGATTTCCACCATTAGATAATTTCTGCTTTAAGTTGGGGATAGTCTTATTTTCTAGTAAGAATCAGATATTAAATATTTTATGCTTTACATGCCACGTACATCTTTACTGAATATTCTTTTGTTTTCATTTTTTCTTACTTTCCAGACACAAATGTAAACACCCCTCTTTGCTTGAGGTATATACTTGAACAGATATGAGCTGAGTTTTACCCATGAACCATAGTTTGTCCATACTGCCTTTAAAGAAAAATAAATTATTCTTAAAGCACAAATATAGCTGGAAATACTAACAACCCTGTAGATTAGTTCATTCATTTATTTATTTTTTAGTCACAACTAAATAGGACAGGTTTTGAAGTAGGAACGAGGACAGTAGGTAACTTTCTGGTCAACACAATTTCTAGTCAACAAGCAGAATGGAAATCCTGGGAGGTTTGGAAGAGGAGGAGGAAAGAAAAGTGCACTGGCTCAGAGTGTTCTCCCATGTGCTAATAGTTGTGGCTAAGGATGATATTTAGAGTATAAAACAACTGGTAAGTCATGGACACTAACCAACATGAAAATAACATCAGGCACACTTTGTACTGGATCCAGTATGGAAGGTATCTACTAGGCCACACATTAATGTTTCTGCTGCTAGGTTAGGGGTAAAGTCTAGACTAATTTGGAGAGTGGGGATGAGATATGAGTAGCATTGTGTATACTGTAAAATTTAATATTTTATTAAGAAATTTAGGGGCCAGAGATATAGTACAGTGGGAAAGGTACTTGCCTTGCACATGGCCAACCAGATTCCATCCCTGGTATACCATATGGTCCCCTGAGTACTGCCAGGAGTAATTCCTGAGTGCAGAGCCAGGAGCAACCTCTGAGCATGGATGGGTGTGACCCAAAAAGACATACATGCATACATACATACATACATACACAAAAATTGACAAACTGCAGACAATCAAATCTCCCCCGTGCCATGCACTATATGTTCAGTCATCTTGTACCATTAGGAAATATAGGGACCTTTCCCTTACAACTGGTATGAATGGGTTATGATCAGAGCAAGGAGTCACTGTGTATTCTTAGGATAGTGAGTAATAGGCAACCATTAAGTGCAGTTGTATTTGGGAGACTGGTAGGATTGTTATATAAATCAAAATCTCCTCAGTAGATTTCTTGTATTGGAAAATGCTATTTTTTCAATTAGGGATCCTGAAAGGTGTAATGTATAGAATGGATTAAAGAGGTTATCACATTTCATTCCTTCAAAAGCATGCACTATTCTTGATGTCTCTGCAAGGAAGAAGCTGCTAAACTCCCAGCTCATTTTGACTATAATTAGTTTGTTATTAGAAATGACAGAAATGTTGAAGGGGTGTAATGTCATCATGGAATACCAGAACAAGGAAGGCATTCAATCATTCAATACAGCCCTTTCATTATACAAATATGGGCAGTGAGGCTCAGGAAGGAAAGTTATTTGCACAAGGTCACAATGGGGAAAAATGCTGGATAGAGAAAACAAGAAGAAAGCAGGAAGGAGAAGACAGATATGGAAAAGCAAGATCTGAAGCTTGTTGCAGGTGTGGTTTACAGTTGGCCAAGAACAGAGAAGTGAAATTAGATCCTCTTAAAGATCAAACTTGTCAACTGCTTGGTTTTTACCATAACCCAGGAGTAACTGCTTCAGTAAAAGCCAATGAAACTTGCAAGTGAAAGACATCAGTATCATTGCCATTGTTGGCCAAATTTCATTGTTGGAAATACTTATATTAACTTACTTGGCATAGTTACTCATCTGAGATAAAGCTACACATGGCTCTGATGTTTTTAAATGCTTTGACATCACACCTCTCTTGACTTACTCAAATGGTGTATCAGAAAAATGTTGACTCTGGATCTACTATAAGGTTGAGTATCCTTTCAGGAAAGTGAAAACTCAGTCTTTTCCAGATGAACCTTGCTGTTTTTAAATGAGTAGCTTGCTTGGTTTAGGAAAATCCAGAGCCTTTACTGGAAGCAGATGCTGGATTGCCAGTGAAGACAGGCATCATGAAGAATATTCCCAACTATGCGATCTCAGATAAGTATTGGAAGAGAATCCTTAGGTCCAAGCTACTTGATCCTAGAAACAACCTATTTGCCTCTGCATAACAAGGATCTGGGCAACTGATGTGGAAAAGGCCATTCAGCCCTAAGGTGACAATTATAGGATGGATAGTCAGTGCATAAACTAGGCTGTGGGTCACAGAGAGGAGGCTCGCTGGTTCCTCTGGGGTGCAATCTCTTACTGGCCGATCAGAACACAACATATTTAATTAATAGGAGCAGCGAGTGGCCAGGGAAGTTTGGGGCTCATATTTCTCTAGGATTTTCCAAATAATGGACTATTTTTCCATCTTTTAGATCAGCAAAAATCATAATATTTAGTTCCAGGCTATTTGGGTGAGCTGGTGGAAAAACAAGCACCACCCATCCATCACACAGGTGCTGCCCAACTGCAAAGCAGTTGACAATGCCCATTAAAGGGCAAACACATACCTGCTGACCCAGAAATTTATCACCCGGGAATTAGCTGGCAGTATAGCTACCTACATATTATATTACTCGTTGCTGCATTGGCTGTAATAGCAAATGAGCAAACACAAACTAAATGTTTATTAGTTAGAGATTAGTTAAGTCCCTGGAGTAGCTCAGAGGTAGAATGCTTGTCCGTAGGCATGTAGACAATTGTTTTGTTTCTGGCACCATCCTGCAGGTTGAGTATATTCTTGTGGGCAGTGCTGTTTGGGATCCCAGGCAACACAACAAAGTGTTCAACCTCCAGCAAACATGGCAATCAAAAAACCCGTAAGTCCAGCAACCAAGAGTATGTGATCCTAAGGCATACAGCAACAATGGGAAGAGAGAGAGAGAGAGAGAGAGAGAGAGAGAGGTTAGCTTAATGTCTGTTTAATGTCTGTTTAATGCAACTTGGACTTCCAGCTTGCAGAAATGTGAGTAAAATAAATTTCTGTTCCTTAAATGATCCAATCTATCATGTTTTGTTAAGCATACTTAAAAGCCAAATATTGATTGGAATGCAGATTATAAAACAAGTGTCTATGGATCCATACTGCTCTAAATAATAGTTGGAGAATGAAATATATGGGACAGATGATACAAATTTGTGAAAGAGAATTCCACAGTTGATTTGCATGGTTGATTTCCCCTCAGAAGAAGCTCTGCAATCCCCACTCCTGAGGTGTTGACTGTGAACTCTTTTCATAGGCACAGTATGAAGTGGGAGAGGAAAAGCAACTTTTGGGAGAAAATCGAAAGTCATCACTTCTGACAGGGGATCTAGTCATCTAGTGATGAGTCATCAATAATGCGACTTAGATGTGAAAATGGTACTTTCCCTCTGTGACTTCGGTCCACAACCTAACCATGGGGAAATTTTCAAGACACCCCAATGGAGGGAACTGGGCAACACCAGACTTGAACTCCTAAAAACTTCAAGGACATAAACAACAAAGGAAGTGTGAGAAGTCATTAACAGCCCTGGAGACTTAAGAATTAAATGTCTGTACTATCCCGGATGTGATACTCTAACAGAAAAAGAAGTATGTATGAGGTAAAGTGTCTAACCTAAGCTAGATCTGCTGTTAGTAATGATGTATCACTATCAGTTCAGGGGCCAGAGAGACAGAGAGCACAGCAGCTAAGGCCTTTGCCTTGCACACACATGACTCATGTCAAACCCTGACAGCCCATATGATCCCCCTATCGGGGGTGATTCCCTAAACCATGAGTAAGACCGAGTACCGCTAGGCGTGACCAAACTATCCAGTCTCAAATACCTTGTTGTGGGAATTGTGTAAAATATGTATTTCAAATATTAAGATTCTTATAGGGAAAGACTATGTGGGAAATAGTGTGATTTAGTAATAATCACATCTGCTATCTTTATAAATTTTGTCAGATAAATCTGGCTATCCAAAAATTTAAAAAAAATTTGGAAAGTGCAGAATAATATATTCTGTGAACTCCCATTTTTATGTATTTATTTATTTGTCATTTTGGCTTTTTGAGTTATACCCAGTGATGCTCAGGGGTTACTCCTGGCTTAGCACTCAGGAACTATTCCTGGCAGAGCTCAGGGAACCATATGTGATGCCAGCAATCAGCATACCATTATATTGTATGATAAATAATGATTATAATCACCAAATATTTTTAGTATAGCTGACTATGTTATTTATTATGGTTAAAATAATAGTGATTCCAGTCATTCTTCAGAGTGGCACATGCCATTGGGTCATGAATCTCCTTTACATCTGGCACTGAGAACGCAGTAACCAAGCAATTGTATTATTATTGCTTTATTCCTTTAGGGGATGCTTCGTTCAAAAAAAACAAATGATAGGGGCCTGAGCGATAGCCACGGTAGAGGCGTTTGCCTTGCACATGGCCGGCTCATGCTGGCCAGGGTTCGATCCCCGGCATCCCATATGGTCCCCCCGAGCACCTCCAGGAGTGATTCCTGAGTGCAGAGCCAGGAGTGACCCCTGAGCATTGCCGGGTGTGACCCAAAAAAGCAAAAAAAAAAAACAAATGATAAACCTGAGAGGCAAGAGACCAGAAGAAGTAATCAAGCTACAGAGATTTTAATGATATCAAGAAATATGGGCCTTCACATCAGGAGAAGGGAGTTTGAGATCCAGGAGGAAGAAGCAAGTTCAAAATTAAAAACGGAACAAAGGTCAGCTACGCTGACCTTTGCTCTATGGACCTTACCTGTTTTCAAGACTTCTCGTGTTCCTATCTCCTAAAAATGATGTTTCAGAAGTTACTGTTAGAAATAATGACTAGGATACAGGGAACTACTTGCACTGCTGACACCCTCAACTGGAGACTATGAAGCACTATGGATATGTTATAAGCTTCTTTCATTCATTGTTCAAGATGCGTATGTGTTTTATGTTCATTCTGTATTATTATTGCTTTTGTTGTACTAGTCTTCTGACATTTTCCATACTTCAGTCTACATGTCTTAGTTTGGAGAATTCTGTAAGAAATATATATTTCTTTTATCACCTAATTGGAGCCTCCTTAACTTAGCACTCAACAGCATCTGCTCACATTCTGGCATTGTTCTCTAGAGCAGTATTTCTCAACCTTCTTTCTGATCTTCTGGCCTTGTTTCCTTCCTGTGCCCTCACCTCACCCAGTCCTACCAATTTGCTCCCTAGCCCCATGCCATGAAACCCCACCATTTATGGTGCAAACCATACATTCTCTTGAGATATCCTGAAAGCTTAGGGAAACATGTGGTCCCCCAGTTGGGAAAGAGCTCTAGAGAAACCTAAGTGGAAGGTGTGTGCCCTGCCCATAGCAAATTCCTTATGAATTCTACATCTCATAGTCAACAGAGATAGAACCAGAATTGTTAACTTCTGTGTCTATGAAGTTAGCTGGGGGAACCAGGTCAATTATTCCCTTAAACTGGGATACTTTGGAGAGTACCAATATGACAGTAAATTTCAGATATAACCTAAAAATTGGTCCAAGGCAATCTGAATATCAGGTAGAGCCATTTTATTTTTTTTAATTTTACTATATATTTTAATAGTTTTTTATTAAATCACTGTGAGATAGTTACAAAGATGAACCTGATTGAGTTTCAGTCAATACAATGTTGCATTACCCATCCCTTCAACAGTATACATTTCTTACCACCAATGTCTCCAATTTCCCTCCTTTCTCCCAACACCCCATTCTGCCTCTACAGCAGAGAATTGTTCTCTCTCTCTCTCTTTTTTACTCTCTCTCCTATTTAGAGTTATGGCTTGCAATGCAGGTACTGAAAATGTATCATGTTTTGCCAGGGAAGTCTGGAGTCCCCAGTAAGGAAGGGAACAAGTTCCCTTTATTTCAATGGCTGGTGGCGATAGGACAGAATTCATGAGTTCAGCACAGTTCCAAAGACTTTACTTATCACCAATAATTAAACAAACTCTGATAATACAATCCAGGACAGTAGGACCCCAAACTTCCAATTTCTGGCTGGCCCCAGACCATGTGCTCAGGTTGGGATCTAAAACCAAGATGGAGATTTCTTTTCCAAAGGGCAGTTTTCTTATTTCCAAGGCACCAAAAAAAATCCCAATCTCTGCCCATGAAAAAAGGGCCTTAGCAAAGATAAAAACCAGCATAAAATGCAAATTTTCAGGCAAACATGCCTAGCCTATGTCTAGACAAATGCTAATTGCCAGGGACACGTCCCTGTAGCATCCCTGCAGCCTCTCAAGCTCTGTGCGAGGCACCATGGAGAGGGCAACACACCTGAGAACAAAGGCAACTCAGGATTTAGCGCATGGAGAATAGTATAATATTTTTTACTATGAACATGAGGCAGCTAGTTGTACATCTCCAAATGCTCCATGCTCCACAAGGTCCATATGTACTACAGAGTCTATATGTACTGCATGAGGGCCATGTTCACTTGCCCAGGGAAGACTAGCATGGCTCTTTGATCTAGCAGGGCTATTTGCTGAATTGTGGATCCAACACCACCAGGTTTTCTCCCAGAAAAATCTACATATGTAAAGAAAGTCCCTCGTGGGGGCCTGTGGGAGTTATGAGAGAAATACTCTGATCAGGTAGCATAGTGACTCAACTCTTTATTGCTATGCTTTTTCTTTCTTTTAATAATAGAAATTATAGGAAGAAATAGAATTTCTCTTGTCCTCTTTCCGGCATCCTATTCAACATTTCCCAAGCTGATGATGGGTCTGTCTTCTCAACTCCGTGTTCTGCAAAAAGCATCCTTGTATTTTAGAGTCAGTATTTTGGATAATGTGTGTGATTCTCTGGGCCTTGAAACAAAATTGATATAATGAACATTGATCACGTAAACAAATTTTTTAAATAAAGATACTTGTTTATTTTCTCAGGAAGGAATTTATTTCCCCAAACACATCTCTTTATTGTCAGCTTTATTTCAAATTTTTTAGAAAAATACCAGTTGGCCTCATACCAAAGCATGCCTGTGTGTTTTTATGGTGTGGAAATTAAAAGAAAATAACCAAAAATCCCACAACTACTATTTCCAAGTAAAAAAAAATAAATGAATAATAAGTTCAAATCCTATCTTGACTGCTTTTATAAGGCCTGAATATAGCCTTGAATTTCTCCAAGTGTTTCTTTGGATACATTAAGCAAGCAAATTTCCAAGTTAGAGTGATTTGGAAAAACAAAATGTCTTCCAAAACACGGTTTTTAAAACAGGTCAAATCTCCTATTTTTACAACCAACTTTAACTAGAATAATCAACAATACATGTGGTTGAGTGTTATGATTAGTCACGTGTACTCATATCAATTCTTTCTTCCTTAATTCTTGAAGGTTGATCAATTGTAGTGACCTGAGTACTAACATAATCTGTGCAAAAGGCTACACAAATAGCAAATATTACTTCAGGAACGGAGGACATGATTGGGTGGACTCAACATATCAATTTACCAGACTGAAAATATATTTTTTTTCCTTTTTGGGTCATACCCTGCGATGCTCAGGGGTTACTCCTGGCTCTGCACTCAGGAATTACTCCTGGCGGTGCTCGGGGACCATATGGGATGCCGGGGATTGAACCCAGGTCGGCACAGGCCGGCCACGTGCAAGGCAAATGCCCTACCCACTGGGCTATCGCTCCGGCCCCTCAGACTGAAAACATTGCCTCTAGACACCATCATACTCCACAGTTTGTCACCTTATCTGTTTCTCAAGCCTGAAAGGTCTTCCTTTTGCATATTCTTAGAGTCTTAAGCCACAGCATTAGCCATGTGCCCTGCCCTCCCGCAACATGGTCATTCTCAAATCTCACCCCCAACTAGTTTCTGGGTATAAAATGGACTCATTTCCCAAGGTATATCTACTTGGTCTTTGCAGATCTTTATCCTTTGGATTGTGTTCCTGGCCCATGACACTCAAGGCATAAGCAATGAGCACAAAGGCTAAGCTTCCATACTTCCACAGTTTTCTAAGGACATCTGGCATAGGATGGGTGAGTGGGAATATTGTTTCCAAAGTATGGGCATATTCTGATGTAGCTGGTAGACCCTAACCCTAAGCCCCTTTCTAATCCTTCAACAACTACTGATATTTCTCCTCCTCCAGAATCCCCATAAAAGAATGGGAGGGGCTGGAGTGATAGTCCAGTGGGTAGGGCGTTTGCCTTCTTGCGGCCAGCCCATGCCGGCCTGGGTTGGATCCCGGCATCCCATATGGTCCCCCGAGCAACGCCAGGAGTAATTCCTGAGTTCAGAGCCAGGAGAAACCCCCTGAACATCGCCAGGTGTGCTCCCCCAAAAAAATGACTGGGAAACAAATTTAGGTTGTGGGTCTCTCATATAAGTGTTCTACTCACGATCAAAATACGTGTTCACATTACTGTGGTTATTTACTCAATTGACAAGACTGAATGTGTGCAATGTTACCTGGTAAGCATGACATGGAAAATAGAAAAGTTCATTTCTAATGTACCTCTGCAAACTTTTGCCATCAAAATATTTTGGCAAAAAAGTCTTCACTTTATTAAATCTTGTTTGTTTAAATTTGGTGAAGTATTTATTCTGAGTTACAATACCCCCAGGCCTAGGGTCTCATAATGTCTTGCTCTGATCATATATATATATATATGTATATATATATACATACATATATATACATATATACATACATATATACATATATATGTATGTTTGTATATATACATATATATGTATATATATAGCATGTAGATAGTGGTCACTAAAGAGAAGTAAAGGGAAGTAAATAACACTTAGGTGTCTTAGCTGGTCATATGGCATTGACCAAAATGTGCAATTTCTCTGATTCTTTTTTCCTTTAATGTGTCAACAGCAACAAAAATTATTTCAGTCTTTTAAACCATTTTCAGTGCAAAGTGTCCAATGCTATAATTTTGTGGCAGTTTATATTCCTAATCATGAACCAGTTGAAGTTTAAAAGTCATAATCAGGGCTGGATAGATTGCACAGTAAGTAGGGTGCTTGCTTTACAAATGGTTGAACTCAGGTTTGATCGCTGGCATCCCATACGGTCACCTGAGCTCTTCAAGGAATAATTCCTATGTTCAGGCCCTGAACACCTCTCGGTGTGGCCCAAACCCACTCCAGCCCCCAAAATATACAAGCAACAAATAACTGGCATTATGACTGTAAGGCTTGGAAGTCATAGTTGCCCATAGGGCAGAGATGGAGCTTTGGCACCTGTCCTCAAATGGCTTTTCCTCTGGAGCAAGGCATATCTCTTTATGGCTTGAAGTGTGGTGGGCAATGCTCTCTCCATAAGACAAAGGATTCAGATGGGTTGGGTGCTTACTGCAAACTGTAAACCCAGAGAGGCAACATGTTTCAATGAGAGGGACTGATGGAAAACAGACCTGAGTCCCTTATTGTGCAATGACCTTGGATGCCCAACTCCAGCTCATGATTCTGCTCACAATGCCCAGCTCACGGTTTTGTTTGGGCTGAAGAATGTCCCAGTTACTGGGAAAATGAAAGAACCTTCTCTGTCTGGGCACTGACCTCCAGAGCGATGTAGGAAGTCCTGCAGTAGTTCATCTTTAAGAAGCCTTTATGCTACATGCCTTGTGACTCAAAAGCTGGGGTTTTAGAGAAAATAGGTTGATTTCCAAGAAATTAGCCAAAGCTGTAATGGCAACCTCAATGTCTCTTACTCATAAGCTCTGCCTGGGGTAGGGAAGGTGGGGAGTTGGGGGAGGGGTGCTGCTCCACGGTCAATGCAAACTACAGCAAAAGAACAGCAACTCCTTTGTAACACTGACATTCTGTAGGTGGTTGGGGGAGAGGAATATGCAGTTTCTGCAGAGATAATCCCATAAGGCTTCTTAGAGGAAGGGGGAACCATGAGGGTGTTTTAAAGAGGGCAAGAAAGGCAGCTTGGCCCACTTGAGATAAAAGTGGAGGCTTTCCACAGGCAAAACCAAGCTGATTAGCTGCCTGAATGCTAGAGGTTGTGAACTCTAAGTACCCACTCAGTAGGTGGTCTGTACTATTGTGGGATCTCTCTCAAGGACCCCAGAAAGTAGTGAATTGGACTACTATGATTATTTTCTTTGGCCTGGCCCAGCAGGTGAGGTGAAGAGAAGGTAAGGGATGGACTTGGAGGATGGTGGCAGTGTTAAGGTTATCACTTGGAGGATGGTGGCAGTGTTAAGGCAGCCTTCACTGACCTCCCTCTCCTCTCTCAATAGCTAGCCCTCTAGCAGTAGTACTGTTCCCACCAGCTGTTTTAAATCTCCCTTTCCTTCCTAATTGAAGACAGCCTTTCTTTCTGCTGGAGAGGGAAGGACAAATATGCCCTGGAGCCCTTTTCCTCTTCTCCCCCTTTTCCTTTCTCTGGGCTGGAGAAGTTCTCTATTTCCAAGCAAAAGGTGGGGTTTGATGGTTCACCCAGCCCCTTCCCAGCAGAAAGCAGTTCTCAGAAGGGACTTAGTTCCATTTCCTGGTAATAGGAATGTGGTCCTTAACCACCTCTCCCCCTTCCCTTTCCTCTCTCTGGGCAGTGATCAGTAAGTAAGATGGAAGATGGCTAAAAACCCCATTCCCTGCCTTCAAATTTTTTTCCCAACTGTTCGGGGGCCAGGAGAGGTACAGTGCCTCCTCACCCCAGATCAGATGTCTTTCCCTGGAAAGCACTGTGGCCTGTTAGAAAATTATTCACTTTTCTGGTTAAGTAGCACCAGGACCACTAAATTAGGGATAACCAGAGTGCCACCCGGTTATTCACACGGGGCAGCAATTTAACACCAAAGATCATTTCCAGACTCCTCCATCAACCAGCTCTAGTGCTTTGGTCAATCAAATAAGAAAGTCTGTGCTTTGGTCAATCAAATTGATGATTCTAAGTAAAAGGACCAATAGAGAGCTTGGTGAGTTAGCACCCCATCATTTCATCAGTAATCTACGTTTTTCAGACCACCCAAGTCTCACACTAAAAATAGGATCCTAAGAGCAAACACTGAATTTCTCCAGGAAATTGTGCTGGAGAAATGTTATATCCCTCTAAAATCCCTGCCAAGTAGTCCTGGGTTTCTGTATCTCTTCACGTCTCCTTACATACCTCAGAGTGCAGTTTCAGATGTGCTCTGCCAGCAGCCCTCTGGACTGCCCTGTGACAGCTGGTGCTTTATCAGCTCCCATCCTTACCCATTTGGGGTTTAAAAAAACTCCTATTGCTTCTGAAAACTCTGAAAACTCTGTCACTGAGGTCTGCTGGAGACCAGTTCCAGCCAGTCTCCAGTGCCATTGGTGTCTATGATGGGGCAACCCCACCAGTTTCTACTTAAATTCTGGCTCTCATCCCACAGATGCCCAACATGCAAATATTCCAGTACTTTTGTTTTTATTTGGTTTGTTTATTTATTGGTCTTACAAAATCACAGTGACTGGCATCAGGCAAAATAGCCTCCCTCTTTCTCTAGAACCTATGTTCTATATTCTGGAAGCCAACTTGTAGCCTGACAACAGCTTTGCTGTATGACTTTGTGGATAAACCTGGCTTACGTATGCAGCATTCTTCTGCTACTACCACACCTCTTGAACTCTAGGCACCCAGACGGCTAAATTTAGGTTGAAATTGACTAGAATGACTGCAACTGTGATAGCTTCTGAGGATTTTTCATTCTGATTCCCATGTCCTACCTCCGAGCCTCCTGAGAGTTCTTACCTCAAAGTGTGGGTACCAATCATTTCTATGTGGCTATGTTAAAGGAAATGCCTACACCTTACCCAGGCTATTGCTTAAAATGTAGCCAATATGTGTTAATTAGCATAATTATTTTTTTTTTGCTTTTTGGGTCATACCCGGCAATACTCGGGGTTTTTCCTGGCTCTGCGCTCAGGAATTACTCCTGGGGTGTTTGGGGGACCATATGTGATACCGGGGATCGAACCCAGGCCGGCATGGGCAGGCTGCGTGTAAGGCAAACGCCCTACCCACTGTGCTATTGCTCTGGTCCCCATAATTATTTCTACTTAATTTCTTTCTTTAAGGAGGAACTGAAGTCAAAATAAGTTAGGTGACTTGTTTAAGGTTACATGCCAGAGGCTGACAAAAATCGAACATTATAACTACAGGCTTCTGACTCACTTAAGTCTTGAGTAGTAGCATCGTTTCATTAGCTCCACAGGTGAGCTTCTACCTTAACCTATATTTGCATGGTAGTTTTTCCCTTCTGAATGTCACTGATGAGTATACAATGAAAGGTTTCAGCATACAGAATTATGGAAAATCAAAGAGAGAAAAAGAGAGAACATATCAAAATTTCTTATGATTATGAAACAGAAGCGTATGAATTCTTATGAAACGGGCTGTTCAAAAGTGGCCAGTGTCTGCATCTGTTTTATAAAAATTGAATGTACAAAGAAATACCAGAATTAGAATCAGAGACATAGAGATTAGTCAAGCTGTGTTTAAATACCAGCACATATAACAAGTGTTCATGTTTTCTTCATATTGTGTATGAGAGATAAAATAGGTAGTTATTCCCTTATTTAAGCAGGTTAAATTTAGGGGCCAAGATAAAGATCAGAAGACCTGTATTTCATGTTCTATCCCTGGCACTGCCCGTTCTCCCCAAGGTGCTAAGCACAATCCCAACACACCATTTGAAATAACAAGTTCACATAGTGGGAATACTCTGGCACACTGAAACAGTTATGTACAAGCAGAAGCAATGCAAATAACAATGTGCAAGCACCAGGACCAAATAAGTGATGCCTAACTGTTGCAACAACCTCCACCACAAAAAATGAAGAGAAAATTATCTACATGGTAGATAATTTTGAACTACGTGGTAGTTCAGAAACCTTTTTCAACCTACAAAGGAAATGACTTTGTCAAGGCAGTACATCCAAATATTTGCAGAGCTGGAACTAGAACCAAAGTCTCATACATACTTTAACATCACCCCAAATGTTTTTAGATTTAATGTGACCCCGAATAATACCACCAGAGCTCCAGAGTTAGGAGTCAGGATGGAACATGTCTCACAGCAAGAAAGATTTGTGTAGGGTGCTCTGAGAGAGTATGACTTATGCTGTAGGTCAGACTCAAGCAGTGGAAGGGAAGTCATGAAGCCCTCAAGTTTTCACTCTTCTTTTGTACTATTGATGTAAGTATCAAGGCATTGGCAGAAATAAATCTGCCAACTATATTTGTTCTTTAATAAAGCAGGAAACTATCTTCATGATGCCAATTTAAGGGATGCAATTTCTGGCAAATTCTTATTCACTAGATCACTAGACATCCCATTGTTCATCGATTTACTCGAGCGGTCGCCGGTAAAATTTCCATTGGACCCTATCACGTGCCAGTGTAGCCCAATGGCACCTGGTTGTTTCAGGAATATGAACAGCCTCAAACCGTTCATTCATGGTCTTGACGAAGAAGTCTGAACATTTTGTAGGTAGGTGGCCACTTGATCTTTTGACACCCCATGGGATCCAGTCGGTAACGGCTCTGGTCCAGCGGTTGTCTCCAAATCGCATTACATGTCCAGCTCATCTGATTTTTGATGCCTTGGCAAACGAGACAGCATTCCTGATTCTGGAACAGTGACGGAGGTCAGAACTCCGGATTCCTTCTCTCAATTGAGTGAGGCGTGATATTCCAAGCATAGCTCTTTCCATTCCTCTTTGGGAGACCCGAATAGCATTCTCATCCTGCTTTCATAGGGCCCAGGTCTCTGAGGCGTATGTCAATGCAGGGAGAACAGCGGAGTCAAAGAGATGTGCCTGGAGCCGGAGGTTCTTTGTCTTTTTAGCTATTTTTTCTAGGCTTTTTGAAGGCAATCCATGCCGCTCTCTTCCTCCTGCGCAGCTCAGGTTTTAGTTCGTTCATCATGTTGACTTCTCGATCTAGGTACACATAACTGCTGCATTCAGAGATGTTTGTTCCATTGAGAGTGAATGGGGCCTCTGAAACTAGTTCATTTTTTCATGAACATAGTTTTGTTGAGATATAGCTATAGACCTATCTTTCCACATTCTTGGTCAAAGTCAGCAGCATTTGTGCCACTTGGCTAATGTTTGGTGTTATTAGAATGATGTCATCAGCAAAGTGGAGGTGGTGTAGTTGCCGGCTGTCTATCTTCACTCCCATTCCTTCCCATTCTAATTGTCGCATGATGTTCTCAAGGGTGGCGCTGAAGAGTTTTGGTGAAATGGTATCACCCTGTCGAACCCCTCTTTTCACATTAATGATCACTTCCTTGTAGCATGGTGAGATCTTGGTGGTGAATCCGTAATACAACACACGAAGGATCTTGATGTATTGGGTTTGAACACCCTGTTTGGCTAGGGCTTTGATAACTGCTTCAGTCTCAACAGAATCAAAGGCTTTCTTTAACTCAATGAACATGAGACAGAACGGCATCTTGAACTCCCTACAAACCTCAATGAGCTTGGTTACTGTGTGGATATGGTTGATTGTGCTGAATACTTTTCAGAAGCCAGCTTGCTCGCCGCGGTTGTCCTTCATCTAATGCTCTGCCAATCCTGTCAGGATGACTCTAGTGAACAGCTTGTAGATGACGGACAACAGGCAGATGGGGCAAAAGTTGCCAATGTCGTGAATGTCTCCCTTCTTGAATAGTAGAACTGTCCTGCTGGTTTTCCATTGGGAGAGCACCTTGCATTCGGACAGGTAGTGTGTTAAGAGCCGAGCCAGTGTATTAATGAGTACTGATGGCAGATTTTTCAGGTGTTCGGGTCTGACTTTGTCTGGGTCTGGTGCTGTTCCTTTCTTTACCGATGAGATAGCATGTCGGATTTCAGAAGGGATAACATTGGGAACGACATATCCATCCTGCGAAATTTGGTATGTGGACAGGTGGACATGGCTATCAAAGATATAGAAGTCATGGACAATCTTCTCCATTGCCTTTATGGAAGATGTGATAGATCCATCAGGCGTCGGAGGGCAGTCATCTTGGTCTTACAGTTGGCGAAGGACAGGCAGGCATTGTGAATGCTTTTTCCGGCTTCTGCTGCATCTTCCAGTATTTCTTATTACGTAACAAATTATAATAAGAATTATTATTCTTATTAGTGATCTAGTGATCACAAATTCTTATTACCTTACAAATTGCAAAATACAGTGCCATGAAATAATGGGAGTTTTATGTACGAGAAATCTGAAGGTGACGAGACTGAATGTTCCTGAATGGTGATATTTTACAAATTTTTTTGTCAAGATGCCTATTTGGGGGCTGTAGAAATTATACAATGGCTAGTTTCCTGCCTTGCATATGACTGACCCTTATTCAATCCTGCCATTGTATATGGTCTCCTGAGCACTGCTAGGGTGACTCCTGAGCGCAGAGTTAGTAGCAAACTCTGAAAACCTTCAGTTCTGTCCAAAAGTGAAAACACGAAAAGATGTCTATAGGGAACTAAAGGTTCTTCTAAAGCTGAGAAATCTGCTTCCAGGTAGACTCCAAAAGTGTTGTAGATGAGTTTCTTTATCTTTTATATTTAAAATATATTTGCATCTTTTTAAGATTTAGCTACTATAGCTTACAACTTGTAATAATAGAATTTCAGGGAAACAGTGGTTTAACTTTATACCCATCATAGGTTTCAGCAGACTGGGCCCCCCTGTGATGAACCTAGAGCCACGGCAGAGCCTGGCAAAGCTACCCGTGGTGTATTCGATATGCCAAAAACAGTAACAATAATGGAACTCATTCCCAATGAATGGAGACGTTACTGGTGCCCGCTGGAGCAAATCAATGAACAACAGGAACACAAGTGACAAGTGATAGGTTTCGGCATCCATCCACCAATGTTGCAAGACTAGCACCATCCTAACCCCAATCCCTTGGTAAAATATTTATAAAATATTTTCATTATTAGAGTTTGGTCGACATGTTTACAATAGTGTTAATTCTTATGATTTCGGTTTTCAAAGTCACCTCACAAAAGTGCCCAAGATTTAGAGGCCTTGGTTTCTTACTACATGGATGGAAAACAAATCAGATGTGACAATCAGCACCTCATGGAGAGTCCATGAAAAAGATTTTATGACCCAGTTCCAGCCAAATTTACACCATTTCAGCAAAATTCTAATCATTAGGAGGGAATCATAACCCAGTTCATGCTTTGAAAGGAAATTAAGCAAGACTCAGTGGACATATGCTAATATCATTACATACCCAGCCTGAGTTTTGTTCATTTGCTTGGAATTCAACTTATGTGAACCCTCAAAAATAAAAGGAAAAATATCATTTTTCATTTTACAATAACAATTTAAGTTTATGCTAGTTGAGAGTTGATGAAATAACAAGAAGCTGGAGAATCAAGTTCTATTTTATACCACTCTTCTAGCAGTCTCTAAGCCTTGGGCTTGTCATCTCTTCTGGGCCTCAGTTTCTTCCTTTATAAAATGAGGTGCATAAACTGGAAGACTTAATATTACTTTCAGTCTCTTTTTAATATTATTTATGAGATTTGAAAATCTATTTCTACGGTCTTAGATGAGAGACTGTTATTTGCATATCCACAGACATATGTATACGTTTAACCTTTTTTTAATGTGTGCTTCTATATTTCAATGCTTCTTTAGTCTTTAGAGAAAAGGTGAGATTGTTTATGTTACAAGAATATATTTTATTTGCCAACGACAGCCAGAGCATAGCATGCTATTTCTATAAATGGAGCATGATTGTGTTTTGTTATGAAATGTCTTTGATGTAGGACAGCCACAGTCCAATGGCTTCCAAATACATTTCAGCCTACTGTAAGGAATGAAATGATAGATCTTTTCATGGCCACAGGGTTTCTGCACACATTTCCAGGAACTTGAAGCCATTTATTAAATTCAAACATAGACAAATTGTTTTAATGCCTATAGATGGGTTCTCTCAGCTTTGAACATGCCCTTCTTCCTTCTGCTCCTTACCCCTCATGTCTGAAGCCCAACATGAATCGGTCAGCCAGGGTCACAGAAAAAGTGACACTCTGGCTCATCTTCACAAAACAAGGCATCCATCCCCAAGTTGTTCCACAAAACACGCTTGACTTTTCCTTGGCTATCATCTCACTTCTAACCATTAAATCAGGGACTCTCCTATTCCCTCTGACATCTTCCTACATTTCAAAATGCTTCACTTGATCACTTGATCACTTGAATCCCGTTATTCATCGATTTGCTCGAGCGGGCACCAATAACATTTCCATTGGACCCTATCACATGCCAATGTAGCCCAATGACATCTGGTTGATTTGGGAATATGAAGAGCCTCAAACCGTTCCTTCAGGGTCTTGACAAGGAAGTCTGACCATCTTGTGGGTGGGCAGCCACGTGATCTTTTGACATCCCGTGTCGGTAATGGCTCTAGTCCAGCGGTTGTCTCCAAATCGCATTATATGTCCAGCCCATCTTATTTTCGATGCCTTGGCAAACGAGACAGCATCCCTGATTCTGGAATAGCGATGGAGGTCAGAACTCCGGATTCCTTCTCTCACTTGAGTGAGGTGTGATATTTCAAGCATAGCTCTTTCGATGCCTCTCTGGGAGACCCGAATAGCATTCTCATCCTGCTTTCGTAGGGCCCAGGTCTCTGAGGCATATGTTAATGCAGGGAGAATGGTGGAGTCAAAGAGATGTGCCCGGAGCCGGGGGTTCTTTGTCCTTTTAGCTATTTCTTCGATGCCTTTGAAGGCATTCCATGAGGCTCTCTTCCTCCTGCGCAGCTCAGGTTTTAGGTCGTTCATCATGTTGATTTCTCGACCTAGGTACACATAACTGCTGCATTCAGAGATGTTTGTTCCATTGAGAGTGAATGGGGCCTCTGGAACTAGTTCAAAATGCTTAGGAGAGGAATAATCTAAACGAACAAAGACAATTTAGGAGTTAAAGAAACTGAGAGGGTTTCAAATGCTCCTCTAGTACTGAGATTTTTCTGGTGCCCAATGGTGCACTTACATACCAGGGAATTTCACACTGGTCTGAAGGGGATTTTGCTAATGAGAGTCATGGCAGGGGGCCCACAATGTGGGAATTAGGTTCAATTAGGTGTCAGCCTACAGGGAGTGGGCAAGAACATGCTAGAGTCACAGGCTATGTTTCTACATAGCAAAGATTAAAAAGTCTTAGATCTGTCACCATATATGGATATTGTCAAACTCAGCATCTTTAAGAAACCAGTATTTATTATTTCAATATGTATATTTATTAGTTTAAGTGTGTCAGAACCATCAAGGCTTCATTGTATCTTTTGGCACAGGGTTTTTACAAGATGGAAATGAAGTGTTACTTATAATCAACTGTAGTTTGTCACCATAAGGCTTGACTATGGGGGGGTGAATTCAATTCCTAGATATTCATTAAGCTGTTAGAAGGACCCCGTTCTTGGGACTACAGAGAAAAGAGCCTCTATGATTGTCTGGCTATTATCTTTCCTTCCATGGGGCCTTTGTATAGAGCATCTTTCGTTATTTCAGTCACATGGCTTAGAACCACCCAAGTGACAGAGGATTTTGTAATTGATTTAAATTTTTTGTAATTCAAGAAGCTGGCATGAGAAAATATGGCATTATGCCTATGGGGATACAATGGATGGAACTTGAAGTGATTATGCTAAGTAAAATTAATGAGAGTGAGGTACAAGTAGTGAATGATTTTACTCCAGTGTGGAATATAAAAAACTAAAGCAGTTGAACTGGAAAAACCAGCAAAACTAACTCCCTGATTCAGTAAAATCTGTGGTTGCTACCAGAGGGAAAAAGGAAGGGGAGGGAGGAATGAACATAGAGATTTTAGATGGTGGAATAACACTTTTATTTTGGTGAAGGGGTGGTGAGCGGTGCATGTAGAGAGGTGTTAGACCACTCTCTAAAATATTGTATTCCAAGACAAGTAAATGAAACAGAAACTTTTTTAAAAAATTGAATAAAAGGGAACAACCAATTATTTTATGTCACAATCTATTCATGCCACCCCAGCAGAGCCTCACAACAAGCCAGATGACCCCCCCCCACCCGACTCCATGGGGGCCACCATTTTCCACATCCGACTTCCCTCTCATCACAATTCCACCCAGCAGACCAGTCTATCACAGCCCGGATCATCGACACCCACGCTGCAGCAGTTTTTTTTTCAATCTGGCCCAGGTATGCTGAACCAGAGACTCTCAGATATGGGGCAGAGCTGCTACTTGCTCTCCCTGTGCCCAGCCCCTCATGAGGCGCCGGGAGGCATGGCGGGTTCTAGTTCTGGCGTGCCACCCCAGCAGAGCCTCACAACAAGCCAGACAACCCCCTACTCCATGGGGGCCGCCATTTTCCACATCCGGACTTCCCTCTTGTCACAACTCCACCCAGAAGAGCAGACTATCATAGCCTGGCTCGCACGACGGCCACGTGGTTCATAAGTAAATGCTTCATTTAGAGGTGACTACAAGAGTATGCCACCTGCACGGCAAGCCTGGCAAGCTGCTCGTGCCGTATTTGATATGCCAAATACCAGTAACATTTATATTAGGTCATTCCCATGACCTAATATAATGGTATGAGGCTCTTTTATGTTCCTGGAGCAAGCGGATCCCTTTGGGTTCTGCTAGCATGAGACAGGACATATGGAGATATTACTGGTGCCCGCTCTAGCAAATAGATGATGAACGGGAAGATAGTGAATATATTCATTAGGAATAAGTGATTAGGACTAGGTCGTTCTCAGATGAGGCTGTTGGACACAAGTACGAATACCAAAAAAGATAGAGCCACCATAGGGACTACTTATGAAGCTATAGACTAAAGCCCTTGCAGTCTTAAATGTAACACTTAAGAGAACAAGATAAGTATGAAGTCTTCAGCAGAACTTCTGCTGAAGAAGTTCTGCTATCTTCTTCTGTCTTCCCGTTGTTCATCGAATTGCTAGAGCAGGTACCAGTAACATCTCCATAAGTCCTGTCGCAAGTAAGTGTAGCTCAAGGGCATCTGCTTGCTCCAGGGACAGGAGGAGCCTCAAACCATATTTCAGGTCATGGAATTGAGGTCCATAATTGTTACTAGTTTTTGGCATAACAAATAAAACACGGGTAGCTTGCAAGGCTTGCACGTGTAGGTGGTATACTATCAGTAGAAGGCTCTCATCTCGAGCATTTACTGATGAATTTATGTTAGTTAAGTTCAGTAGAACTTAGAGAAAAGAGAGCTACATGTTTTATAAGAATGCAGAGAAACTCAAGCGAATACAGAGATCACCTGGTAATGCTATCCTGTTGATCATAGAAAATCGAGAGAAAAGAAAAAGTAGGTATATAACTTTATAATGAGCTGTGAAAGCATGGAGGAATATAGTGACCTGAGTTATAAGAGAAAGATAAAGTAGCAATGAACATTCTGTGCCTCCCAATACCCAAAATCCACCATCTCTGGTACTCTCCATGACTCGCAGACATGGGGCAGAGCTGCTACTGGCTCTCCCTGTGACCAGTCGCTCACGAGGCGCCCGGGAGGGATGGTGGGTTCTAGCCCTGGCCCACCATCCCAGCAGAGCCTCGCAACAAGCCAGACGACGCCCCACTCCATGAGGGCCTCCATTTTCCACATCCGGACTTCTCTCTTGTCAGACCTCCACCCAGCAGACCAGCCTATCAGTGCCCAGCTCATCGAGTTCCACCCTGCAGCAGTCTTTCTTAAATCCGGCTCAGGTATGCTGGTCCAGAGACTCGCAGACATGGGGGCAGAGCTGCTACTGGCTCTCCCTGTGACCAGTCACTCACGAGGCGCCGGGAGGGATGGTGGGTTCTAGCCCTGGCCCACCACCCCAGCAGAGCCTCGCAACAAGCCAGACAACCCCCACTCCATGAGGGCCTCCATTTTCCACATCTGGACTTCTCTCTCATCAGACCTCCACCCAGCAGACCAGCCTATCAGTGCCCGGCTCGCATGGCCGCAAGTGGCTGCTCGGTTCATCAATAAATGCTGGACTTAGAGATGCCTACAAGAGTATGCTACCTGCACGGCAGAGCCTGGCAAGCTACCCGTGTTGTATTTGATATATATGCCAAATACCAGTAACAATTATAGACCTCATTCTGGAATGGATTGAGACTCTTTATGTTCCTGGAGCAAGCAGATGTCTTGGGCTCTACTAGCATGAGACAGGACATATGGAGATGTTACTGGGGCCCGCTCGAGTAAATCGATGATGAACGGGAAGACAGTGACAGTGACAGTGATGGAATTAGTCACTCTAAGTCTCAGAGGCATTTACCAAGAAAAGGTAGCATCTGTGTTAGTAATGTATACCTTGGAATCTGTAAAGAAGTTCTGAAAATTCAGTGTGTTAAAGATGTGGTCCATTAACCAGGCTGACCTGGGAATGAAAACTGGAGCAAATAGTCACCCTATCCACAAGGAAACTTTTTTTTCAAAAGGCAAATTGCTGTGTTTTCATAAGAGCATCTGATTCAGTGTGTCTGGGAGAGACCAGGAATCTGTATTTTAAGCCAAGTCAAAGTTCCCTCTATTGTTTATGGTCCATGGATCACCTCTGGAAACATTAGCATTTAAGGACAGGTGTATAGGTAGGTATGCAGTACCACAGGGCCCAGTCATTTTCAAGCTTGCGATCACTCATTTTAGGCAGCCAGCTGAGGGCAGCTTACTATTACCTGCTGATAATCCTCAGGATCTCTTTTACAGTTCACTGATTTTAGAATTTAACCATGCACCATAACAGAGCAGACCTCAAGAACTAGGAGGCAAAGTTCAGGGAAAGGTCAGGGCAGGCATTTGCAAAGGAATAGTTCCCTGATCTGTGATTAAGAGCAACCACACCCATGGCGGGATTAGCCATCTACAGAAAAGTCTCTTGGTGTGATCTGAAGAATGTGCTAATAAGATTAAAGTGAGAACCTCTAGGTCTTCAGGAAGCAGCCTGCCTAAAATGTAATCCCTCTCAAATATTTTCCATATTTGGAAAATATAAAAGGTTACACAAGTACACTGACAGGAGAAATCGTGATGAGGTCATGCAGAATGCCCCTCGGGAACAGGAGAAGGGGCCTCCTGACGTCATGGGGAGGGACTCCTGCACAATAACAGGTAGATGTAGTCTGAAGAGGAAGGGTGTGCTGACCACAAACATTTGTTAAATACTCCTAGTGAACAGCCAACAGTTCTTGCTTGATTTTTATTCCCTAAGAAACCTTTTAATCTTACATTATCCCTTCCCTCTAAAGTTGACTAACTAAAGCGCTCTGTGAGAGACATATTGAGTTTTTTAGTTATTTATTTATATCCTAGTCATATTTTTTTCTATTTGGGTTTATGTCTAAGAAGGATCCTTGAATTTCCATGGGACTATTGGGGGAGGCAGGAAGCATGTTCTTGAGTGCACAGAGTATTTATTTGAGAACTATCTCAAGAAACACTTATAGAAAAATACAATAAGAAATGGGAAGGGAGTGGATACAAGATACATATCAAGTCTGTTACTGTTTAGGATGACAGTATTAGAACCTGCTTATGAAGTTTAGAAGACAATATAGATTCCATACTGTCTATTTATAGAGTAGTTATTCCAAACTAGGGGTATTCATCTATTAACTCTCCATCTGTCATTGATTGAGGGTTGCTTTTGGGGAATTAAGTCACAAATAATTCTTGTCTGTCGAATTTGGGAGCTGCACAATCTCTCCAGACTATACAGAGAGAGACACAGATGTTTTCCATAAACAGTCTTGTAACTGTAAAGATGGATACCAAGGGATATAGGTAGGCTATCAATAGCATCTGCTATAATAGTTCAAGTGTGATTCAGGCATATAAGATTCATGTACCAAACTACATGCGTATCATCTCCTTTAAGATCTAATTAATATTCATAATATATGAAGCAGGAAACAGATGTGCTGTAAAAAATGTCTTGTTCCTGTCCATAATGGTAGCTAATGGCATAACTGAGATTTAACCATATAGTTGAAATTCAAGCTTAAGGGCATTGAATTTTGTTAGGTCTGATAAGGGTTTATATCTACAAGTAGATCTCAAGACGTGAGTATAAAAGTTATCTGCTTCATGAAGTATAGATCAGGTTTCTGATTGGAGCCCAGCACTGATATCTCACTGTGGACATGTGGATGAAGTTCAATAATCAAGAGAAAAAAGAATCATCAAAAGTCCTTTTTACTGAAATGTATTTACAGATAATTGACAATTTGGAGAGAACTTGGAATGGTAAGGTAAGGAGTGCAAACAGTGGCTGAAAAATCAGAAATTATTTTTGAGAAAGGACAGCTAAGGAGATGGCAAGACGAAAGATGGGCTTGAGTAATACTGTAGAGTATTAAAGTTATGAAACAATGTTAGAATTAGGAAATACTGATTTGGCTTTGGGTTGACCAAAGAAGAAGAAAAAAATAGAAAACCCAGAAAGGGGGCACTGAAGCTCATAAAGGAATTTGGGGATTCTTATTTCAGAGATCCCCAAAGCCAACGCCAATGGGCATAATAGACAGCAGAGAAGAGCAACGTTGACTAAAGGCTTCTAGATGAAGTTGTGGACCCTGTTTGAGCACTCTACTCCACTTACCTGGAACATGCTCTTATGATGAAGGGCCCGCTCTTGGACTTGTGCATGGCTAGGCTTTGAATTCTACTTCAGCATTTGGTACCAAGCTTTCCTACTTTAGAGACTACTTAAGCTGTTTTCCCAGCTTGATCAGACTCCAGGTGAACTGATGTAGTTCATTTCACTAGGAAAAAATAATAGTGAACTATGATTTGATGAGTGGATTGATCAAGATGTTTCTCATTGTTGACAAACTGGAAATACTTAGAACTGCTTGACTAGTTAACATTTTGTAACTCTACAAAGGGATTTTTATCCTTCTTTTGTTAACTGCTCTCTATTCTGGAACACTAATGGCACACCTAGTATAAGAGTCTATATTCAATTTACCACTGAACACCTTAATCCAGAATCTCAGTGATACTTTTTACTGAAAATTTTCCAAGATGGCTATTACCAGAACTCCTCTTTCCCTAATAGTAATTTATAACTGCTAGTTAGGTGTCTTCGTCGGGATATTCTACTTTCTCAAACTTAATATGCCCCCAAATTTTGTCAGGATTTCTTTTTCCAAAACAGTACTTTTCTGACTTCTACTTTATATGAATGAACCCATCATTCCTTCACTTTCTAAGATTGAATCCATGAAATTGACTTTAACTCCTTTTCAACTGTTTGTTTTGTTGAATGCTTTTCAAAACATTGTCGATTCTCCTACCACATCACTCTTAAAGGGTTTGCTCCTCTTTCTTCACACTACTATTAGTTAGTATAGTATATATTATAATATATGACATACTGGATAGTTTTTTCATAGATCAGCCTTTAACCTCAGACAAAAACATATATCCAACTCATATACCCCTTCCCACAAAATAAAAGCTCATCCTCATGGTATTTATTATAAATTGTACTTATTGTAGGTCTCACGATAATAATCATTAAAAATAAGGGGAAGGAGTGATATTACAGCAGGTAAGGTATTTGTTCTTCATGAGGCTGACCAGGTTTGATCCCTAGAGCATATAGTTCCCTGATCATTATCAGGAGAGAATCCTGAGCATAGAACCAGGAATAAGCCCTGAGCACAGCTGGGTATGGCTCAGTAATTAAAATTTAATAATAATAGGTTTCATGTGTTATCCTAAGTGACACACACATATATACACACATCCTTAATATTCATAAAGACCTGTGAACTATATACAAATATTACCCACATCTTAGAAGTGTGCAAATTGAAATACATGGATCCGGATAGGAATTAGGTCTCTATCTTGTTTATTTCAAAGAGTTATGTTGAACTTCTTGGCATCTATTTTGGGACTTTGAACTCCTGCTGGGGTGGTGGGGTTCTGTAAATCTGTGGTCTTGCACGGGGTCTTCCTGGATCATATATATAAAATAAATGTGGGTACATGCATATACACACACACACACACATATATATATATATATATATATATATATATATATATATATATATATATATATGTATATCCATATAAACTATGAATGAATTCTACTTGATGATTAGAACATGCAGCTCAGGGGATCATTTGATCCTTCTATTACTGTAGACAGGAGACTGTGCCTTCTAAGCTGGACAATAAATTTTAACAGGACCAGATCTGGTTAAAGTAGAAATGACACAAAAAAATCAGCCTACATTTGACATGAATTCAGACACTGAACTCAGAAACATCTGGTAGGCTGTGCCTCTCCTTTTAGTCCTATTCTTGCTGGATTTTCTTTGTTGCATACCTGGGAAAGCATATTCTTCTTAACCTAACAAAAGAAAAGTCAGAATCAGAGACTCTTAAAAACACAGAGCAATTAGTGAAAGAGTGTTTGCAAATGTAGGTGGGGCAGAACCACCCTGGGAGGCCCCATAAAATTACTTTTTGGCTGAATGAGCTGCAGACCTCCTCTTGAGGCTGAGCAGTGCTGTATCATGCCCCTACCACAGGCATTTTCTCTGTGAAAAATCAACGACCCAAGAAAGCAGTGGATGGTGGGAGGAGGGGGAGTCCTTGAACTAATCCTTGAGGTTAAGACAGAAACACGGCTGCTTTGGATTCAGCCTGGAGAGATCAAGGGGAAGCATGCCTGCTCCGTTTGCAGAGGCCCATCTTCAGTTGGCACCATTCTAAGCACTCAAGTTTTCTGTCAATAAGCACTTTACAGGGGAGATAAATGGATTTGGTGCTGAGAATGGGAGAAGGGTGTCTGGGAAAGAATAAACACATTATCTGAGCCCATCCACAAAGGCCCTTCAGTGAAATGCTCAAGGACTCAGAGCATATGTTTAGAAGTTGGGTAGGAGATAGGAAGGCATTGTCTCCCCTTTTTTAGGAAGAAAGCAGCAGAGTTCTGACCTAAAATCACAAACTGTGTTTCAAGATCTGCCTCTGCAGTTTCTTCACCCACCAGAGTGAATATACATATATATATATATATATATATATATATATATATATATATATATGTGTGTACACACAGTGCTGTGGTTATCAAGTGACGTTTTGGTCATCATGTTGACAGTAAGACTAGAAATGAATGGTTTCTTACAAAGAAATAGCATGAACATTTATTTTAAAGTGGTAGCAGAAGGTAAGATTCTGCAAGCATAGAAAAGTGAGAGGAAATACCTAGAGGAAAAATTGACCTTTTTTGGTGTGTTTTCTATAACGGCATCTCTGCCCTATACATTTTCTAATTTAAGAATAGTCCTTCCCAAGAAAGCATGAGGTTGAGGAAAAGTAAGTCTGGGCATGTTCAGGTTCTGAAATCCTAAATCATTAACAATGGCTTTATTTTTATTAAGTGTGGTCTCCGCCACTGAGAGTACAGGCCAATGAATCAGGCATTAATGCTCAGTTTAGAAAAATACGGTTCTGAGTAGTGATATATTTAGTTTGAATTCCTTACAGTACAGCTCTGGCATTCTCAAACCCCCCTAGAATAGCCATGTCCTTGGAGTTGTATTACTGGCTTTTTGTAAAATAATTGTATATAATAATTGTATAATAATTGTATGATTGTATATAGTTCTTGTTTAGTTCATGAGATAAAAGCAGCTTCTTTGGGGGTCCAGAGCGATAGCCCAATAGGTAGGGCATTTGCCTTACACGTGGCTGGCCCATGCCGCCCGGGTTCAATCCCCAGCATCCCATATGGTCCCCCGAGCACCACCAGAAGTAATTCCTGAGTACAGAGCCAGGAGAAACCCCTGAGCATCGCAGGGTATGACCCCCCCCACCAAAAAAAAAAAAAAAAAAAAAGCAGCTTCTTTGTTCTAGATAAATTCCTTTCCCAACACCTTTTACTGTTACTGTGCATGCATTCTCCATTTTGCCACCCCTCCTCATACCCTTTTTTCTAGAAGTGTTATGATCTGAGTACACACTAATGAATCAGGCATTAATGCTCAGTTGCCGTTATAGACAGACGTGGGGCAGAGCTGCTACTTGCTCTCCCTGTGCCCAGCCGCTCACAAGGCGGCCAGGAGGGATGGCGGGTTCTAGCCCTGGCCCGCCACCCCAGCAGAGCCTTGCAACAAGCCAGACGACCCCCCACTCCATGAGGGCCTCCATTTTCCACATCCGACTTCTCTCTCGTCAGAACTCCACCCAGCAGACCAGCCTATCACAGTCTGGCTTGCACGGCTGCAAGCGGCCACGCCGGTTCATCAATAAATGCTGGACTTAGAGATGACTACAATAGTATGCTACCTGCACGGCAGAGCCTGGCAAGCTACCCGTGTTGTATTTGATATGTCAAATACCAGTAACAATTATAGACCTCATTCCGGAATGGATTGAGGCTCTTTATGTTCCTGGAGCAAGCAGATGCCCTTGGGCTCTACTAGCATGAGACAGGACATATGGAGATGTTACTGGGGCCCGCTCGAGCAAATCGATGATGAACGGGAAGACAGTGATACAGTGACTGTTATGATCTGACAGTTCTCTATAGATCAGGCTTTTAATTTCCATGTATCCCTTCCTGTCATATGGCCTTTCTCTAGCACGCCTAGGTTAAGAAATTCTTTTCTCAACCTGACTTTTGGGATGTGGATGAAAAAAAAGAAGATAAAATGCAGATTTTCTTCCTTCTGATTTCTCTAATCACAAACAGGGAAGCAGAAATCCTTAAACAGAAGTTAAGTATATAACTGTAAATCCCATTGATGTAGGCAGGTAGACAGGGGAGCCCCACAGTGCTATGAATTCTTGCCCTAAGACTGTCCAGAGTCACATTTTGGAAGCAGGAACAACCCTGGAAGGAGCTGGATCAACCTTTTCTGCCCATCCCTTAATCCGGCTACATTCCAGGACAGAAGATCAAGCAGGAACAGAGGTCAAGAAAAGGAGATTTTCAAAGACCACTCCCAAAGTCTACTCCTCTTGGCACTGGCCCTAGCAACCTAGGTTGAAGCCCCATACGGGAGTAGCTTGGGGGAGAAATCTATAAAAGCAGTCCTGACCAAAGGACGGTGCCACACATGCTGCATGGGCACACATGTTGCCAGAGTGCACATGCTGCCTGAGCCCATGAGCTGCTTGAGCCCACGTGACAGAGCACATGTAGTGCCCAAGCACATTTGTTGCCTGCATCTTCCCTCTTGAGATGTGTACTCTCTCTCTTACTCTCCGTCTTTGGAGTAGCCTGTGTTCTCTCTCGAGGCGTGTTACTTTCTCTCTCTCTCTCTCTCTCTCTCTCTCTCTCTCTCTCTCTCTCTCTCCCTTACTTTCCATCCTCCTTCCCTTTCCTAAAACCTCCTTAATAAAACCTGTTTTACTTCACTGCTCTTCGACTCCTGAAAAATTGTTTTCTGTGAGGAAGACAAGAACCCTGAGGCAACTCTGGGTAAGGCCTAGGACTGAAGTTCCTTTCCTGCAAAGAGCAATTCCTCGCTCCAATCTGAGTCCATGGCTCCCGAGAAATCTAGGGTGGTGGGTATCAACTCACGTGCCTAGAGATTAAGCAGACTTCAGGTGTGGCTTGACGGCCACCTCGTGGGGCTGATAGGGCTCAGGCCCATGCCATGCAGGGGCTCATCACAGACTTTATCAATCCTCAGCCTGCCCAGAAGGTCCCAGGCACCAGAAGCGGCTGGGGAGAAAGTGACCATCTTTATCCTGTTCTGGCCTCACATAAGCTACCCATGAGACCCACCTGATCCAGGATCATAAACATAACCAAAAAACTGGCTGCCAGAAATTATGTCCAAGATGTCATTGCAAAGACAGACAGACAAGGCTGAAAGCATCTACTGGAGTAATCATCTCCAATGTCATGTTTGCAGCCACTGAGTCGAGACTATTTAGTAAATCAATTATTATGACATTCAAGTCCCATCATATCACTCGCCTTATCAAGAGTTACCAGTGACTCTGACTCTAAAAAATAAAAATGTGCTCAAAGCTTGATTCACAAAGTTATCTGTGATTATATACACCTTTTCGCTTGCATGGTGCCATTTACCTCATAATGCCAGGTTTGTTTAGTGCTAGCAATTATCTTAATGTATCAGGTTCTCCTGCCCTTCTCTGTGTATTTCCAAAACACAGTTTTCTTTACCAGAAGAGCCTCTTTTCCATCTAATCTGTAAGGTACATTGATTGAGTCTTGATTTAAGCATGATCTCTACAGTCTATTCTAATGCTTGCAGACAGAATTACTATTTTTCTATCACCATACTCCCTTTGTACATAAAAATTATCTTATTGGGTTACTTCTAATAGCAGTAATTGGTATCTATCTTCTCACATGGCTTTAATAAGTTCTTTGAAGGCATCAACTGAGTTGTCCCTTATAATTCTATGCTGGGATAGGATGGGGATGATATGAAGGATAAGTGTGGAAAGTGGGCCAAGAATATAACCAGACATGCCAAGGAGTTTACTTAAAAGAAACTTCCTTAAATCTGTATTGATGTGACCTTTGGCCAGAAGAGGAAAAAATGTGATTTTATTTACCAGGGTTATTTCTGTTTGATATAGAAATATCAGTTATGTTAGTGATAGAAATATCAGTTATATTTCCTCTCAGAATATAACTGATCATGAATCCCCAAATGTCAGTCAGTTCTAAAACAAACTAACCTTCCCCAAAAAAAAAAAAACTTTTACTAAGTTTGATTCAATATATAGCTTCCCTTTATCAAGCTGGAAACTCTAAACTATCTATAGAAAGCCACTTTCTCAATGTCTCTAACAAGATCTGGTATTTGATATGCTGAGGATTAATATTAATATAGTTCATTCATTATAAACTCTCCGAATTTTTCTGAGTGGAAATCTAATTTCATTTAGATTGTGAGATTATGAGCTTCTAGAAGGAAGATCTTATCTCGTTACTGTCGGGGCGCTCTGCGGGGTCCCCGACAGTGCCGGAAGCGAAGTTCCCTTCTACCTCCGGCCGGCGAGGAACGGATGAAAACTCAGGAATCTGATGCAGTTTTAAAAGGCTTTACTTATCACAGGTTCAGGCATACAAATCAGCAAAAGGAAAAACCCGATGCTTAGGATTCCAGGCTAGAACCCCAGCCACGTGTAGGCCAAGATGGCGACCACCACGTGTAAAAGCTTCCAAGGGGAATGCACGCTCACAAGGAGAGAGATCCCACAAGGAAGACGGGAAGCGAGAGCGGGAACTGGCTAGTTTATATCCCTGTAACTCAGACCTTCCTCCCACTGTTATGGAAAGCAGGGAGGGTCCAATGCCCTTAGGTAATCCCCTCCCTGCACCTCACCTAGGGCCTTTACTGTGCTAATGTTTTGAGCCGAAATCTGCTTAGGAATGCTTTTGTAGTGTAGAGAAGGGGGTTTCTGAGATGGCATGTCTCTGTACCTTGACCAACACCAATGCCAGTTAAATATTTCTCCAAGCCTTCACAAGTCTCCTCTACTTCATTGTAGTTTTATATTTTAGTTGCCTTTGAGTATATCAGGGAGCCATGCTTGTTTGCTTGGAAGCAAACAGCATTTCTCTCTGGTCTAATTACTTAGGTGTCCTACGTGGCCAGGCTAATATGCTGGTAAGATCTAGCTAGTCCCACGATGATTGTGATAGCATGGGAGAATATTTATACCAGCTAGTACAGCATACATGGTCAGATAAACTGCCACATTTAGACTACCCCCTTATCTACGGAGTGATTTGCGGGAGGCAATCCAGAGCAGATGCAGCGGCCCTTAGGAGTCCTGCAACAGTTACCTATTCCACATGATGGAAATATTTAATTTTGTAAGTGATTTACTTGACCCAAACATTATGCAAGAGTAACAGATAATAAACAAAGCACTATGACCTCTGCTTTTAAGAGTTCTACGAAGACTGTATCTTTTATACACTAGAATTTGTTTATTTGTTTCCTTTTTAACTTGAGGGGGAAGTGCTAGAGAGAGTTTGTGGAATGGGGAGAATGGAGGCTGTATTAATGCAACTGATTAGGGATTAAGGACTTCTACCCTACAATCAGTAAGATAACAAAAGTCTCAGTCAAATAGTTCTCACAAGCTTTTTGGGGTTTAACCCTGCAGGTCCTCTATATCTGTCATACTTGGTTTATGCTAGATAACATAGCAATTGTCGCACAAATGCTGTCTACTTGAAAGACAGGAGTCCTAGAATCAGAAATGATTACATTTCAATTCAATTTAGCCCACATTGCTAGATTTAGTCACTTACTTATCCCATTAAATTCTGATCAGATTGACCAGCCATCTATAAAGTCTTAATAAGAGTGCTGTGCTGTAGGAACCAGTATTATGTTACAAATTATGATGAGGTAGATAAGTAGAAGGAGCCACTTGGAAAATAATATCTGGGGGCAAAAAATCAAGATATAATCTGAAGGAGTGAGCCAATTGACCCTAACACTAAGATCAAGATTTAAAAAGACCTAGCTTGGACCTGAGGATCCCAACACAAATTTAAGACAAACTCATCTAAACTCTAAGGCTATACTTACTCAGTAGTAAGGTCAGCAGGAACTAAAGACTGGGATATAACTACAGCAAGATTTAGCAGAATTCAAAGTCCCTGATTACACCCAAACAATGGATTCCTGATGCAGGTGAGGCAGAATAGGTGGCAGCCGCTGGTCTCTGTGTTCCATCGCGATTCCCAGGTTCTTCAATATTTTCAAGAATGAAAATATTGACTAATAAAAAATGCTCAGACTCAGAATTAGAAAGTAGAAAGGTTTATTGGAAAATAGAAAAGAAAGAAAGGTACTCCCCTTGTAGGGAGGAACTTAGTATAGGACTAAGTTAAAAATAAGAAATTTTGTGTAAGCCCTTTTAAAGGCTTCCCTTGAAGTTATCAACTAACCAATGGTATAGAGGATGCAAAGAAGTTACAGGTAAAGGAACTTCCTGTAGCATTTTTATATGGAAATTGGGATCTTTCCATTTCTAAGATATGCATGCTACAGAAGATTACCAGTGTGCCTTCCTCTCCATTTGCCTCAGGCTTTGTGGGCTTTCAGTGAGCCTAAGATCCAAGGGAGAAGTTTATGGGCCTGCAAAAATCTCGAAATGTTAAGAAAGGACCTTGGGGATGAAGTATGTGTTAGGGAGATGGGGGAGGGGAGATGAATCATCTGGCAAGAAGAAACTGGCTTCTTCTTCCTTGTATTGTAGACAAACAGACAGGGGGTTCCTCACATGGCAATGAATCCTTGCCCTAAGTCTGTCCAAAGTCACCTTTTGGAACCAGGAACCAAGACTTGATGAGATCCATTAACCAACAACAGACCCTGAGGGAAGTTGGATCAATCTTTCTCTGCCTAGCCCTTAATCCCCACTACATTCCAGGACAGAAGATCCAGCAGGAACAGAGGTCAAGAAAAGAGATTTTCAAAGAAGACCACTCCCAAAGTCTACTCCCCTTGGCAACGACCCTAGCAACCTAGGTTGATGCCCAATATGGGAGTATCTTGGGGAGAAATCTATAAAAGTCGTCCTGACCAGAGGACGGTGCGCACATGCTGCATGGACACACATGCTGCCTGGAGCCCATGTGGCCGAAGTACATGTGGTGCCTGAGCACGTGTGTTGCCTGCATCTCCCCTCTTGAGATGTGTACTCTCTCTCTTTCTCTCCCCCTCTCCTAAAACTTCCTAATAAAACCTATTTTACTTCACTGCTCGTCGACTCCTGAAATTTTTTTTTCTGCGAGGAAGACAAGAACCCTAAGGCAACCCTGGGTAAGGCCTAGGACTGACTTTCCTTTCCTGCAAAGAGCAATTCTTTGCTCCAGCCTGAGTCCGTGGCTCCCCGAGAAACCTCGGGTGGTAGGGATCAACTCCCGTGCTTAGAGATCAAGCGGACATCAGGTGTGGCTTGACGGCCACCTTGTGGGGCTGGTGGGGCTCAGGCCCATGCCGTGCAGGGACTCATCACAGACTTCATCAGTCCTAAGCCTGCCCAGTAGGTCCCGGGTGGCAGAGGTGGCTGGGGAGAAAGCGACCATCTCTCTCCCCTTCTGGCCTCACATAAGTCACCCATGGGGTCCACCTGCATCACTTGGGCAAGGAGAAACTGAGGCTTCCTCCTTCATTCTATCTTTATAAAGAGCCCTAGGCCAAAGCAGTTTGGAAATGGTCTATCCAATTGGTGCCCCAGGGTAATTTCAGCTCACTCCATTTTGGGAGTCCACATTCCAGCTTGACTTGTATAATTTCTCTTCCTGTACTCATAGCACTCCATTTCGAGTCTCCCCGCACATCCTATTCAGGCTATGTTATTTCTTAACTTTACTATAAGAATATTTTTCCCTCTCTCCTTTTTATATTTTCTATTATATTATTTTGCTCCACTGTTCACTTGAGATACTCATTTTCTGTGACCATAAAATTAAGAAAAAGAAGAAAACCTAGAACCTGGTAGAAATTAGAACTGCAAAGTATATAGCTTGCCTCAGGGTGAGAACCACAATTCTCTGGAAATGGAGGTGGTAAGTACCTGATTCATGACATGCAGATGAAGCAGATCACAGATTTAATTGAATTACTGCCAACATGAAGCTGACAGGACTTTTTGTGACCCTTCTATGCAGAAGCTAATTTAGATTTTCACCAATCCTGACTTCCCGTTGACTCAAATCTTAGGCAATATCATGGCATGTTGTAAGGTAGCTCTTTCTATTGTTACTGTTTTCTCCCACTCTGCATTTCCCTTTCCCTCATGTCTGGTGAGCCAGAGAAAGAGAGATAGCAGAGACTGAAAGAGAGCAGCTACCCCCTTCACCAACCAGGGCAGGCCTACTCATGGAAAGTTTCCAATTTAGGGCCTAAGTGACCTTTTCATCCTGAAGTAACCTTTTCATCCTGTTATCTACAAAAGGCCCAGAACAAATTCCTGTTAGACATTGGGAGACCCAGACCCCCACCCAGAACCTGGGTGAATTGCCTGAATTGCATTCCTGCACATATGCGGCATAGCCTTTGCTGACCTATAATCCCACACGTGTATCTAGCCGCACCAAATATAGAAAGAAGTATTGAGTGTGACCTGATTGGTAGTGATAGTTACTTGTTACAAAGTGATTGGCTACCTGCGCCATACCTTGATGTAATATTTTAAATCTATTGGATGGTTATGCAAGGGGTTTTCTGTAGCGGTGGGAATTATCTCTTAAAAGATCCTCCCTGGAAGGGCTTGGGGCTCTTAGCCGCTGACTGCTTGTGGTCATGCTATGAGCCCGGGTATACTCGAATATTAATAAAAAACCCTTGCTTTTGCATAGGACCCGGTCTCTCAGAGTTTTCCTTGGTATGTGCGGCGCTCCGAGGCTCCCAGTCAGTCACCCCATCGGGTGGCCAACTCTTTCAAGACAAAGACACAATGATTTCCCTTGTCTTTCTCCATTCTCTGATGTGTTGTTGCCCCACTATAGATATGCTACACACATACACTCACACAATAACACACTCACACACAAATTCAAACACACACACCTAGTGGACCTTTTCTCCACTAGCCCCCTTGTTTTGCCTAAGTTTACAACAAATGAAAGAGCAAGCTTCAGTTTCCCCTTGCCAGTGAGAGAGGAAACCACAGTTTCTTCTTGCCGAATGCTTCATTTCTCCCCCATCCTCCTAACACATACTAATCCCCAAGGTTCTGTCTTAACAGTCTAGGAATTTTGCAGGACCATAAAATTCTCCCTTGGTTTTTGTGGATCTTAGGCTCACAGGAAGCCCACAATGCCTAAGACAAATGTGGAGGAAGGCAAACCTGGTAACTTATATCCTCTGAAACACCTGTCTTAGAAATGTAAAAATCCTATCTCCATCTAAAAGTGTCTATCGGAAGAACCATTACCTCTAACTTCTTTGCCTCCTCTGTACCATTAGTTAACTGATAAATTCACAAAAGAAACTTTAAAAGGGATTACAGGAAATCTCCTTTTTAAACTTGTCCTGATGAAGGTGGGCCCAATGGTGGCTTCTGTGAGGCAGGAAGGAGAGAGAGATAATATTTTTTCTCCCCTTCTGCCTCCCAGGACCACTCAGCAGACTAAGGACTGATAAAGTCTACCATGAGCTCCTACACTGCATGGTCTGACACCCCACCAGCCCCAGAAGATGGCCATCAAGCCACACCTGATGTCGGCTTGATCTCTCTAGGTATGGTATTTGATCCCCATCACCCAGATTTCTCAGGGAGCTATAGACTCAAGCTGGAGCAAGGAATTGCTCTCCGTAGGAAAGGAAAGTCAGTCCTAGGCCTTACCCAGGGTTTGTCAGAACTCTTGTCTTCCTTGCAGAAAAATAATTTTCAGGAGTATACGAGCAGTAAAGTAAAACAGATTTTATTATGGAGGTTTTAGAACTGGGAAGGAGGAGAGAAAGCAGAGAGTAACATGCACAAGGGAGAAGGTGGGATACTCCACGGACAGAGTGCCCCAATTGATTTCCAAATGGGTTTTTATCCTCTTGGACTGGAATGTTCTGGAGTCTTCTGCAGGCTGGACCATCAAGGGTTAGTTAGTTTAAGGGCTGGGCTGAGAAGGTTGATCCAGCTTCCTCAGGGTCAAAGGTCTTATCAGGTCTTGATTCCTGGTTCCAAAAGGAGATTCTGGACAGCCTTATGGCTAGCTTTGTTCCCAGAAAGTTTAATGCCATTGGGGGTGGGGGCCCTGCCTGTCTGCCTACATCAGTTGTTGGAGCCCTCGCTTTGTTTGTCCACTTTCCCACTCGGATGACAAAGAACCACACTGGTAATGCAATAACACACAGGGTTTATTCCAGCTAGCTGTGATGTAGGCAGCAGACAGAAGGGGGTGCCCTGCATGGCAAAGAACTGTCACCATTAGGCTATCACCTTTTGGAACCAGGAATGAAGACTTGATAGAACCCATTAACCAACAATGGACCCTAAGGAAGCTGGATCCACCTTCTTCGCTGACAGTCCTTAGCCCCCATCAACCTTTGATGGCCCAGCAGAAGATTCCAAAGCATTCCAACCAAAAGGGATAAAAGCCCCCTTTCGAAATCAGTCAGGGCTTGCTCTCTGCCTCTGGAGCAGCCCGCATCTCCCCTCTTGAGATGTGTACTCTCTATCACTTTCCCTCCTCCTTCCCTATCCTAAAACCTCCTTAATAAAATCTATTTACTTCACTGTTCGTTGACTCCTGAAAATTGTTTTCTGTGAGGAAGATAAGAACTCTGAGGAAATCCTGGGTAAGGCCTAGAACTGACTTTCCTTTCCTGCAAAGAGCAATTCTTCACTCTGACCAGAGTCTGTGGCTCCCTGAGAAATCTCGGGTGGTGGGGATCAACTCCCATGCCTAGAGATCAAGAAGACATCAGGTGTGGATTGACGGTAACCTCGTGGGGCTGGTGGGGCTCAGGCCCAAGTCATGCAGGGGCTCATCACAGACTTTATCAGTCCTTAGCCTGCCCAGTGGGTCCGGGTGGCAGAGGTGGCTGGGGAAAAAGTGACCATCTCTCTCCCCTTCCGGCCTCACATAAGCCACCCGTGAGGACCACTCTGCATCAGCTGGGGCCAATCGCTTCACTGAGACATGCAGGTCCTAGTGAGAACGTTTGATCCCAGGGAGAAAGTAAACAGGATTATATAGGCCTTCCAAGATTGTTACATGCATCACAGCCTGCACAGATCCATATAGCCAATAAACTTAAAGAAAAACATATTTCAAACATTTCATCCTGCAAAGGTCATGCAAACTTAAAGACAAGAGAAGTGGTATATCCTGCTCCAGTCATGTGCTTAATCAACCTGAACACATCCAGCCCACAGCCAATGGTGAATCTTTACTGTTCAGATGACCAGGATAGATATTTGTGGGCAATGACTTGTTTGTCAAGGCCCCAGGCTTACATAGTTGGGGCCTTGCAGAGCATAACTCAGTTCTATACTAAGTTCCTCCCCACAAGGGGAGTTCCTTTCCTTTCTCCTACTTTCCAATAAACTTTTCTACTTTCCAAATGAGTCTGAGTATCTTTATTATTCAATATTTTCATCCATGAAAATATTGAAGAAACTGGGAATTGCGATTCAACACAGAGACCTGTCACTGCCACTTCTGCTTCACCTGCATTGCTACCACCACAGTTTCTAAATTGCTACTGAAAGGGTTGGCCACCTGATGGGGTGACTGACTGGGAGACTCGAACGCCGCACCTACCAAGGAAAACTCTGAAAGACTGGTCCTATGAAAACACAAGGGTTTTTATTATTATTCAAGTATACCCAGGCTCATAGCATGACCACAAGCAGTCAGTGGCTAAGAGCCCCGAGCCCTTCCAGGGGGAATCTTTTAAGAGATAATTCCCACTGCTACAGAGAAGCCTCCACATAACCATCCAATAGATTTAAAATATTACATCAAGGTCTGCGGCAGGCAGCCAATCACTTTGTAACAAGTTACCATTCCTACCAATCGGGTCACACTCAATACTTCTTTCTATATTTGGTGTGGCTAGGCCCATGTGCAGAATTGTAGGTCAGCAAAGCTATGTGTACATTCAGGAATGCAATTCACGCAATTCAGGCCAGATAGCAGGTTCTGGGCGGGGTCTCCTAACCTCTAACAGGAATTTGTTCTGGGCCTTTTGTAGATAGCAGGATGAAAAGGTTACTTCAGGATGAAAAGGTCACTTAGGCCCTAAATTGGTAACTTTTCATGAGTAGGCCTGCCCTGGTTGAGGAGCCGGTAGCTGCATTCTTTAACTACAGTGTCTTTTACATTATTCCTACATATAAAATATTTCATTGTTGGGTGATGCCTTACTTAGCTTCCAGCTACATTTAGCTTGCAGCCCCTTCCAGCTCTGCTAGGGAGGCTTTGAATCAGCTATGGGTGCTTGTAAGAGCCAGAAGGTCACCTGAAGTGCTGCATTTCAATAGAGCTATTTACCTGTTTTTATCTCTAGATAGCCCAGCCCACAATGGGCCTGGCTGGGAAGTTTTGACGTATTTCTATCCATAAAATAAGCTGCAAGAAGAGAGAAGGTTCTCTTTTGCCATTTTGACTTCCCTTGGTGTTTTGCTTCTTCGCCCTCTTCTTTCTCTGTTGGGCTTCAACACGTGGTGGCAGCCATCTTGGCCTACACATGGCTGGGGCCTAGCTGGAACCCAGAGTCCGGAGTTTTCCTTGCTCTTGGATTTTATATCGGAACCTGTGATAGTAAAGCCCTTTTAAAACTGCGCTGGATTCCTGAGTTTTCATCCATTCCCCCCCGGCTTCAAAGGTAGAAGGGACTCACTACCTGGTATTGTTGGGGACCCCAGTGGCTCCCCAACATCTGGCATCCCCGGTATGCATCCCCACATTTCATATTGGAGGTTTTTGCATCTCAGTGATTAATATAGGAGCCTGGAGTTGATAGTGATATAAGAATTTATAAGTAAGAATTTTATATATGAGAATTTATATATAAGAATTTATATATATTCTTTCTTATTCTACTCCCCACTCCATGAGGACCTCCATTTTTCCACATCCGACTTCCCCCTCATCAGAACTCCATCAGCAGACCAGCCTATCACAGCCCTGCCGCTTGCAGCCATGCGGTTCATCAATAAATGCTGGATTCTGAGATGACTACAAGAGTATGCTACCTGCACGGCAGAGTCTGGCAAGCTACCCGTGTCGTATTTGATATGCCAGATATCAGTAACAATTATAGACCTCATTCCCATGACCTGATGGAATGGTTTGAGGCTCTTTATGTTCCTGGAGCAAGCAGGTGCCCTTGGGCTCTACTTGCATGAGACAGGTCATATGAGATGTTACTGGTGCCCGCTCAAGCAAATCGATGATTAACAGGAAGACAGTGATTCTATAAATTAGTTAAACTAATCCTTTCATCTTAGACATAGATTAGTGTACAACTAGATTTTATATATATATGCATATATACACATATGTATGTATTGTATACATAGATTTTTGTGTGTGTGTATTTTACGTAAGACAACCCTAGATGGGGACACAATATACATATAATAAACATGTATATCTTTTCAGTTTCTACTCCTGTCTTCCATATACTTACCTCCTCTTCATCTTCAGAACAAAAACATTGTTCCCCTCCCCTTCATTCCACCTCCAAACATTCATTCTTTAAAACCAAATTTTATCTATTTCCCTCAAGAAACTGCACTGTGGTACTGAGTACAGAGAGCGTGCCTCAGGGCTAAACTGTATTCTGTCTTTTAGTTACTGAGGACATAAATCTTCCCCTTAGTTCTCTCTTAAGGATTATTTAAATTGGTCAGATGGAGCGAATCCATCTATTTCTTTAAAGCCCATCCTTGAATAGCTGTTAACACAATGCCAGAGTTTAAGGCATTAAGCATGTACCTGCAAGTACTGTGCAGTTCTTCATTTCCTTCCCCTGGGTATGCTTTCCAGTAGACAGCATAGAGAGGACTAAATAGACTGATGTATCTAGAAAAGCATTTCTTTCTGTCTATGCCATTAAAAAATTAATTTGGACTGTATGAATTCAATCACATCACTCTACTTTGCTGGAAAATATCTATCTTTGCTTGTGTGCTTACCTCAAAGGCTGCTATAACTAAGACAAGGACTTGTGTCTGTCATAGAGTGATAAATCACATAACAAAAAGCAAGAGGAACATCTGGAAAGCTCAGGTATGAATCTGCCCTGTCATGTATATGAATTAATAGATGAACAATGTGAAATGAAAGCTTAACTACCCCTTACATCTATTGAGAGCTTTTAGGATAAGAGACTCAAACACCCTGTATTCTGCACTCCTTCCCAGACAGAGAATTCTCTCAGTGAACTTAGTAGCAATGCTCTATATCACCAATCAAAGCAACAATGAGATATCACCTCACACCACAGAGACTGGCACTTATCAACAGCAACAATCAGAGTTGTGGAGGATGTTGGGGAAAAGAGACCTTCACTCACTACAGGTGGGAATGTTGAATGGCCCAGCCTGTTTGGAAGACAATATAGACATTCCTAAAAAAAACTAGGAATTAAACTTCCTTAATATGAATTCCCCAATGAACCAAAAGCACAATGCAGAAAAGACATCTGCAATCATCTGCTCATTGTAGCAGTCTCTATAATATACAAAATCTGGAAACAATTCAAATTTCTATGAAAAGACAACTGGATAAGAAATGGCGGCACATTTACACAATGGAATACTACTTGGCTGTAAGAAAAGATAAAGTCCTACAATTTGCTGCAATATATGGATCTGGAGAGTATTATGTTAAGTGAAATGAGTCAGAGGAAAATGAACAGACAGACTGATCTCTCGATATGTGGGATATAAAGAAACTTGTAGGGGAATAACAAATGGCCAAAGGCAATAGAAACAACTGAACTGCAATTCTGTAGGAAGCTTGCTACAAGGTCATGTTAGGATGATAAGTTAGGGAGGAGAACAGGAAGATAATGGAGGATGGGAAAGTGCCTATCTCAGAGGCAGGCTGAGGAGGTCTGGTAGGAAACTGAGGACATTGGTAGAGGGTATGGGCACTGGTGAAAGGATTAATGTTGGAACAATATATGCCTGAAACTCAATTATTAATACCTTGGTAACTTTGCAATTTTATTGTGAATCAATAGAAATAGAAATAGCTTTGAGGGGCTAGAGCAATAGTACAACAGGTAGGGCACTTGCCTTGCACACTGCTGACTTGTGTTCAGTCTGTGGCATCCTCTGAAGTCTCTCAGACATTTCCAAGAATGAATGTTCTGAACACAGAAACAGAAGTAAGTCCTGAGAATTACTGAGACCTAAACAAACACAATAAAACAAAAAAATAAGTCTTGAAGTTAAGAACAGGGCTTCTCTTTTATCAATTAGCTGTCTATTCAAAACCAACATCCTTTAGTAAATGGAAAATGTTAAAGTTAATGAGATATTGTTGCTGGTGACTTATGGAAAATAGAGAGAAAATAGGTGGTAGCCTTGATAAGGGAGTTTATCGCTTCCCTGTCTACCCCCATCTTTATGCAGGGAAGTGCTTGGGGAAATTTGCACTGATGAGAGTCAGTCATGAGCTTCTGCACAGTAGAGACCATTTGTTTCTCCAGCTCCTCAAAGCAGTTATCACAGGGCATCAGAGTCTCACTTGAACTGGCTTTGTTGTGGGAAGTGCTCCCTGCTTCCTGATTTGGGGGGGGAGTCCTGGATCTACTCCTGGAGTGAGAAATTGCTCTTTGCAGGATGAGAAAGTCAATCCTAAGTTCTAACCAGGTTTCCCAGTTGTCATCTTCCCTCATAAAAAAGAATTTTAGGAGAAGATAGTGAAGTAAAACAGATTTATCTAGAGATCACGAGGATGGCAGCAGAGTAACACATTCAAGAGAGAATGTGGGTTTCTCCAAAGGGAGAGCCCCGCATGTGTTTTAGGACGAATGGTATATGGACACTCTGCAGGTGTGTTGGCCTGCAGTTCTCTGTACAAATAAGATTTAACCAGGGTATTGTCACAGAGAAAGAATTTGAACTTTGCATGGTCTTCTTTTATGTTCTTATCACAGCTGGAACTTCTCCTTTTCTGCAGGGACTTGCAAAGAAAGGTGACGTCAGAATTGTGACCTGGTAGTTCTGGCACCAGGTCAGTTTTGGCACGATTTGAAATCTTATCAGGCCACAATTTCTGTTTCCACAAAGTGGACCCAGCTTCAATACTTTTTAGCAACTTAAAGGCTAGTGATAAAATAATGTTTTAAGAATCTGAATGTGGTTTTATTATTTCCCAAGTACTCATGGCCACAGGTACCCTATCTATCTGCCTACTTGAATATCTTCTTTACTCCATTAACAAAACAATTCTGTATGCTTATGTAACTTACCAGGACTAAGAACTTCAGTGGAGGTAAGGAGTGGGCAGTCACACAGAGAAATTTGATGCTATTTCCTGGGCCTACATGCTTCCATTTGACTCTCAATAGCCTCTTTAATAAATTTCTTTTTACTCAACTTCAAATTTGTTTTACAGCAATTATTTCAGTTGACAGGAGTGATTTGGAGTCCTTCAAGAACAAGCCCCTTAAGACAATTGAGAAGTGTGTAAAACACAGCTCAGCCCTGTGTGCTGGTCTTCAAACTGACGTCACCTAATAAATCCATGAACTCTGTTCCTGGCCCCGAATGATGAGGCACAGCTTGGACCCATCAACGAGCTGCTTTTTCTGAAGATTAATTATTTGTTCAGATAGAGGTCAGGGGAGGGGCTTTAAAAGATTGCTTCAAATTTTTGCCCCAGTCCTTCTTATCTGGGTTAAAAATGGACTTCTGTGTGCAGACACACAGTAGAAAGGAACACAGTGTACATGGAGGTCACTCAGCCAAAGCAGAAGGAGCCCTTCACCCTGTGACCCCATCCACAAGGAGGAGGTGAGAAGCAAGCAAGTAAAGGGGCTGTCCCTTTGCTGCTTCTTACCTTAGAGTCCTGATTTAACAGGTTTTCAGTCAGAGGGAGGGTGACTGTGAGCAGACTGGGAATGCAGTGAACTGAGAAAGGCTTAGGGTTAGGGGAGTCAGCGGCCAAAGGAAGTGTGACTCTCTTATGGGCTATAGGTGATGGAAGCCTTAGTTTTCATTTTAAAATGTGCTAGGGTTTGAATACCAACCACCTGGATATGTCTCAGCAGGGATTCTCTTAAACATCCTTGAATACACACTAGCAAACTAGCAATTATTTAACAGCGAATAGGAGAAAGGGCTGAGGTAAAGCAATTGTTAAACCTGTAAGGTTTTCCAGAAGGACGATAACAAGAACTGTGGATTCATGTGGGAAATTGGTTTTTGTTTCCTCTGTCTAAAATGGATAGAGGTAGATTGAACTGGAGTTGATTAGAATGTTAAGTTCTGTTTAAAAAATAGTTAAGAGGGTGGCAAGTAGTGTTTGCTTGAGAAATGTTGACATGTTTCTGGAGAGAAGCAGTCTGGGTTGATGGCTATGGGTTCAAACTCCATCTGATTTCCAGCCGCTGACATGAAGCTTCTGAAGGTGGACATGAGAGGTGATGAGCACAGCTGATTATTCTGAGTGGATGGGGCCGACTCCTATCCACCACCTGTTGTAATGAATACACAGAAAGTTACTCTGTTCTGTATTCAATTTTTGTTCTGTAAGAGGTTTTGGGGGTGAAAACATTGGAGTTCTGTGTTACTGTCAGTTCTTTCCTGCCATCCGTGTCTTAGCTGAGTATTTTCAATTTATATGCTTCTTTCAAGGAATGGTTGAAATATGAAATAGGCTAAAAGAAGAAACATCTTTCCATCCCTTGCAACCATAAACATTTTAGATTGGGTACTGTTCCATTGTCATTTCTCTTGTAGTTGTTATCTTTGAAAAAGCATAGGATTGGGTCCAATGTTGGTGGGTAAATGTGGCTTGAGATGGCAGTGAACATGTTGCCCTCCTTACGGAGAACAAGAGAGATCTAGTTTCCTTCCAGGTGAAGGACCTGATTGACACAGCCTCATGGGATTCACGGAGAGTTCTGGAATGCAGCATTCTTCATAGCCCTTGGCTCCTCTGCATGCCCCAAATAAACACAGACTGTTGATGGTGGTTTCAAATGAATCTCCCTGTAAGTTTTGGCATAGCAAGCCAGGGCAGCCACCAGCCTTATCCTGCAGGGAAAGGGCCTGGAGCAGGATTGCCACACAAGGATTAAAGTTAGAGGGTCAGAGGGAGGCAGGGGGAGTCCCTGAAAGCCTATCTTAGTGTCTAGGCTTGGCAGCCAGCCTGTGAGCCCTGGGGCCTTCTGTGAAGAAGTCAGGATGAGAGCAGGGAGGGAGGGACTGCAAAAGGGGGCAGAGAAGCTGCCTGGGGAGGCAGGTTGGACACTGGAGTCTTTGCCTTTGTTCTGGAGTGAATTTGCATAGGGAGAAGGGAAGGCAAGGCTCTACGTGAACATGTTTAGGACCTCCTTTCAACCTCACAACAACCCCAGGAGATAGATTTTCATCACTATTTCTCAGATGGAGAAACTGAGGCACAAGTAAAAGGACCGCCTCCATGTCCAACAAGATTTATTCCCCTCCTGTAATAGGGTCCTGTTTTCTCTCTTGGGGTTTATGCGCCTTTTTGGCTCCTCTGGGGAATACCCTTTGACTCCTGATATTCACATGGAGCCTCTTTGGAACAGCCAGGACTGTGGAGACCCTCTCAGAAAAATGACTGTTCATAACACCAGGTACCTTTCTTCCATCACCTGTGAGTCCTCCCTGGAGCACTAACACTAGCCAGTGATTTCATGCAGCCAGGCACAGCTATCTTTCTGACCATCAGTCCTTGCTGCCAGCTTCTGCTCTTCTTCCCTGCACAAACATGAAACTCGGTTGAGAGAACATGCAACTATTGGCATCTATTCAGAATAAACAAAAGACAACAGACAAGAAAGCTCTGCCTGGGAGTGAAACATGTCTGCGTGATACCACAGCTACTCTTCGTGCCTATTCTGACGTTTCTGATCATCTTCTTCTAAGAATTTTGTTGAAGTTTTTTGGCTTAGATAATTTTCCTCCCCTATTGATGTTGTGGTCTTTACGCTAACTGGGAGAGAATGAAGCTTTTATTTTAGTTCCAATTGGCCTGCTTTGTTTACAAATATGAATCCATATAAATTCTGTTCTCTAGATGAGTGTGACATTAGTGACACTGATATTCATAGCTGATGTTGATCATACACTTACTAGCTGCTGATCAATATATTAAGTGCTTTATCAAGATTAAATCTTCAACTCTCACAGTTCTGTGAGTACAACCTATTATTATTTTCATTTCCATATGGGAAAAATGAAACTCAGATGAGGCGAGCAAGCAAAACTTAAGTTTTAAAAAGCTAGCAAATAAGCCTGGTGCCAGAACACATCCTTTACAACTGTTGTACTTTGTTCTGAACCCCAAAGTGTACCTGCATGGAAAATGTCAAACAGCCCCATGAAACAGCCATTTCATAGGTCAGAAAAGCATAATTGATAAAGTTCAATTTAAAACACCAAACTCAGAATCCTCCCAGTGTGGTCAGACTTGATTGATAGTCTTTATGCCTTGCTGCCTTCCATAAAACAGAGCTTTCATCCTGCAACTTTCTGAGCACAGAGTGAGTGGGATTGAATAGGAGTGGGAGTGGGAGAGGACAGATGAATTGAAAGCAAAAGATAGACTTCAACTTGAGGAAAAAAGAGCCTGGGACAGAATAAGGTTTATTATTCTTTAATGTGTGATTGTACATGTGCTTGTGTGGATGCATGCATATGACCCACAAGAATTTACCCCCAGAATCTGAACCACTACTGGAGAGGGTGCAAGCCCTTACAATATTATACAGTCTTCAGCTTCCCAGTGCCACTCTCTGTGGTACTCACATTTCCATCCCCTATTTGAAATTATGTAACAAAGACTCCTTTGGAGAAAGTGCTATTGTGCCAGTGAACTCCTTTCTATCACTAACATTTTAGGTTCAGATTGCTGATTTCACATAGATGAGAACTGACTTAAGAATCATCTCCATGTCTGTGCTATGAAATCACTGTCTTCTCATTTCTTTTCTCCAACTGATAGCATGAAAGGAAAGAAACTCAGTTGACTTTTGAGAACGTCACAGACCAAGCAGATCTGCCCAGAGGAGGAAGATGAGCAGCTCTTTCAGAGGGAGGACATGTGCTTTGGAATAGAAACAAGCTTCCTACAGAGAAAGGCCTGGGTAAAGGCTAGATACAACTCAGCTTGCCAGAAGGCAGGGCCAGGCAATAGGGAGCACAAGGGCATCAAACTCAAACGTCCAAGCTTACAGTCCCACTTCTCTCTGGGACCATGATTCAAAAGCATGATTCGAGAGAGAAAATGCATTCAAGACAGCATGAAGGCGTGAAAAAAGGCTCCACGCCCAAGAGTTATGCAAAGAGAAGAAACAAGAGGGTCAGCGGTGTAGACCTCAGCTCAACCCTACAGAGTATGGCCTCCACATATTTAAAATTTTTATCACACTTCTCCATCAGTAGAAGTGTTTTTAATACATTTCCAAATTAACACTTGCTTGTTTACTAACACATTTGTTATTAAGTGTTATGTGTACGCACTTGCTATCATACCCCCTATATTGTGTGTTTCTGAGACTGGTTCAAAGAGATATTTTTTTAAATGGATAAGATAAAAATAAGCAATAACATAAAATCAATTTTCTTTCTGTACTCAGCAGAAATTATGGTATGTCTGCCCTAGGGTGAATTCAGTTTGAAGGTTTTTTTTTTTTTTGGTTATATATATGAGATACAAGTTGTGTAATTATCTAGTGGGCTCATTTAAAATATATAAAAAACTGAATAAAATGACTTCTTTTAATATATTTTATGAACCAGATACATCAAAGTGTTACCATTTCAATGAGCAATATAAAATTTATTAGTAGAGCTGAGATGCTGCCGCTCAACCTTTGCTGGGCAGATGAGGGGTCCTGGAAGGGGGCAGGGCCGGGTTCCCTGCCTCCCAGTCAGACCCTCAGAGGCCCAAAACCTCATGCATCACAACCGTAACCACTTTCTTTCTTTTTTTTTTTTTTCATAGCCACTTTCAAGTTTTGGACTTTACAGCCTCAGACCCTCACGTTATCTCAAAACCTCTTGTATTCATCTAACTGGTATCCTATCACATTTCTAGAAACAAAGTGTGGGGCACAAGGTGTGGTCTGGGGGACCACCTCGTAATTTCCTATACAGTGAACTCAAATGGCACAATAGAGATTTTAGGATCTCCATTGACTTTTGTCTAACACCAGGTTCATCGAACCGTATTTAGAGAATTAGTTCCAACAACCAATATGAATGGATTGTTCAGTGTACGAATAGGAAAAGCTCAAATAGACATTGAGATAAATGTGAAATAAGTGTTGTCAGTAGCTGTAGTGATGGTGTGTCTGGGGTTGTCAGTATAAAACCACTGTGTTCTGGAAACCCAGAAAGTGAATCCAAGAACAGAAACTGGCCAGATTCCCAAACATCTGCCTAGAAAGAAAAGGCATGATCTTATCATTACTGTTCCCTTATATGAGCTGTAAGGATCAACATATTGATGCTGGCTAAGTTAGCAGGCATCTGGAGGGGGTGGAGGGTGGGAGGGAAATGCAGGTCTCTGGTGGTGGTGGGGGCACACCGGTGGTGGGATTAAAAAAGTTTGTACTTTGTAAATCATGGTGTTTAAAATAAATCATTAAAAATGTATTAGCTTCCTTTTTGCAAGGAGTTTTTGAAATCTAGTGTAGGTTTCATGCTTGCCTCAATCTCCATTTGGACATATCACGCTTCAAATGCGCATCAGCTACTTGTGTCTGGTAACTATAGTATTCAATAGCATGTCTTAGGAAAGCTATGATCCCCGGAGGAATGGGGAGTCCTTGGAAGGCCAATATATATCTGCCATCAAGACTAAGAACAATCAAGTGAGTGTACCCTTCTGCTATTGCCAGTGGTGCGATTGCTAGAGAATGTTAAGTAAGTGTATTAGGGTCAGAGTAATGGGACTTCCTTATATTTTGCATTAGTACTTAAAAGTGAGCAAAGTAAAGATTTATAATAAAAGTAATATGTTTCCAAACTTAGCTTGGAGAGTTGTGACTATTAAAATTTTATTTAAATGTGTATATATAAAGTTAATATTTTTATCAAAATATATATTTACTTAATAAATAAACTCAGATAATAATCTTTTCAAATAAATGTATATTCCAGAGTGATTTCAGTCTTGATTCTTGTGTGTGTGTGTGTGTGTGTGTGTGTGTGTGTGTGTGTGCTTGAGCACACATGCAGGATGGGTATCAAACCCAAGGCCTTATCCATGCAAAACAAGAGTGCTGCCACTGAGAAATGCCCCCAATCCTCAGTCTTGATCCTTATTGAAAAAAATAACATTCTTCAGTCATTGAGACCTGAACCAGAGTGTTCATCTTAAAGAATAAAAAGGATTTGGGGTTGGACAGGGGGTATAGATAGAGGGAGGGTTTTGAGCAAGCTGTTGAATTTACAGCTGCCAGTAAAAATATAGAAGGCCCAGTTAAATTTGAATTTTGGGCAAATAAGATTTAATATTTGCTTTAGCAAAAGAGTGCCCATGAAATCTTTCCCTGATTGATCCAGAGATAACCTCAATATTTATATGGGACATGCGTATTTACATGACAAAATATTTGTTTATCTGAAATTCAAATGAGCTAGCTGTTCTGTATTTATATTTACCAAATCTAGTAGCCCTATTCAGGCTGTTATTATCACAAATGAGCTATGGTGACCCTCATAGGCTGCTTGTCTCAGCACCTAGGGGAATGAGCTGCCTTTAAGGGAATTACGCCCATCTGCACTCTGAAATGGGATTCAGTGGGAAGGCACTTCTAATCTCTCATGCCTTGATATAGTAATTATGAAAATAGATTCATCTTTAAGTCTCTCATCCTCTCATCATTTTCCCCCCAAGTAAAGATTTACATTTCTTAAGTTTACATTTCCCCCCTACAGGCACTTTTCAGAAAGTTTACTGGGAATATATATTGCAATTCTTCAACGCTCCAAATAAGCATATTACTAACCATGAAAGGTATAGATGTTTACTTTAGTCTAGTATTTTACAAGGCATAAACACATAGTATAGTATTTATAAAATATATATCCATTATTGATATATAAAATAATTTATATATAATATATACATATTGTATATAACATATTATTATATATTATATATCAATATAATATAATATATAATATATATCAATAATAATATATCACAGTTCTGGGATCATGGTAACATGCTTAATAGTGTGGATGTATGTATCTCTGTGTCTTTGTGTCTTTGTGTTATGTCTGTCCATGTGTCTTTGTATATATATAGTCAGAAATATTTACCCAATATCCCGTCCATTTCTACTGCTAGTCATTGACCACCGGTATTCTGATGAACTTAAATATTATTAGGCTCACATCTAGATAACCAAAGCTACTCTCCCCATCCAATTCACATTTTTAGATTCACAAGACAAAGGTCTTATTCTTTTCTTTGAATTATCCAGGAATAACCTCAGTCTCAAATAGGTAAATTATCAACCTAACTGCAAATTCTGAAGAAATGAGTCTGGCCTTCCACCATTAGGGAAGCCAGAGTATTCTTCCCTCGGGGTCATTGGACCAGTGTTTCCTACTGCCTAATGATTAGATACTAATCCATTAATTGAATTGCTTTTCCCCTTCACATCTCTCCTCACCAGATTCAATTATCTCTGTCCATAGACATCCCACAGCAGATAGATGCTTACTTAACTCCCTGACTCCTGTGTGCACAGCATTACTGAGAGCTTGGTCTAGTGGGGAGTCACATCAGCATTCTTGCTTCTTCTTACTCACACTCCTGCTCACTCAAGCACAAAGTCACATGGGGTAGAAATCTTAAATTTCAGGCTAGCTTGAATCTTGTAAAGTCATATGGTTTATTCCCGTGCTCCTAAAAAATAGAAGTCATATTAAGGACACATTTAAGGGTAATGTCAATCTAGTTGATGTGGCAAGGAAGCTGCAGTTCTTGAGACACTTGGAAGAAAAGAGAATGCTACTTCCTTTTCTACAAATATATCATCCACTTGATTGACTGGCTGTTCTCATTACTTAAAAAAAGCTTCCATGGGGTCTAAGCAATAGTACAAAGGGTAGGGTATTTGTGCTCACTTGGCCAACCTGGATTTGATCTCCGCATCCCATATGGTTCAGCACCATATGGGAGCACCAGCAGGAGTAATTCCTGAGTGCAGAGCCAGGAGTAACCCCTGAGCATGACTGGGTGTGACCCATAAAAAGCAAAATAAAAAATGTTTCCCTATCTATCTTTTGTTATGGCTGTGGCAAATGGCCAGGAAGTTGCAAAACCTAGATTGTAGTGCTCAAACCCTTAGCTGTGCTTGGACCACTTGGTTGCATTGTATTGGGAATACACACTGATTATGGTCACAAGGGTCCCAAGGGACAGTACCATCTGGCTTGCATGGTGCATGGATACATCATTATTGGGGCTCAAAGTTGCGACCTCATGTAGATGATCTATCACCGAGCCATACCAATCTCTTGTGACTTCCTTTTCTAATATAGATGAATAAATTGAAGATGGAATATTATTATTCCCAATAAAAATAGGGACACCCTCTGGTTTCCCAGTCTCAATAAATATCCAACCTTATCTCTGCATTGACTCCATTCTCATTTTTTTATTTTTCTGACCTATTTTTTAATCCTGTTTTTGAAATATAAAAATTGATTTGTTCTCTCAGCAACTCTTTGTTGGATAACTGTACTTATTTCCCTATGACCTGGGTTCCAGAATTCCAAAAATATGGTAGTTTAACCTAAACTCAATTGACAGTTTTCATTTGTACACAGACCATTCTCATTAAGAACAAATTGATTTGTTCTCTCAGCAACTCTTTTGTTGGATAACTGTACTTATTTCCCTATGACCTGGGTTCCTAGGTGTCATACATTAATGACAAATGTATCTTCCAAAGAATAAAATTAAGTAATTAATTCTAACTTCTTTACAATAAAGGCTGGAGTTGGAGTACATAATGCCTAGTCTTTGAAAAATGCTCTATAGCTATGAAGAATTTGTTAGTTTTTTATTTTATAATTTCCCAAAACCTAGACATCTTTAGGAACCTAAAGTCATCTTTAGGAAAGTCATCTTTCCTAAGTCATCTTTAGGAAATATATACAATGTAGTAAGGTCACTTTGATGATCTTATTATCTCTGTAACATGAAAGAATGGGTGATGGATTTTCTAAAGTCTTGTGATTTGCTGGAAAGACACTAATTCCAGGTAATAGAATAAAGTGGTGAGAGAAAATATTTCTAATCCTTTACAAGACTTGCATCCTATACATAGCATACTCTTTAGTGTGAAAATTTTCTGCAAACTGCTTAAGATTAAGTAGTTTGACTACTTACATACATACTTTGAGTCTCACGGCAGAGCTGCTACCAGTTCTCCCTGTGCCCAGCTGATCACAAGGCAACCGGGAGGAACGGTGAGTTCTAGCCCTGGCCCGCCATTCCAGCAGAGCCTTGCAAGAAGCTAGAGGACCCCTCACACCACAAGGGCCTCCATTTTCCACATCCGACTCCTCTCATCAGAGCTCCACCCAGCAGAAGAGCTGATCACAGCCAGGGTTGTGAGATTACAGGTGACTGTAAGAGTATCCCACCTGCACGGCAAAGCCTGGCAAGCTACCCATGTTGCATTTGATATACCAAATACCAGTAACAATTATAGACCTCATTCCCATGACCTAATGGAATGCTTTGAGGCTCTTCATGCTCCTGGAACTAATATATGCCCTTGGACTACACTAGCATGAGATGTTACATATGGAGATGTTATCGGTGCCCGCTCGAAAGTGAGCAAATCGATGATCAACAGGGAGTCAAGTGATACAAGTGATACTTAAAATTTATGAATCTCATATTTTGTAGCTGTTAAAACCAGATTATAATTATTTAGGTAATTATAAGAATGAGTGATATCATAAATATATATATAATTTTATATATACAAATATAAGGAACTAATGTTAGAAAAAAATTAGAAAAGATTGCAAGGCCAAATTAAAAAATATATACAATTTAGAGAAGAAGAAATGTAGAAGTTTTAATTATTAAAAGTTCAGAGTCACTAGTCTGATTAATTTGTTTCTTAAAATTAAGAACCAAATTGAAATAATATATATTTTAGGGATGCATAAATTTGGGTCCAGTCTTGATATTAACCTCAACAGTGATTCAACATTATCTCCATCCTTTTTCCACAATCATGCAATTCCTAAACTTCAGTGCAACAGAAATAATGTGATCTCCTGTATTTCTATTAGAAATATTAAAATAAAAGTATGTAATTGGGACTGGAGAAATAGGATAGTTGTTAGGGTGCTTGCCTTGCATGTGGCTGACCCGGTTTGATCCCCAGTACCCCACATGATTCCTTGATCATAGGCCAGACTAATCCTGGTCCAAAAGAAACAAAATTTTTAAAACGTAATGTGAACAACACATATTCATATACCAAACCAAAAAAGCTTTCTAAATTAATCCTTTATAATTTCATTGCATGCTTAATATGTTGAAATTATACTTAATATGAAGTTGGTGTATACTTAATTTATTAAAACTGTTGCAATAATTGTGAATGTAAAAGCTGTTAATTTTTCAAGCAAGACAATTTCTAAGAATTTCCAACTAGCTAAATAAATAGGAAAATATTTTTCTAGCCAATATTAATATTGAAAGAATGGTAGCAGATTAAATTTATAAATGCATCATGGGCTTCTAGAGGAAGCATGCCTACAACTGTTAAATCCAATTGATCAATTTTAATAAATGTTTAAATTATCAAATTAAAATTTAATAAATTTCATTACAACTGAGTAATAAAATTCATCATAATACATACTTTCCTATAGAAGTATATTGTAGATTACAACTAATATTTGTGATTGAACATTAGCCAAGTGGCACAAATGCTGGCTGAATTCAACCATGAATGTGGAAAGTAGGTCTCCAGCTGAATCTCAACAAAACAATGTTCATGAAAAACTAGTTCCAGATCTTCCATTCACTCTCAACAGAACAAACATATCTGAATGCAGCAGTTATGTGTACCTATGTCGAGAACTCAACATGATGAATGACCTAGTACCTGAGCTGCACAGGAGGAAGAGAGCAATGTGGAACACCTTCAAGAGCATCAAAGAAATAGCTAAAACACAAAGAACCTCTGGTTCTGGGCACATCTCTTTAGCTCCACCATTCTCCCTGCATTGACATATGCCTCAGAGACCTGGGCCCTATGAAAACAGGATGAGAACGGTATTCCGGTCTCCCAAAGAGGAATCAAAAGAACTATGCTTGGAATATCATGCCTCACTCAAGTGAGAGAAGGAATCTGGAGTTCTTACCTTCATCGATGATCCAGAGTCAGGGACGCTGTCTTGTTTACCAAGGCATCGAAAATCAGATGGGCTGGACATGTAATGCTATTTGGATATCACCGCTGGACTAGAGTCATTACTGACTGGATCCCATGGGACGTCAAAAAATCACTTGGACGCCCACCTACAAGATGGTCAGGGTTTGAGGCTCTTTGTATTGCTGGAGCAAGCAGATGCCATTGGGCTACAATGACACATGACAGGGACAAATGGAAACGTTACTGGTGCCAGCTCCAGCAAATCAACAAATAACAGGATGTCAAGTGATAAAGTAATCAAGTGATTTTTGATTGAGAAGTATATTGCTTTATTTTTATTTAGGGTTATAGCTAATTTTTAAAAAATATCACTGTTTTCCCGCTCATCATCGATAGGCTCAAGCGGGCACCAGTAACATCTCCATATGTCCTGTCTCGTGCTAGTAGAGTTCAAGGGCACCTGCTTGCTCCAGGAACATAAAGAGCCTCAAACCATTCCATCAGGGCATGGGAATGAGGTCTATAATTGTTACTGGTACTTGGCATATCAAATACGACACGAGTAGCTTGCCAGGCTCTACCGTGCAAGTAGCATACTCTTGTAGTCATCTCTAAATCCAGCATTTATTGATGAACTGCGCTGCCCCTCTACGGCCGCATGAGCCGGGCTGTAATAGGCTGGTCCACTGGGTGGCGTTCTGATGAGAGGGAAGTCTGGATGTGAAAAATGGAGGCCCTCATGGAGTGGGAGTCGTCTGCTTGTTGCAAGGCTCTGCTGGGGTGGCAGGCCAGGGCTAAAACCTGCCATCCCTCCTGGGCACCTCATGAGTGGCTGGGCACAGGGAGAGCCTGTAGCAGCTCTGCCCCATGTCCATTAAAAATATAATTTACCAAATTTTGTGTATTTCGAATTTAAATAATTCATAATGAAATAAAATGAAATGAAAGCATGCTTTCTTTGCTATCCTAAATTTAAACTTAATGCATATAACAACATCTTTAATTCACTCTATTTGGGCATAATAAAGAATATTTAATGTGAAGAAAGAAATATTTGAAAATATTAAACTCTCCAAATACCTTGTTTCTTCACAAATTATAAACGGAAAAGAGTATATTTAATTGAGAGGAATTTGACAACACCCAATAATACTGCATGTTTTTAATTTTAAAATAACACTATATGCTTCTCTCTCTTCAGCAGACGAAGTCTATCACAGCCCAGATCATTGAGACCCACCCTGCAGCAGTCTTTTTCAAGTCCGGCCCAGGTATGCTGATCCAGAGACTCACAGACATGGGGCAGAGCTGCTACCAGCTCTCCCTGTGCCCAGCTGCTAATGAGGCACCCGGGAGGGATGGCAGGTTCTAGCCCTAGCCCACCACCCCAGCAGAGCCTCACAAGAAGCCAGATGATGACCCCTGATCCATGAGGGCCGCCATTTTCACATCCGACTTCCCTCTCGTCAGAACTCCACCCAGCAGAAGAGCCTATCACACCTGAATCATCAAGACCCACCCTGCAGCAGTCTTTTTTCAAGTCCGACACAGGTCTGCTGATCCAGAGACTCACAGATATGGGGCAGAGCTGCTACCGGCTCTCCCTGTGCCCAGCCACTCATGAGGCACCCGGGAGGGATGGCGGGTTCTAGCCCTGGCCCACCACCCCAGCAGAGCCTCACAAGAAGCCAGATGACAACCCCGCCCCACTCCATGAGGGCCTCCATTTTCCACATCCGACTTCTGTCTCATCAGAACTCCACCCAGCAGAAGAACCTATCATAGCCTGGCTTTTGCGTGGCTCATCAATAAATGCTGGAGACAGAGGTGACTACAAGAGTATGCCACCTGCACAGCAGAGCCTGGCAAGCTACCCGTTTCATATTTGATATGCCAAATACCAGTAACAATTATAGACCTCATTCCCATGACCTGATGGAATGCTTTAAGGCTAATTATGTTCCTGGACCAAGCAGGTGCCCTTGGGCTCTACTAGCATGAAACAGGACATATGGAGATGTTACTGGTGCCCACTCGGTCAAATCAATGATGAACGGGAAGACAGTGGTACAGTGCTTCTCTCTTGCCCTAGAAGTTAAGAATTTACCTCAGGACCATACAAAAATCATACAATGCAATGTTAAATATAACTCAGACAAGTAAGCACTTTGTATGTCTATACACAAAGAAGATGCGAAGTCAGCTACAACTGCAGTTGTTACTATTTCCCCATTAAAATTAATGGTGGACCAATTCAATAAATTAGTGCTGAGTAGTATTTAGGATATGTAGTTGGTAAGTGGGGGAAAGCAAGTTACCAAAGAGTATGCTTCAATTTGGTTAAAAAAAAGTAAATGTTCAAGCAAAAAAAACTAATAAAAGTGAAATAAGGATTAAACCAGAGACTAATAAGAAAGGGTAGTGAGTTCATTTTCTAATACCATAATTTAGTGGCTCAAATCAAAGCTTATTTACTAATTAACTTACTGTTAGTAAGTAAGCCTGGACTAGATTTTTTGCTGATTCTCATAAGGTCCAAATCAAGGTCAGCCAGTTTGAATTATCTGGAGGCTCTAGAGAAGAATCCACTTCTTAGCATATTCCAGTTGTTGACCTAATTTAGTTTCTTGCAGCTTTAGAAGTGGGGTCAATGTTTTCTGGCTGTCTGTCAGCTGTAAAGCTATACTCATGTCCCAAGAACTGCCTCCATTTCTCCTTTGATGGATTCTCAAACTAGTAAAGGCATGTCAAATCTTTGGAATCACTTTGATTTCCCCTTTCTAATCTCAGCTAGAACAAACTCCCTACTTTAAGCACTAGAGCTCCACTTGGATCCCTGACACACTGCACATGAGAGAGCGGTCCTGGAAGCTCAACAGCTTGTACTATCTAGAATCCCGAAGGTAGAAGCATTCTTCATTTTGAACAAATTCTTGTGCTGTCCTAAGTGGATGCCACTTTCTCAGTGATGGATGAGAAAAATCAATATGGAAAGGGAGAAGAACAGAATGAATTCTGTGCCTCTGAATTGAAATGGAGGCTTCAGTGAGAAATCAGCGGGTTGGGGAGATGTTGCACAGGAGGCCTGACTCCTCCCAACAATTCTTGGAAATCAGACTACTGGTGGTTCTGTTTTAAGACAGCCTTAAACTCTCCCCATACTACCTCTCTGATCCTAAAATTCATTATTTTTAACACTCTGAAAATAAAGAGACATAAATAACCTCCTAGGTCTTCCTGCCAAAATTTCATATTCTACATCTAATCAAGAAGAACCATCGATAGACACCTACTCAAGAACTGGATCTTGTGCTCTTCACCATTGCCAATATCAGAATGAATGGACATTTTTTAATTAATGTTGCCTACAGGGGACATAGAAACTGTAAGCTAAGCAGGACCCACAAATTTCTGTTGCTATAAAAACTCCATGGGAATAATTGGAGGAAATGTAAGTGAGGTCAACATATTAGATGCTAATGTTTTTCCCTAATTTTTGTAATTGGTTTATATTTGTAAAATAAAATGTTCTCAGTTTTTTGGAAGAACACAGTGTTGCATCAGCATTTAGGACTTTCAATTTAACTGTCAATACATTAGAAACAGTGATTTAAACACACTGATTTATGTTCATCTATCAACCCCTAAAATCTACATCTCAGCATCCATGTCTGGAATTGGCTAGATGAATCCAGTTTATGTCTTCTGTTTCTTTTTTTTTTCATTTTGGGTCACACCTGGCAGGGGTTACTCCTGGCTCTGCACTCAGGAATTACTCCTGGCGGTGCTCGGGGACCATATGGGATGCCGGGATCGAACCTTGCAAGGCAAACGCCCTACCTGCTGGGCTATCGCCCGCCCCAAGATATTCTATTTCTTATGATTGAAAACCAGAGACTTAGATTTTCCCCTTTTCAATACATTAGGATAAATTTTATCTCTGGACTAAGAAGAGCAAAATGTAGATTCTTCCTCATATCCAGAAGAGCCAAAATTAATGCTTCATCCCCTGCTGCAGGCCAGCATGGAGAACAAAATTCCATGATGACCCAAATATTTTACAGAATAGAGACTTATTTGGGAGCATGTAAGACTCAGCATCCAGAACCAGACTAGTGACAATATTTGGCTTTATCAGTGGTAATGTCTACTTTGAATACTACCCCAAGTCTGGAAAGTGAACTTTCCTCAGTACTTTTGGATAAAACACAAAGTGAAGTCAGAAATGTCCTCCACTTGACCTGAATGGTATATAATGCCATCTTCACATTGTCAGATACATCTTTTTCCCATTGTCTCTTTTCCAGATATCTCAATATTTTTATTAAGCCCACTAATCAGTATAAATACCACCAAATACAATAGTTACCTTAGCTACTTCAAAACAAGTGGGACCTCTGGCTGATAGTGTCAGCCCCTAAAAGTTACCTCTTTAATTCCAGCTGTTGCATAAGTCACCTTCTTTATAAGAAATTTTTGTAATGTAGTAATCATCCTAGCCTTAATGTCATATGACTCTTCTTGAGTATTGGCACTTATCAGCCTAGATAAACTGCTAAATAAAGGAGGCCTCGCTTCTGGGTGGTGCTGTGCTCTTTAGTAGTAGGTTTTGTACAGTTACATTCCATTCCTAGACTCATTCTAGAGATTGATATTCCTGGTTTCTTCGTAGATCTTGTCTTCTCCTCCTGAAAATAATTCCCAAATTCAGAGAGCAGTCAGCATTAATGCTAAGGAGACCAACCTGAAGCACACTGATGTGGGATGAGAGAAAAGTAATATCATGGATGGGATTGGTGTTATAACAGTATTTGACTGAAACCAAATCATGAGCAACTTTGTAGCTATGTATCTCACAATGCTTTAAAGATAAAGAAAAGAAAGTAAGAAGATAATATCATGGGAATTAGAGCAGTAGTACAGCAGGTAGGGTTTTTGCCTTGCATATGGATTACCTGGGTTTGATCCCAAGCATACCATGTGGTCCCCTCAGCTCTGCCAGGAGTAATTCCTGAATGTAGAGGCATGAGTAGTCCCTAAGCAACAAAACAAGAGCAAAAAAAATACAGTGAACTATTGCAGTATGCTGTTGCCCAGAGCCTCTGCACCTTGCCTGGAGTTGCCTCCTGCAAGCCATTTTGTAGATGAGGCAGGAGGACAGTTTGACTATGGTAGTATATCTTACCATGTATTCTATGTTAGCTGGTATAAATATTTTCTCTCATACTGCCACAATCATTGTGGGACTAGATCTTACCAGTATATTTACCTGGCCACGTTGGATCTCTAAGTAATTCGACCAGAGAGAAATACTGTTTACCTCCAAGCAGGTACATGCGGCTCTCTAATAAATATAAAGGCTAATATACAAAACAACTATGAAGTAAGTCTTGTGAAGGCTTGAAGAAATATATAACTAGCTGTAGAATATTTTTTGGTACCGATACATGGCCATCCCCACACTCTACCCTGCAGAGGCACTTCCAAGGCAGATCTTGGCTGGGCAGCATTAACATCTCAAAGGATCTAGGTTAAGTCCTGGGAGAAGTTACCTGAGGGAATTGATCCCAACTCTTTACCATAGAAGTGGGTGGTCTGTGTTTCAGGGATATAAAAACTGTAGCCTGCTTTCTTCCTCTCTCTCCCCTTTGCCTTTTGCCTCTGCTCATCTCCTCTCTGATCTCCTCCCTTTTGGGCCTTAACACATAGTGGCAGCCATCTTGGCCTAGGGTTCTGATCCTACACTGGGGGCCCAGCCAGGAACCAAAGTCCAGGGTTTCCCTATTATGGAATTGTATACCAAAACCTGTGAGAGTAAAGTCTTTTGAAACTTTGCTGGATTCTCGAGTCTTTCTCTGTCTGCCAGCCACCTATCCCCTGGAGAAGGGGATTCCTACAACCTGCTCCCGTATTTTCTCGGGGTATATAGAGTACTCCGGCAGTGAACGAGAAAGAAAACACAATTAGTTTATGATTTAAAAAAGCTGTACCAACTTGCCTTACATTAGACACAGAAACTCTTGGGTATCCTTTGAGTTCAGGACAATTAACAGCACTTATTTATAAACCATTGCACTTACTAAAATCAAAATGTTATCAAATATCTTATTTTGAACTTCTTTCCTTCCCGTACCCACTACAAATATCCATATACCCGAGTGGTGATCACAGAAAGCTAATATGAAGATCTTGGTAGAGCAAGGAACAGATGGAAGAAAGGACAGTTGTCTGGTTACCAGAATAGGCTAATGAGAACACATATTGTTGGAACTTGGTTTCCAAAGGACAGTCAAAGTTTAAGACTGACAGAAGGATTATTTCCTAAGGCAAATTTATTATCTCTACTAAACCTATCATCAGATTAGTAACTTCTCTCTGGTGAGTAAATATGGATGGGGCTACCCAATTATCTGCAGTGACCAAATGGAGAAATAAATCTTGATCCAATTGAATGGTGTCTAAAAGAACTTATTTCTAGAAAAATTAGACTCCACTGCCACTTATCTAGCATGTAACCTATAAGTAATAGCTTATTTCCTCTCTGTTTTGAGGTTATCTCAAGACGCATTGCAGAATAAAGGAAATTTCTGGATTAATTACTGTTGAGACTATACTCAGAGTATAGTTTTACTTGTAAACAAGGATGCATCATCATCTACTTATGCTTAGTCAATTATCTCCAAACCAAGAAACATAAAAAATTAAACATTTAATATCTAAAGTTCATATGCACAGAGAATTTGAGATTGACTTCATGGACATATAACCAGAGTGCTCTCAAATGACTCTATGCAGAAAGTCCCCCTTGATTGACTTAATGACTTGATCACTTGATCACTTGAATCCCGTTATTCATCGATTTGCTCGAGTGGGCGCCAGTAACATTTCCATTGGACCCTATCACGTGCCAATGTAGCCCAATGGCATCTGATGGATTCAGGAATATGAAGAACCTCAAACCGTTCCTTCAGGGTCTTAACAAGGAAGTCTGACCATCTTGTAGGTGGGCGGCCACGTGATCTTTTGACATCCCGTGGGATCCAGTCGGTAACGGCTCTAGTCCAGCGGCTCTAGTCCAGCTTGCTCGCGTGGTTGTCCTTCATCTAGTGTTCTGCTAATCCTGTTCAGGATGACTCGTGTAAACAGCTTGTAGATGACAGACAACAGGCAGTGACTTAATGACTTAACGTTCTTTTATTGCTGTCACAACATTTTAAACTAATCTTTTTTTGGTTTTATTTTGTAAGTGAAGCACAGTGGGACCAAGAAAGATGTGTGTCCAGAGAAGATAACCACAATACAAGTGTTCACTTTGTTTTTTGGTGCTCTATTTGCCTGTATCATTCAATGTATCTTCTGAGGATGTCTCTGGTAAAAACTGCTGCACTGGATGAACTGGAATTCAGTGAAACACAGAGAAAGTGCAGAAAAGCATATTTTGCCCACTACTGAGTAAAATCACTGAAAATACATCAAGGTCACATTTTCCTTCAAACTGAACTTGTTTTGAACGTAGAGAATGGTACGCTAAGAAATGAGAATTAGGATATAGCTCTCTCAGATCGTTTAATAATCAGGTTACTTCACTGAACTAAATCAGAAAATATTGCAAACAGTTTTCTTAGTTCCAGATTTTCTCATTAGTAAGTCAAAGATAAAATATTTATATAGGACAGTAACAGAGGGTAGAAAACTTGCCTTGTATGTTGCCAACCGGATTTGAACCCTGACATCCCATATGGTCCCCAGAGCCCACTAGGAATGATGTATGAGTGCAGAGCCAGGAATAAGCTCCAAGCACTGTTAGCTGTAGCACCAAAACTAGGGGTAGGTGGAGGTAGTGGGGAAATGGGAGGAATTGTACACTGAAAAGTGAAGTTGAAAACCACTTGAATTAGAGTTTTCCACTTTTCAACTGTTTTGCTAAGAATGAAACACATGTGTATAAAGAAATAAAATATGAAGACATTCATGGCATTCTCTTTCCTTTCATAGGAGAAAAAAGAAACATTAATGGTATAATTAAATATTTCTATGTGACAAAAATAATTTTTATTTACATTTAAAAAATACAATTACAATTAGAAAGAAAGTTCAATGGGCTGTGGAATTTGCTTTGCACACTCAAGGTCATGGTTTGTTAGTCAGCACATCACATGGTCCCCTAAGCTCTGAATTGGAAGTAGCCCCTGAGCACCACCTGATGTGACCCCAAAGATTAAACAAAAGTATCATTAAACAATATTATCATTAATGGTAAAATATATTCTAATATAATTTCTATTTTTCTTGACTCATAATATAAAATAGTAAAGCAAAAGAAAAAAGACAAAAATCCCTGACAAAATAAAAAGAAAAGGGAAGAGTGGAAAAAAAATTAATAATTGAATACCTCAAATAATAGTTTTCATTTGTATTGTTAACAAAAAAGTGTCATTTTCATTTCACATAGAATCTGATAATTACAGACACCTGCTCTCTGAAGAAATGAAAATGACACTTTTTGTTAACAATACAAATGAAAACTATTTGTATTGTTCTGCGATTTGCTTATGATCTAAGTTTCCCCCAATGAAGCACTTCTTTGAATTTTGTTTTACTTTTTATGTAAAATGAAAATCCCAGGAGTACACATCTTCAGAGATTGCTAGAAATATAAAATAATGAGATGATTAAAATATTTATCTTAGTAACAACTTGTATATGCTTAATAAATGAGTGATATGCATAATAAATATGGCAGTATTGATCATTAGTAAAGGCTGTGATATGGCTCTCTCCTGCCTACAGAATTTCTATAGGACAGGAACAGAGGGTAGAAAACTTGCCTTGTATGTTGCCAACCGGGAACATTTGATCAACAAAATAAATTTTGGTTTCTTCAAAATATGATTGAGTTCTTTTCTGGACAGGCTTTTTGATAGAGCATCACTTGATCATGTGACATCCCGTTATTCATCAATCTGCTCGAGCTGGGCGCAAGTAACATTTCCATTTGACCCTATCACATACCAGTGTAGCCCATTGGCATCTGGTTGCTTCAGGAATACGGAGAGCCTCAAACCGTTCGTTCAGAGTCTTGACAAAGAAGTCTGACCATCTTGTAGGTGGGCGGCCATGTGATCTTTTGACATCTCGTGGGATCCAGTCAGTAACAGCTCTAGTCCAGCGGTCATCTCCAAATCGCATTATATGTCCAGCCCATCTGATTTTCGAAGCCTTGGCAAACAAAACAATGTCCCTGACTCTTGTTTGTCAATGGCTGTTGGAACTCCAGATTCCTTCTCTCACTTGAGTGAGGCATGATATTCCAAGCATAGCTCTTTCGATTCCTCTCTGGGAGACCCGAATAGCATTCTCATCCTGCTTCCATAGGGCCCAGGTCTCTGAGGCTTATGTTAATGTAGGGAGAATGGTGGAGTTGAAGACATCTGCCCAGAGCCAGAGGTTCTTTGTCTTTTTAGCTATTTCTTCGATGCTTTTGAAGGCATTCCATGCCACTCTCTTCTTCCTGCACAGCTCAGGTTTTAGGTCATTCATCATGTTGGCTTCTCGACCTAGGTACACATAACTGCTGCATTCAAAGATGTTTGTTCCATTGAGAGTGAATTGGGCCTCTGGACCTAATTCGTTTCTCATGAACATAGTTTTGTTGAGATTTAGCTGTAGACCTATCTTTCCACATTCTCGGTCGAAGTCAGTCAGCATTTGTGCCTCTTGGCTAATGTTTGGTGTTATTAGAATGATGTCATCAGCGAAGCGGAGGTGGTGTAGTTGCCGGCCATCTGTCTTCACTCCCATTCCTTCCCATTCTAATTGTCACATGATGTTCTCAAGGGTGGTGCTGAAGAGTTTTGGTGAAATGGTATCACCCTGCCACACCCCTCTTTTGACATCGATGATCACTTTTTGTAGAATGGTGAGATCCTGGTGGTGAATCCGTAATACAGCTCACAAAGGATCTTGAGGTATTGGGTTTGAACGCCCTGTTTGGTTAGGACTTCGATGACCACTTCAGTCTCAACAGAATCAAAGGCTTTCTGTAAATCAATGAACGTGAGACAGAGTGGCATCTTGAACTCCCCTACAAGCTTCAATGAGCTTGGTTACCGTGTGGATATGGTCGATTGTGCTGAATCTTTTCGGAAGCCAGCTAGCTCGCATGGTTGCCCTTCATCTAGTGCCAATCCTGTTCAGGATGACTCAAGTGAACAGCTTATAGATGATGAACAACAGCAGATCGGGTGATAGTTGCCAATGTGGTAAATGTCTCCCTTCTTGAACAATAGAACTGTCTTGCTGGTTTTCCACTGGGAGGGCACCTTGCATTCAGACAGATAGCGTGTGAAGAGCTGAGCCAGTGTATTGATGAGTACTGAAGGCAGATTCTTCAGTGTTCACATCTGACTTTGTCTGGGCCTGGTGCTGTTCCCTTCTTTACTGACGAAATGGCATGTCAGATTTCAGAAGGGAGAACATTGGGAATGGCGTATCCATCCTGCAGAATTTGGTGTATGGGCAGGTGGACGTGGCTATCAAAGAAACCTGAGTAGAAGTCATGGATAATCCTCTCCATTGCCTTTCTGGAAGATATGATAGATCCATCAGTAGGTCAGAGGGCAGTCACCTTGATCTTATAGTTGGCGAAGGACAGGCGGGCATTGCGAATGCTTTTCCTGGCTTCTGCTGCATCTTCCAGTATTTCTGCTCTTCTCTCTTTGAGGTCTTCTTTTATCACTTCTCTGCACTGCTTTGCAAGTTTGCCACATTGACGAATGAGCTTGGGAGTATTTGAAGAAAAGCATCTTTTTTATGTTTTTTCTCTCTCGGCATTCTTCGCACAATCATGGAGGTGCTGAACCAGTCGGTTGTATTCTTCATCGATGTCATCAATGATGGCATCTTCCCCTGTTGCCGCAATGGTGCCAAAGAGTTCCCCTCAGAGAAAGAGCATACCCTCAGAGAAGGGGAAGAGTTCCCCTCAGATAGAGCAAACCCTCAGAGAAAATATTCTTCCTAGCTTCTTATTAATACACTGACCCTATTTCAAGAACAAGAAATGCTTCAAATTCCCACTAATCAAGGCAGGAAGTTTATAGAATTAATGATTTCAATATTTTCCCATTAAAAATAAAAAAAAATCTGGGATAACAGAAGAAATAAAATCCCTAATCATTTGGTTAGGAGCTAGCAGTATTGAATCTTGAACTGAAGATTGTTGTATTCTAATCCTATGCTGTCCTTTGTTATTTCTTAGCCTTAGTACCTAGAATACTTCTAATTAAGTCTATGCTTCAGGAAAAACGTTCTCATATGAAAGCTAGCTGCATAGGGTGACCCTGGAGGCTTCATTTGGAAATCCCAAAGGATCTGCCTTGAAAGATTATGGTATAGGTTCTATTTGGAGAACACTTTGGGAGCCTGTGCAACTTAGTTCTCAGACAATTCAATTGACTTGAATGACAGCTACAAGAACAATGTTTTCCAAGCTAATGAACTGAGTGAACAGTTGTGAAATCTATGGGAAAGGCAAATTAAAGAAGTTCAAGTTGACTCCTGCAAGCTCCCTTAATTAAGACAGATATATTCTTCAGAGAACAAATGTACAACTCAATGTACTTTTTTTTTTTTGCTTTTTGGGTCACACCCAGCGATGTTCAGGGGTTACTCCTGGATCTGCATTCAGGAATTACTCCTGGCGGTGTTCGGGGAACCATATGGGATGCCAGGGATCAAACCTGGGCCAACGCAGGCCGGCCGTGTGCAAGGCAAACGCCCTACTCTCTGGGCTATCGCTCTGTCCCCCCCAACTCAATGTACTTCTGATGGTGAAGTTGGTGGTTCAGGTTAATTGAGAAGCAGTGGCAATGGTCCATTAAATAAATGATAACATAACAAGTTGAAAATTGTTGGAAACATTGTTCTACCTTTGTGAATGAAGTGGATGAAAGTAGTGGAGGTAGAGTAATGCTGGTGACAATGATGGTACAGATGTAGATAGTACTATGTGGTATTGCAGAAATTTGAGAAAGATACTGATAATGGCAATGACTATAAGGTGGTGCCAGAGTTGCAAATGATAGTATTATTTGGTGGTGATAGAGATAACTGGACAAGAAACAGTGTGTTTGAAAAGCTTTGTTGAGTTTGATGCAGAATATTGAGTATAAAAAAGTGTCAATTGAGAAGCAGCCAATGGAAAAATCACTTGTCACTTGTCTTCCCATTGTTCATCGATTTGCTTGAGTGGCACCTCATTCGTTGGGAATGAGGTCCATTATTGTTACTGTTTTTGGCATATCGAATACACCATGGGTAGCTTGCCAGGCTCTACTGTAGCTCTGGGTTCATCCCAGGGGGCCCAGTCTTTTTCTATTGTTGGTAATTTGATAGAGATTGTGTTGAACTTGTATGTAACTCTAGGTATTTGTCCCATTTTAATTATATCTATTCTTTCAGTTCATTGACATGTGCTGTCATTCCCTGTCTTTGAATCCTGTGCTGTTTCTCTCAGTAATGTCTCATGGTTTTTAAGGTATAGGTCTTTTGCTTCCTTTATTAGGTTTACTCCCTAATATTTTATTTTTGTGATTCAGTTCTAAATAGAATTGCTTTATTAATTTACCATTCTTGTAACTCATTGTGCACAAAGATTAAACAGATTTGTGTATATTTATTTCAGATCATCAGGATCAAGAATCAGGATCAAGATCTTCTTGATCAGCCTTTTCGCTTTTGGCTTTAGGCTCCTGTGGCTTTTTGGCTTTTTGCTCTTTGGCCTTTTGCTCCATCTTCTGGGTAGGACTCATCTCAGGTGAGATCCTCTCTCTTTGGGAGACTTAGGCTCTTTTGTATGGTATAAGTTCAGAGCAGAGAGACAGACATGGGGCAGAGCTGCTACTGGCTCTCACTGTGCCCAGCTGCTCATGAGGTGCCTGGGAGGGATGGCAGATTCTAGCCCTGGCCCACCACCCCAGCAGAGCCTCACAACAAGCCAGACGACCCCCCAATCCATGAGGCCCTCCATTTTCCACATCTGGACTTCCCTCTCATCATAATTCCACCCAACAGACCAGCCTATCACAGCCCCGCTCATCGAGATCCACCCTGCTGCAGTCTTTTTTAATCTGGCCCAGAGCCTCACAACAAGCCAGACGACCCCCCCACTCCATGAGGACCTCCATTTTTCCACATCTGGACTTCCCCCTCGTCACAACTCCACCCAGCAGACTAGCCTATCACAGCCCTGCTTGCGCGCCAAGCGGCTGCACGGTTCATCAATAAATGCTGGATTTTGAGATGACTGCAAGAGTATGCTACCTGCACGGCAGAGCCTGGCAAGCTACCCGTGTCGTATTCTATATGCCAGATACCAGTAACAATTATAGACCTCATTCCCATGACTGATGGAATGGTTTTGAGGCTCTTTATGTTCTTGGAGCAAGCAGGTGCCCTTGGGCTCTACTTGCATGAGACAGGTCATATGGAGATGTTACTGGTGCCCGCTTGAGCAAATCGATGATGAACGGGAAGACAGTGATACAGTGATACAGTTCTTGATCACTTGATGTCCCGTTATTCACTGATTTGCTCGAACAGGCACCAGTAACATTTCCATTTAACCTTATCACGTGCCAGTGTAGCCCAATGGCATCTGCTTACTCCAGGAATACAACAAGCCTCAAACCCTTCATTCAGGGTCTTGACAAAGAAGTCTGACCATCTTGTAGGTGGGTGGCCACACGATCTTTTGACATTCCATGAGATCCAGTCGGTAAAGGCTCTAGTCCAACAGTCATCTCCAAATAGCATTACATGTCCAGCCCATCTGATTTTGAATGCCTTGGCAAACAAGACAGCATCCCTGACTCTGGATCATTGATGGTGGTTGGAACTCTGGATTCTTTCTCTCACTTGAGTAAGGCATGATATTCCAAGCATAGCTCTTTCTATTTCTCTTTGGGAGCTCCAAATAGCATTCACATCCTGCTTTTGTAAGACACAGGTTTCTGAGGCATATGTTAATGCAAGGAGAGCTATTTCTTCAACGCTCTTGAAGGTATTCCACGCCATTCTCTTCCTCCTGTGCAGCTCAGGTTTAAGGTTATTCATCATGTTTAGTTCTCGACCTACGTACACATAACTGTTGCATTCAGAGATGTTCTGTTGAGAGTTAATGAAGCATCTGGAACTAGTTCGTTTTTCATGAACATTGTTTTGTTGAGATTCAGCTATTGACCTGTCTTTCCACATTCTTGGTCGAAGTCAGCCAGCATTTGTGCCACTTGGCTAATGTTTGGTGTTATTAGAACGATGTTGTCAGCAAAGCAGAGGTGGTGTAGTTGCCAACCTTCTATCTTCACTCCCATTCCTTTCCGATCCTTCAGATCATGTTACTGTACTATACTAAAGTCATTAATTATTTCTAGTAATATCTTTTGAAGCCTTTGGTGGACTTCTGTGGATTTTTTAATGCATATTTTTATATTATCTCTAGTAGCAATAGTTTTATTTCTTCTTTTCCAATTTGAACTCCTTTCATATATATATGTGCACACACACACACACACACATATATATACACACACACACACATCACTTGTCTCTTGTATCACTTGTCTTCCCGTTTTCATCAATTTGCTCGAATGGGCACCAGTAGCATCGGTAATAAATAATATATATGTATATATTTTTCTTAATTGGTCTGATTAGGACTTTCAAAACTAGATGTGAGAGTGACGTCCTTGTCTTATTTCAGTTCTTAGTGGAAAGACATTTTATTTTCCACCACTGGGGTATGATCTTGAAACCTATGAGTTTCTTTATATAATATTTGTTTGTTGAGATATGCTCATTTTATTCCAATCTTTAAAGTATTTTTATTATGAATGAAACTTGTCAGATGCTTTGTTAGAGTCTATATGATCATATGACTTTTTTCTTTTGTATCACTTATCTAACCGTTAATCATCAATTTGCTGGAGTAGGCACTAGTAACATCTCCATATGTCCTGTCACATGCTAGTATAGCCCAAGGGTATCTGATAGCTCCAGGAACATAAAGAGCCTCAAACCATTCCATCAGGTCATGGGAATGAGATCTATAACTGTTACTGGTATTTGGCATGTCAAATGTGACATGGGTAGCTTGCCAGCCTCTACCGTGTGGGTGGAATACTCTTGTAGTCACCTCTAATCTCCAGCATTTATTGATGAACCACGCGGCTGCAAAGCGTGAATTGTATATTAATTTATTTGAATATATTGAACTATCTTGGTTATGGTGAATAATTATTTTCATGTATTGCTGAGTTCAATTTGTCAAGATTTTATTGAGTATCTTTTCATTTATGTTCACTGGAGATATTATATATAGTTGGTTTTTTTTTGGTTTTGATTATCTGTACCCCCTGGGCACTTCATTTATTTTGCTCTGCAGCCTTAGACCAGATTCAAATATTTATTTCAAAGAAATAATCACTTGTCTTCCAGGAAATCTTTTTTTTGGGGGGTGGGTAAGACATAGGTATGGCTTGTGGTCAGGGGTCCACGCAGTACCAGAGACTCATCTGTGCTAAATGCAAGTGCGTTCACCCTGTACTGTCTCTCTGACCTTCAAGACACTCCCTGGCTTAGAATATTAATAGATTCTCCATCTTTAATAATTACTGAAATACTATAGGTAACTGTGTTGCACCCCATGCAGCTCACCTGACTGCTGCAAAGTTGTTGTATTTTAGGTGCTGGGGACAGATTCCAAGGGCTCTCACTAACAAGGCAAGCACCAAGTATCAGCGAGCATCATTTCCAGACCCTTGACTCAAGCATTTACATTACACTGCACACACCATTTTCTTATTTTTTTGGGGGGGAGGTCACACCAGGCTATGCTCGGGGGTTAGTGCTGGCTCTGCACTCAGGAATTACTTCTGGCTGTGCTCAGGGGACCGTATGGAATGCCGGGGATCAAAACCAGGTTTGCAAGGCAAACACCCTACTGGAGTGCTATCACTCCAGTCCCCATTTCATTATCACTGAAATGCTCAATACATGCCCCATGTCTCTTCCTGCTGTAGTTTATGACTCTGTAATACGGCACAGCAGCACAAGACCATAGCTGTACTACTATTATCAAACCTTTCCAGTTTTGTTGCCCTGGTGCTATGACTAGACTTGAATGTCACTGCTTTAGGAAAAATCTGAGCACTATAACCTGAAAATTAAGACAAGGTTAAAAAGATACACAGTATGGAAATCCTGTATAAAAGGTATTAAGTTTTACTGCTTGAACAAAATCATCCAGGAGAGGAAGCCTCATATATTTTTTAAGTTTTTATTATATTACCGTGAGACATATAATTACAAAGGTGCTCATAATTGGTTCTTGGTAATACAGTAGTCCAGCACCCATCCTCCACCAGTGCCCCATTCCCACCACCAATGTACCCACACTCCCTCCCGCCCACCCTCAGGCTGCCTCAATAGCAGGTACCCCGTTTCCTCTCTATCTCTCTCTGCTTCTCTCTGTCTCTGCATCTCTCTCCCTCTTCTTTTTACACATTGTGGAAGCCTCATATTTGAATTTTTTCTGGAGGAGTGCTGAGGGTTAGTTATTCCTGATTTTGGTCAGTAGTGACCACCAATGGTACACAAGGGACTGTATGTGCTGCTGGGAATCAACTGTGTTGGCCATATACTAAAAAGGCCAGCGCCTTACTTCCTGTATGCTAAAGGTCAGTGCCTTACTTCCTGTATGCTAAAGGCCAGTGCCTTACTTCCTGTATGCTAAAGGCCAGTGCCTTACTTTCTGTATGCTAAAGACCAGTGCCTTACTTTCTGTATGCTAAAGGCCAGTGCCTTACTTCCTGTATTTTCTCTCAGCCAAGCTGCAGCTAATCAGCTTTTTGTGTTTATTTCAGTTTATCGCTACTGGGAAAAAACAAAAATGGTAGAAACTAATACTTATTTCATGTCTGAATTAACAGTTGAAACACAAATCTCAGTTCTCTTAGACCAACAGCTGTGCCGGCAACACCAGAAGAGAGACATTCCAGACCCAACCACTCCAGACCCACAGCTGCGCCACTCAGCCCCACGTGGAAGCAACCCATGGAGCTCCAGAGGGCAGTAACAGGCTCGGCCAGCTGCTGGCCGAGTCCAACATAGCTCCAAGGGTTAGCTCACACATGCAGAGGAGGGGCCACGCTGGCCGGACTTGGAGAGGGATTTGGGCTCCTCCTCCCGTTCCTCCACCTCCATGTTGGAAGCATGGCTGTGAGCTCCCCACTCACCACAGTCAGCAACCCTGGAAGAGAGAGATGCTCCAGACCCACAGCTGCGCTGGGTTGTGGCCGCCTCTGCGGCTGCTTGACAGTCTTAGATAATACTAGAAGTTAGGACCACATTCTTCTCACGATCTTTCACATTTATACACTGTATACAGTTCTAGGCAGGTTTTAGCCGTGGCCTGTCATCCCAGTGAGCCTAGCAAGAAGCCAGGGGTACCCCCACACCATGAGGTTAGTCATTCTCAACATCCAGACTCCAAAACTCTTCAGAGTTCTACCTAAGAGAAAAGCAGATCTCTCCCTGTTGTGGTTCATCAGTAAAGCTCTAGATGAGAGCCTACTACTGTGAGTGTACCTCCTACACGACAGAGTCTGGCAAGCTACCCGTGTTGTATTTGGTATGCCAAAAACTAGTAACAAATATAGACCTCATTCCCATGACCTGAAGATATGGTTTGAGGCTCTTAGTGTTCCTGGAGCCAGCAGATGCCCTTTGGCTATACTTGCTTGTGACAGGCTGTATGAAGATGTCACTGGTTTCCGCTTGAGCAAATCTATGAACAATGGGAAGACAAGTGATACAAGTGATTTTTTGTTTTGTTTTCTGACCTGTTCTCATTTGGAGTCAATGATATTTGCCTCAGGAAAATAAAAGTAATTATAAAATTTATGTGGAACCACAAAGGATCCCAAATAGTCAAAGAAGTTCTGAGCACAAAGATGAAAATTAAAGGCATCCCACTTCCTGACCCAGACTGTGTTGCAAAGAAAAACTAATTAAAACAGTATTATATTAAGACAAAAACAGTTGCAGAGAAAAATGTAAAAGAGGTACAAACACATTCTACAACCATGGGAATATACCTAAAACAAATGAGGAAAGCGAGACAGAAAAAAGAACATCCTCTAACAAATAGTGTTAGGAAAACTAAGTAGGCAAGATAAAAAAAAATGAAACTAGGTCACTAGCTCTATGCACACAAAAATTAACTCTGATGGACAAATAACTGGGTATTGTGCTATGAACCATAAAATGCAGAGAAGAGATAATAGTAAAACTCGCTGAGCCTCAACTAAGGCCTAACTCAGAAGTCTAACTCCATTAACATGGAAACAAAAGCAAAATAGCGTAATTATATCAAATTAGTGGGCTTTTAAACAGCAGATAATTTAAAAAGAACACCACATACTAACATGGTAACCTAGAAATTGGGAAAACATACTGGAATGTAATTCAGCTGATATTAAAAGGTGAATATTAAAATATGTAAATGAAGTGCTCAGGCAATATTAAAACGTAAAAACAAGTAATCCAGTTAAAAATATTAAAAAATACCTGACAAACACTTCTACAATGAAGCCATATACCTGACCTAAATACATATTTTAATACGTAACAATGACCTAAATTAAAATAAAAGATAGAAAACAATGAATATTTTCAAGGATATATAGTGAAAAGAACTATGGCATACACTGTTTATAGAAACATATTTATATCTTAATGCTAGTTCAGTGGAAAATAATATAAAGATTGCTTAAAATAAAAACAGAAATATCATAGGTTGTTTGTACACAGAGTATTTTTTCTTAGCACTGTTATTCACAGTAGCTGAAGCATAGAATACATGCCTATCAGTATAAAACTTGATAAGTACATTAAATATATAAACTGTCATTTATCAGCAATAGAACATGGTCTATTATTTAAGAAGTTAATATTTTGCCTTTTGGGTACAAATAAAGAAATCTTGAAGATGTTAAGTGAAATAAATAAGGAAGTAATGAGAATTTTTGAATGATTTCACTCTTCTAATATGAATTATTAAAGGAAACAACTGGTGAATTAAAAAACAGCAAAAGTCATAACCACATTTGGTGAAAAAATACTGTGTTTACCAGAAAGAAAAAGAAGTTATTGGAATGGATCTTGTTATACAGTAAGATGGCTCTGGGGTTTTGGTGGTGGTTTCAGTGAGTCTTACACATATTTAGATGTGTAAGTGACTAAAAAATGTTATGGTATTGTTAATCAATGAAAAATAGTTTTCAATTTCCCCTTTTCCCTGGATCTCATGGAATGACTGAAAGCTACCATTGGCAGTTGAAGTATATAAGAATAAAACTGGATATTATGAAATAAATGTTACAGAACTCACAACTAGAAAGGAAGCAAGGATAAAAAATACATAAGGGGGCCGGAGCGATAGCCCTGCAGGTAGGGCGTTGCCTTGCATGCTGCAGGCCCATGTCAGCCTGGGTTCGATCCCCGGCATCCCATATGGTCCTCCAAGCACCTCCAGGAGTGATTTCTGAGTGCAGAGCCAGGAGAAACCCCTGAGCATTGCCAGATATGACCCCCAAAAAAAAAAAAAACAAGAAAATATGAGAATGTTTTTGTCTGTGGAATTAAAAAAGTCAGGATGAAGTGGAAATAAAGGTAAAGAGAGATAAGATTTCCCCATGCCCAGCCCACCAGCCTCAGTTAGAAGGTGCCTCATTCTTAATAATACAAGGCTATTTGGGACTATAAACTTTGGAAAGAGACTACTTGCCTTCATGCATTCCACTCTCATTTGATCTCCTGGCACCATATATTATCTCCTGAGCACCATCAAAGGCAACTCCTGAGTAAACATAGAGTTAGAAGATGGCCTAATCTCCATTGCCCATCATCACCTCAAAAGAAGATGGAAGGCTTTTAGAATTTTGGAATTTTCTTCTTTGTCTGGAATTCTAATGTATTCTAATTTATAATAATAAAATATAATATATTTATAATTTATTATAATTATTTATTATAATATATAAATAAACATTACATACTATATTATATATACTATATACTATATAATAATATTATATATTATATATAAATATATATAAAATATATATTTATAATATATTATAAATATAATATATAAGAATAATATATATGATATATAATATATTATATATTTTAGTATATAATATATAATATAATATATAATATGTTTATTGTAGTAATTTATTATTTGTAATATATTATAATATGATGTGATTTATTATATCATGAATATTATAATAAAATATAATCCATTATATCATATTTTATAATTTATCATATTATATTTACATTATAATATATTTATTATTATGATTTATCATTATAATAATTTATTATAACAACGATTTATTATAATAATTTATTATAATGTATTTATATAATATAAATATAATAATAAATTCTAATTTATAATAATAAAGTTTGTTATTGCTGTAATGATAGAGAGAGTTTTTATTAATATTCATCTTTGGAGAACTTCTGAAATTTTATTAAAGTTATTTTTTAAATCCTGAAGCTTTAACTTATCTACTTTGACCAAGATACCTATTATACAGTACCACCAGAAACTTCCTCATGGCTAGCTCCTTGAAGTCATGCTGTCTACATGCAGTTTCCTACTCACTTACATCAGTGCTATCTTGCAATTGATTGCATGGGAAGAAATTTTCAACCGAAAACACCCATGTCTTATCTCAGATATCTACTCAAGTCCTCCTGAGGCATTTCCCTCCTACATTGCAAGAGAAAAATGCAAAGTCAAATAATAGTAAAATGTTTAATTATACTCTGTTATGCTATATTTGCTGTTTTCTTAAGAATCTAAAACTATCAAAAATCATATTTTTAAAGCCACAATTACTCTAGGAAAATGCGAGTTATGGACAAGAGAGTTGTAGTTTATTAAAAGGATATTTTCCCCTGGATAATGTTGATTTTAGTAGTTTTAAGGTATTTTGCTATGGCTAGAGTAGACTATAAGAAACTGATTAACAAGTTACTAAAATAAATCAATGTCTTGCTGAGCAAAGTTATAAATGGAGGGAAAATGTCCTAAAATAGTAAATATCTAGGTAAATTTTAGAACTGTTTCAAGCTATTCGTGTTAAAGAAAAGTTCAAGCTTCCAGATGATTATCAGCTTAGTCAAAGTGTTTTGGCATTCTATAATGAATGCCAAAACACTTTGAATAGTTGATTTTCTTAATATATATTTATATACTATATTGGTCACCAATTGCAGGAGCATTTTAACCAAAACTTAGAGGGCATGATACTAACTAAATTGCATGTAAAGAGGTTACTTAATTTGGGGGGTTAGAAAATTATCAAAATACAAAAGGGGCATAATGTATAGGCAGCTAAATGCAAAAGAGAAATTAGCTTTCTCAAGCCAGCTATGCAGGATAAATCCATAGATGTTGCTTGCAAATGGCTTCCTTTGAACTGTAAAGGAGATATATTCACAGGATGTGGTCCAATTGTTGACAGGGTAGTAATCAGGCAATAGTATAGCAAGCAATAATAATTCAGAGCTACCACAAAGTCTTATGGTGTATCCAACAGATTCAGGAAATAAAAACTTTTAGCAGATCATGCAAGAAGATGGGCTAACGTCAATTTAGGTAACACTTAGGTTCGTTCTGAAATCTGTTTGCTGCCTCTAACTGGTGAAGCAAAGTTTTCAGACAATTGTGGTGTTAGGATCTGTATTCACTATCATATGATAACTTTCATTCTTTCATATTCATTAAATAACTAAGATAGTCTGTTTTAATTTCCTCCCTATCATGGCATCTAGAGACATGAGGGTGTCTATTTGACTTGAAATGGTTTTCACAGAGTAAAAAAGGGAAAATGAAAATCATCAGTCAAGAGAGAATGAAAGGTAAAATTTAGGGAAATATAACTCCAATTTCAAAAATAAAGGGAAGTCAAATTGATAAGTTGTTAATCAGAGGACATAAGGAAGCCCAAGACCACGGATTTGGAGCCAAAGGTATAGGAGTAGAAACAATCCAATGTCTCAGTTTAGACTTTGTCTTATTCAAAGCTTACTCCTGATGCTGTGCTCAATGATCACTTCTGGTGGGAGTCAGGGGACCATAAGGGATGTCAGGGGATAGAACTTGGGTTGGCTGTAAGGCTAGTTCCCTACCTGCTCTAGTACTGCTCCAGTTCCTAGATAAGTTCAGATAGAACCAGAGTACCATAAGAATCAACAGCCAAGTAGTGCGACCATGGTTTTTAACTACAACTACTTAGATAAGTAATCCCAAAACTCATAGTTCCAAACCATTTATTATCAAGACAATGAATGAAAACACAAAGTGGATTATATTTCAAGGTTACCGAATAGAATGTACCATTTGCAATTAAATACTATTTCTGCTACATTATGAAGTAATTAAGATGGTCATATCTAAGTTCAATATCCTTGAAATAAAAAGGTTGGAAGATGATCAGTCCTATTGAAAATAAAAAATATAGTAAGTGAGCTAGGACCATATCACTTTGCCAATTATTAAACTATAATGTCTCAGTGTCTCAGAACCAGGAATCAAAACTTTACCTTTCCATCATCAGCAATAATATCTCCTGGGCAGGAATCATATTTCAATAGATCTTTAAATAAGTAACTAATTTCCCCTTAATAAATGATCATTTTATCACCAGAGTTCTTTGTATCCCTATTTCACTAATAGTATATGTAAATTTATGGAAATAAGAGAAATAGTAAGTTTACAATAACAGCAAATAAATCAAAAGCAGAACTTAAGTCTACCTTTTGCCTTCACTATTGCTGTCACTCCTTCAAAATGCTTCAAAATAAAAGTACAATTTAACAAAAGTACCTTATTTTTTTTTGCTTTTTTGGGTCACACCCGGTGGTGCTCAGGGTTTACTCCTGGTTCTACACTCAGGACTTACTTCTGGTAGTGCCTGGGCGACCCTCTGGGATCCTGGGAATCGAACCCGGGTTGGCTGCATGCAAGGCAAATGCCCTCCCTGCTGTGCAATCCCTCTGGCCCCTAACAAAAGAACTTTTATAAGAGAAAAAAAGAGATTCAAAATTGAATCATGCTAGAGCATATAAATGTGAAAGAATAGAAGACAAACCTGTGATTTGAAATATCAATACTTAGCTTTAAAGTCTAAGGCTCAGCCTTTTCATAATCATCTTGATATCTGTAGCATTTAAAATAAGGTTTGGCATGTAGCCCCATCTTTCTATTCAAGGGAACAGCTCCAATTTTAAAGTAATAAACAATGTATGCTTTAGTTAAACTGTTTGCCAACATCCCTAGCGTGAGATTAGTGCTTCAAACTTGAGTTGACAGACTTCTTCAAAACAACATGCTATCTGCTAAACAAAGTGGTTGTAATCTGTAGCCTGAAATTCCTTTACTGTGGGAAAGACAGTTTTAATCATGATTTGAAGGTTTAATAAGGTCAACATCAAACCAATGCAGCAAACACTGGATGGGGGAAGAGGGAAAGGGGAAAGAAAAGTTTTCAGAGAGCTAGACATTGGGGAATTTTTTTCATTCTTTGATAGTACCCAAAGATGATGGTAGTAAGTAGAACCCAATAACTGGATGAGCTACCCAGAAGTGAGGGAGTTAGAGGCAGAGTGTATGTTTCCTTCAGGCTTTCTCAAATCTCTAAATATCTACAAAGAAGGGACACACTATAATATTACCAGAATGCTAACTACATGATTAATGGCATATGGATTGTGTTTTATTTTCCAATTGCTAAGGAAAAGACAAATTCCAGTTATTTTGTTGACCTGGCGAGGCAGACTTTACATAAATGGGGATAAGACAATCTTGATGAAGCACAAACAAAATAGTCTTGGTGAAGAAACATCAGATGAGAATGTATTTCTCTTGTTCATGTTTTTCTTAGAAAGCATCTCTATTCTGCCTGGTTCTGGGAGCAGAGCCAAAGCCTACTTTAGAAAATAGCGATTTCCAGTAAGTTGGGCGGGTGAGGGTACATGGTTGGGTAGGAACATGGGGAAAGTTTGTGGGAGACAGTTCAGAATCTTGTGTACAAACCCTGTAAGAGATCTGCCTTCTTGCTTCTGGCAGGCAAGCTCTGAAGGATGTTAAGAGTCAAGGACCTCTCAACCAGAAAAGTTGAATCAGAAGTCAGGCACTAGACACCTCTCATTCTCTTGCTTCAGATAATCAACAAGCCATAAAATTAGGAGGGAAGAGAAGGAATCTTGTGTGGAGAAAGTTTCTGTGGTTCCATTATTCCACTATAGTGACCATTCAAGGAGTTGCTAAGATGTTGAGGTTCCCAGTGACATCTTTCATTTTTCAAAAGTGCACTCTAGACTCAAACTCTTGAACCAAGGCAGTCTTCCTCCTTCCCTTCTCTTAATCCCAGTCTCTTATACTTATTCATCCAAACTGATGAACAGAGAACAAACATGTCCAGTATGTTTCCTTGAGAAGGAAAATAGGAAAGAACATAATGAAAAGACAATGGAAGATATTTGTTTTGGTTTACACACTTTATTCCTAAAACCTCCAAAATTCTGAAAACTTGGGCTCTAGTTTTAGGTTTACTTGTATACTGAAGTACCGAAGTATGGAAGAACGGTGGAGGCAGGGCAGAATTTCTGGTTTCCTTATTAAACAGAGCAGATCACAAAATGAAAATTATGTCATTTTCCCAGCAAGCCCAGAGAGTTGCTATGAAAATCAATTGAGAATATACAGAGAGTCCCTTGGTGTGCTATGAAGTGCTAAATGTAGTAGAGATCGTTGAGATAATAAGCTTCTTGCAAGGCATCGGTATCTGAGATTTCCTTGCTTGAAGATGAAATTTTTTCCATTTACCTCAAACATTGACTCTAAATCAAAGTTATTGGAAATTGGTCTCAACTATGTAAGCATATCTTTGACACCAGTCATCATACCAAATGTTGCTTCCTGCCACTGTCATTATTTGCATTGTAGCTTCTAAAGCAAGACACTGAATCTTAAATTTATAAATAATGTGATAAGAAGGTTCAAAAGTCATATCTCTGAGCACTGTGTTTGACAGAGAAATAGAAGTAATTATGTGCTGATGAGACAGAGACAAGTGAAGAAGTTGGGCATCTAGAGGAAGCACACTGCCTTGCTTATGAGAGAAGGGACCTACCAGATGGCATCTTCGGAAAGGCAGCTATGGTCACTACTATACTGTGCACCAGCATAGTATAATTTGGGAAGCATCATTTTTCAAATATTTTAAAAAAGTTCCAAGTCATTCCTGGACCAAGCAATATTTGCATAGGGAGGAAATTCAAGAGTTATGCCTGGAAAACTGAAAATAACTTTTTAAAAGGGAGGAACACCCCAAAGAGAGACCCCAAAATCACTTGATCACCTGTTTTGTTGCTAAGAAGTTATGCTTATATTTTAACTTAAATCTGTACAAGTTATCATGCCCACCTCCTGCCTCTCTTCCTGATGTATTATCTCATCGGAAAACAGAGATCTTGGGTGGGAAAGACCTAAAAACACAAACTTTTTAGGAATCCATTTATTGACTATTAGAATTGAAAGATTCTTTGGAAAGAGTGAACAGAGAAAAGGGTAGAGAGATGAAACCTGAGATGATGGTAATATAAAAGTACACCTAGGTCTATTATGGAAAAAAAATGCTAGACAGTCATGCAGATTCCTTCACAATGAGGTGGCTCTATCTTTCCTCCTTCCTCAGTTCTTGTCTCTGCTGTCCACATGCCAACAGTGGAATCAAACATTAAACTTCTTCACTGTGACTAAGAACACAGATAAACTTGGATTCACACTCTGGCATCGCCTCTTTCCAGTAGTGTGGCTCAGATTTACCTGATAAGCTCTCAGAAGTAGCTCTCCTCCAATGAATTGCACTCCTTACTGGGTTTTCAATAAAATTAAAACTGCATGTAAGGTTTGAATTCAGTGCCTAAATAATCAGTTCAGGGGCCGGAGCGATAGTCCAGCGGGTAGGGCGTTTGCATGTGGCCGGCCTGTGCAGGCCTGGTTCGATCCCCGGCATCCCATATGGTCCCCCGCGAGGAGTAATTCCTGAGTGCAGAGCCAGGAATAACCCCTGAGCATCACCGGTGTGACCCAAAAAACAAAATAAATAAATAAATAAATAATCAGTTCAATAACTGGATTGTTTGTCACTTGTCACTTATCTTCCCATTGTTCATTGATTTGCTTGAGCAGACTCCAGTAACATCTCCATTCATTGGGAATGGGGTCCATTATTGTTACTGTTTTTAGCATATTAAATACACTACGGGTAGCTTGCCAGGCTCTGCTGTAGCTCTGGGTTCATCCCAGGGGGCCCAGTTTTTTTCTGTCAGACCATCAACCATCCAGGGCCCATTGGGCAGAGTCCTAGGTGTAGACAGGCCTGTCTCCTGTCTTCCACCTACCAATGCACCTGGGCAGTGAAGCCACACCTCCAACACCTCAAGAGTCAGGAGACAGATAACTGAATTGTTTATGACTTTTAAATTATCAGTCGATCAGTGACCATCTTTTATCACTCCTTTCTTTAGAATTGGCATTTTTTTTTAATTTTTTTTATTTTTACAATTACAAAGATATACAATTAAAAAGTTCATATTTGGGTTTTGGTCATACAGTGTAGCCGCACCCATCCCGCCACCAGTGCCCATCTCCCACCACCAACGTCCCGCATTTTTAAACACCAACTGTATGTCAGTCAGACTGTGAAGATGAAAGTCATATTTTGACCTTTAGGAGTATATGAATATAAACAAATATTAAGAGACTGATACTACAAAGAAATATACTGGTAATAGGCTATATTAGGAAGGTGTCACTAGGATTAGATCAGCCTAGGGAAATCCAGAAGATTCTGGAATGAACTTTATGATTTGAATTGAGTAGTCACAAGGAGGTTCATGCAGAGTAGATAGATCCCAGCCATGGTGTGTGCTGATTTACTGAAGTTTTTAAACTCTCTCCCTTGCTTTGTAGAAGAGGCTTAGAGAAGGCTTATTTAAGGCAGTTTGTTGGAGAAGGCAGAAAATACTTTGGGGCTATCTTTGAGGAAGCTTTGATTATATATTTCATAAATTGAGAACCAATTTTTTCAAAAGGTTAAACTAATAAATGTGTTCAGAAATCATAAAAAAGCAATTTGTATGATGTTATTCAAAGATGTATATTAACTTCTATGTTGTCTGTTTCCATGAAAAGATTTTAGAAATCTTGGTTTCATGCTATCTATCAGAACCTGAAGAATCTGTGAGTAGTGACCGTTCTCTATTCAAAGTTCTTTAATCCACAACAATTAACTATTAATACCGCTTATCCTCCTTATATCTTCTTATTTCCCTGTCAACATAGTCATTCATACCAATTCAGAAATTAGAGAAAAGCCAATGGATCCCAAGAGAGACTTACCCTGTTGAGAACTACTAGGTAAGCAAGATTTCTGTTTGTAGAGGCACGAAGTGAAAACATGACATTAGGTCAGACATCAAATAACTAATTTCACTTGGGTTATGTTTCATCAGTCAAGGTCTTGATCCCCAAGGTCAAAAGTCAGACTGTCAGAAATGTAAAAAGAAGCTTTCCAGGAAAATGAGCACTGTGAAATCAGAGCTATGGGAGAGGACTGAATGGAGACTTGCTGACAACAGGGCCTGGTAGGTAGTATTCAATTCCGTAGGGATTGCTTTTGGTAAAGTGGAGTTGTACTTTTCAATACAGTTTAAGTGTAAACACTAAGTCAACATTATGGTTGCTTTCTATACTACAATTATAATTAAAGGCAAAGTAAGTCTCTTGCTCAAGAAAGAAAGAGGAGGAAGGAAGGAAGGAAGGAAGAAAGGAAGGGAGAGAGGGAGGGAGTGAGGGAGGAAGGAAGGAAGGAAGGAAGGAAGGAAGGAAGGAAGGAAGGAAGGATGGAAGGAAGGAGGAAGAAAAGGAAGTAGAGGAAACAGAAGAAAAACCATAGGAACTGAGACTTGCTAAGAAAAAGCATAGTAAGTTTCAAATTCTAAATATTCCTTAATTGAGTTATAAACTTGAAAGAGAACACAAATTTGTCAATGCCTATTTTCAACCTGATTCTCAGAACAGCAAACTCGGCAGTTTAATGACTGCAGTCAAGCTATACAGTATGCATTTTATTTGTATTGTATACCTCTTTACATGCCTAGTGGTTCCATCCAAAACTGATCATCCCTTTTAATCATAGGAAGTTTTATTCTAAAGGAAATACCCATTTTTTCCTGTGAAAGTAACCAGAAGTTGCAATGTGAAATAATCACACTGAAAATTTCTAATATCGGTGATCTATTTCTTGTTAAGTAAATTTCAAAACACAATTTCATACATCAATTCTGGAATTTCTTAAAGTATAACAGGCTAAAATTATGACTTTATGATGCTCCATGTGATTAAAAGCAAGGATACCATACAATTTTTAAAGTTTGATTCTTATGTAAACTGTACTTTGGAAAGTTAATTTTTATATTTAGGTACCATGATTTACAAAGCAGTTAATAACAGAGTCTTATGCTTGTGTAAGGGAATTATTTACCATGTGCAACATGGCCATTTTATACATAATTCCAGGAATTTCTGCCTAGTTGGAAAGACATTTTGCCGAAGGCAGTTCTTCTACTCCAAAGAGTGAGGGATTTTATGTGGCACTATAAAAGTAACCTGGCATAGAATACCACTTTAGGTATATAGAAATAAATCCAGGAGAGATCATGGAAACTTTCCATATTTTACTCTAGAGTTCTCTAATGTCTTGATCATACTCAAATATCCAGAGAGAATTCCTCCAGAATATACCATTCCTGTGCATTGATAAAACTATTTTAGTAGGTAGGTCTCCTCAATATTTAGTAAGGCCTGCATCTTCAGCATTTTGTTTTATCATTCATTTTTCTTTTTTTTTCAATAACCATGAATTACAAAGTTACAAAGATATTTATGTTTGAGGTTCTGGCATACATTATTCCAACACCAATCCCTTCACCAGTGTCTGCTACCCTCCACCCATGTCCCAAGTTGCCCTCCTGACTCCCAAACTGCCTCCGTGGAAGACACTTTCCCCCCTCCTCCTCTGCTCTTGTGTTCTCTTCCTTAAACATCACTGTATCACTGTCTTCCCGTATATCATCTATTTGCTCTAGCGGGCACCAGTAACATCTCAATACGTCCTGTCACATGTGAGATAGGCCAAGGGCATCACCCACCCCAGGAACATAAAGAGCCTCAAACCATTCCATCAGGTCATGGGAATGTGGTCTATAATTGTTAGTGGTATTTGGCATGTCAAATACAACATGGGTAGCTTGCCAGGCTCTGCCGTGAGGTGGGATACTCTAGTAGTCACCTGAAAAACTCAAGCAATTATTGATGAACCACACTGCTTCAAAGCAGCCACGCAAGTTGGGCTGTGATCAGCTCTTCTTTTTTTTTTTAAAGTATTTTATTATACCACTGTGAGATATACAATTACAAAGATATACAATTAAAAACTTCATATTTGGGTTTTGGTAATACAGTGTTCCAGCACCCATCCCGCCACCAGTGCCCATCTCCCACCACCAACATCTCCGGTTCCCTCCCCTTCCCCCAGCCCACCTCCATGGCAGGTTCTTTATTTCTTTCCCTTTTTCTCTCTTTCTCTTTTCCTTCCCTTCCAGACTATGGATTACAGAACATACATTAAAGGGTTGTCATGTGTATCCTTTTGCCTCTATTTAATGCTCAGTTCTATATTAGTATTAGTACCCTCGACAATTGTTAGCACACTGTTCCATTTTCTGTCTCACCTAGCCTCTGACTCCCACACGTTTGTGATAATTTCCACCTTTGACAAGACCTCCTGATACATGTTTCACTTGACCTTGGATATTGGCATCATAATATGTACATATATATTTATGTCATGCAAATAAATGCAGTCATTCTGTATCTGTCTCTCTCCTGGCTAATTTGTGATCAGCTCTTCTGCTGGGTGGAGCTCTGAGAAGAGGAGAGGTATGGATGTGGAAAATGGCTGCCCTCATGGTGTGGGGGTTCCTCTGGCTTCTTGCGAAGCCAGAGGTGTGGGGTTCCTTTTTTTGCTGTACTATCTTTATCGCCCCCTCACCCAATAATTGTCCTGGTATTGGGAGGCACCTCCACATTGACCGTGGGAGCCCTGCAGTGTTTTATGATCCCATAAACAGCCACATACCAGGCGTCTGAGACCCTCACATCCTTGTCGATTTGTTCTGAAGGGACTCAACATAGGGTCACACCCCACTTAAACATCACTGTCACTGTCACTGTATCACTGTCTTCCCGTTCATCATCCATTTGCTCGAGAGGGCACCAGTAACATCTCCATATGACCTGTCTCATACAAGTAGAGCCCAAGGGCAACTGCTTGCTCCAGGAACATAAAGAGCCTCAAAACCATTCCATCAGGTCATGGGAATGAGGTCTATAATTGTTACTGGTATTTGGCATATCAAATACGACATGGGTAGCTTGCCAGGCTTGCTGTGCAGGTAGCATACTCTTGTAGTCATCTCAAAATCCAGCATTTATTGATGAACCGCGAGGTCGCAAGTGGTTTTTCTGGATGTGGAAAATGGAGGCCCTCATGGAGTGGAGGGTCGTCTGGCTTGTTAGAGGCTCTGCTGGGGTGGCAGGCCAGGGCTAGAACCTGCCATCCCTCTCGGGCGCCTCATGAGCACCTGGGCACAGGGAGAGCCAGTAGCAGCTCTGCCCCATGTGTGTGAGTCTCTCCCCCTTAAACATACTTGGCCAAAAATATCAAAATTCTGAATCTTTTACCTGGCACTTCAAAATAACCTATTGGATGTTCACATTAATAATTCTCCCATTAGCCTGTCTTTAGTGTTCTAAATGAATTGTAACCTAGATTATTGATGAATTAACTACAATTCATCAGCAATATTGCTTATGAAATTGAATGAAATGTGAAGCTCAATTTGAATATAAAGCCCAATCAGGTGGTTTTATCACTATCACTATCACTATCCTCCCGTTGATAATCTATTTGCTAGAGCGGGCACCAGTAATATATCCATATGTCCTGTCTCATGCTAGTAGAGCCCAAGGGCATCTGCTCACTCCAGGAACATAAAGAGCCTAAAACCATTATATTAGGTCATGGAAATGAACTAATATAATTGTTACTGGTATTTAGCGTATCAGATACAACATGGGCAGCTTGCCAGGCTTGCCATGCAGATGGCATACCCTTGTATTCACCTCTAAATATAGCATTTATAGATGAACCACGTGGCCGCTTGCGGCCTTGCTAGACGGGCAGTGATAGGCTGTCACTGGGTGGAGTTCTGATGAGAGGGAAGTCTGGATGTGGAAAATGGCAGTCCAATGGAGTGGGGGGTCATCTGGCTTGTTGTGCGGCTCTGCTGGGGTGGCGGGCCAGGGCTAGAACCTGACATCCCTCCCTGGTGCCTCGTGAGTGGCTGGGCACAGGGAGAGCAAGTAGCAGATCTGCCCCATGTCTGTAAGACTGAACCAGGAAGAGGCATTAGGTGGCATGTGGTTTTATACTTAGTAGTAAGTATAAAACCACCTCTTACAGGTGGTTTTATACTTACCCCCTATTTGTCCTTTGGTATCCAAGGCCAAATTGGGTATATAGAACTGATATTTATTTAGTCAACAAGAAAATTATAATTTTTCTGTGAGAAAGAGTATAGGGATAGGGAGTGGTAGGTAGCCCTTAGGTCTGTGCAGGATATTTTCCCTGTGGTGTTTGTTGTTGTTAACATTGCTTTGTGTTGCAGGACTCCTAAGGGCCGCTGCATCTGCTCTGGAGTGCCTCCCTGAAATCACTCTATAGATAAGGGGGTAGTCTAAATGTGGCAGTTTATCCTACCATGTATGCTGTACTAGCTGGTATAAATATTCTCCCATGCTACCACAATCATCGTGGGACTAGCTAGATCTTACCAGCATATTAGCCTGGCCACGCTGGACCCCTAAGTAATTAGACCAGAGAGAAATGCTGTTTGCTTCCAAGCAAACAAGCATGGCTCCCTGATATACTCAAAAGGCAACTAAAATATAAAACTACAATGAAGTAGAAGAGACTTGTGAAGGCTTGGAGAAATATTTAACTGGCATTAGTATTAGTCTTTGGTACAGAGACATGCCATCTCAGAAACCCCCTTCTCTACACTACAAAGGCATTCCCAGGCAGATCTTGGCTCAAAACATTAGCATAGTAAAGGTCCTAGGTGAGGTGCAGGGAGGGATTACCTAAGGGCATTGGACCCTCCCTGCTTTCCATAACAGTGGGAGGAAGGTCTGAGTTACAGGGATATAAACTAGCCGGTTCCCGCTCTCCGGGCCTTCTTCTTTGTGGGATCTCTCCTTGTGAGCGCTCATTCCCCTTGGAAGCCTTTTTCTCCTTTTACAAAACCTTTACACGTGGTGGTGGTCGCTATCTTGGCCTACACGTGGCTGGGGTTCTAGCCTGGAATCCTAAGCACCGGGCTTTTCCTTTTGCTGATTTGTATGCCTGAACCTGTGATAAGTAAAGCCTTTTAAAACTGCATCGGATTCCTGAGTTTTCATCCATTCCTCGCCAGCTTTGGAGGTAGAAGGGAACTCGCTTTCCGGCACTGTCGGGGACCCCCGTGCAGCGCCCGACAGTTTTGATCTTGGGAGCCACACCTGGTGGTGCTCAGAGCTTATTCCTGCCTCTACATTCAGGTATCTCTTCTGGCAGGCTCAGAAACTATGTGGTGTCAGAGAGTGAATTGGGCTTGGCCATCTTCAAGGCAACCATCCTACCTGCTGTATAGTATTTCTCTCATCCCTGTTGAGTATGTATTTAACATTTAATTTACTACCTGCAATCATAAAAATATGGATAAATTATGGTTTTTCTCTATCTTATTAGTTTTATTTTTCAATCTCTCCCTTGTGTAGAGAAATGCCAACTGAGTCAAGAAGGAAGATGGTGAGATTTTTAAATTGTGACTTAGGCTAAGCAGACCTACTCATTCTGCCAGAGAGATGTGACAAGAAGAAAAAATAACTTATCTACATCCTGGTCATCACAAAGAGCAAGAAGGCAGAGCAGGAGTAAGAGATAACTGGTCACTCCACATGCCTCTTCCTGGTTCAGCTTTCCTTATCTCACTGGTTGGTGATTTTAGCTTCTCTCAGTCTCCATTTCTTCCAGAACAAAATGGAAATAATAACTGTTGTGCCCTTTCCATATTGGTATTGTGAAGGCTTAAAGAATCAATGGGTAAAAGTCGTCACACATGCCTGGACAGCAAGGAATGCTAAATATATATTCACTTTTGTAGTTATTTGGGTTCATTAAATGGAAACTTCCCTTTTTAATCCTGTTTTCATGCTTCAATTTCCTTATCACACCACGTTTCTATGGTTCAGTGAAGGCATAAACATAAAGAAGGCAAGTTTGTTCAATGATGCAGACCAAGGAACAACTTTTCCTCGAAGACTCAGTCTTCCCAACATGAGTACTTGTTTTATATAGAGGAAATGGTGAAGGTCATAATTTCCTGATAAATATCCCCTTTCCTGTAACTGGTTCACACTCACCCAAATGACTGAGGAATAAACTGGTTCCTAAGGAAAAGCTTGTTGGTATCCATTCCATCTCTTATCTCTGACATCCCCACCAGAAATATGGTGCTTAATGAGGAAGTTGGTGAAGCTCATTTATCGGGCAGGGGGTTGTTTAGGGGGTCACATCCAGCAATGCTGAAGGGCTGAATCCTGACTCTGCGCTCTGGCAGAGTCTCTCCCTGGCAGGCTCATGGGACTTTGTGGACCATATGACCATATGGCACGGCAGGGCTAAATCTGGGTTGGCTGTGTACAAGGAAAATAACTTACCCACTGAACTATGCTGCCAACCTTTGAAGCTCATATATTTTACAAGCCACTTCCCTTGGTGCCCTCTAGTTTTAAAACTATAAAAGCCATATTAAAATGCTTTTGTTGGGTTGGAAATGGTAATACCAGCCTAGAACTGAGCATTGAATATAGGCAAGAGATATACATGATAATCCCTAAATGTAAGTACTGCAAGCCACAATGTGTAAGAGAAGGGAGAGAGAAAGAGAGAGAGAGAAAGCAAAGAGAGAGAGAGAACGAAAGAGAGAGAAGAGAGGCAAAGTGCCTGCTATAGAGGCAGGCAGGGGGAGGGAAGAATCTGGTGACATTGGTGGTGGGAAATGTGTAGAGATGGTGTAGGGATTGGTGTAGGGATGGGTCCTAACTAACTAGTATTTCCTGAATTATTTTTCAATAACCATCATAAACAAAAGTCTCTCCTTATATAATACCATAGTTCAGGATTGCTTTCTTTTGGATCCTTAAATTGCATAAGTGTAATGGAGTTTCCATTGAAAATTATTTCATAATTTATATGTCTATAAAAATTTCCTTCACAATGTATTTGCTTTTATTATGTAACATTATCTAGAATTATTTAAAGACAACTCTGTAGTTATTTATCTTATACAATTATGTTTGGTGGGGTGCTTGCATAATTCCGTTGTGTTATTCCACAGAAGTTAGCATCAGATTGTAGTACACTCACACAGGGCCAGCATTCACTTGTCAGAGGTCTTGCTCCCATTTTTTCTTGCTTTTGAAATGCTCTGCAATATTCTGCTCATCCTAGTTTGAGTTTTTCAATTGTGTTCCTTTAATTATGGCTATAGTGGGACTGAAAGTGCTTGTGATACCAGGACTCACAGATGACAGAGCTACTGGGATTATACTCAGTGTATGTGGGTTGAAACCATAGCCCAATATTTAAGGCAGACACTCCGATTCAGCAATTCTCAGCTCAATTCTGCATTAAACTGACTGAATACCACTCATTCCACATATACCATTATTTTCTAATAGTTTTTCCTTCTATCATTTCACAATTTCCTATAGCATTTCTTTCCTTTTTTTTCAGAGGGTAAGGGCATACTCAGCATTGCTTAGGACTTATTTCTGGCTCCGTGTTCAGGGATTCTCTTGGTAAAGCTCAGAGGACCGTGTGGGGTGCTGAGGAATAATCTCAGGCTGGCTGCACACAATACAAGCACTGCACCTACTTATTGCTCCTGAAGGATTTCTTTAAAAAATTTCAAAATGAAAATGTAATTGATTAAATTTATAAACCCTGATATATGTGTAAATGATGTGTTCTTACACTGCATCCTTCTTCCAGAACTGAGAACCTTGACTTAGGCTGGTCTGGCTTGGTTGTATTAAGGACAGTCCTACAGTGGACACGGATTCTGACCCTGTGATGTTTCATTCTGTGGATTAGACCTCCCTCACCCCTCACTCTGACACATCAACTTGGAGGTGAGGAATGGGTCCTCGGGCGAAAGACAAAGTTATTGTTTTCTATCAGTCTCAAAAATGACGTTCAGAAAGTGATGACTGAAAATTCACCTTTATTTTTTCAAGACATTGCATTTCACCTGAGTGTATGAAATAGTGAGATTATAGTCACTTCTGCAGAGTCCCTCCCAGGATGAAAGCCTGATGAGTTATTCCGCAAATTGGATTTCTACTCGCCAGTGTCTCTCTCCACCCTTGTGCTCATCTCTGGTCTCTCCTGGCTGCTCTTTGAGCTTTGCTGTGACTTTATTTTCATTCTGCCTTCCTCCATTAAAACCAAGACATTTCCAAACCCATTAAGGTTTATTATAGTCCCCTCTCCCTGTTCATTTCCAAAAAGAGAATAGACTAAAAAAACACAGATAACAAAAGTTTCTCCTCTCAGGCTACTGTCCCCTGAATGAATGGAAAACTGGGGCTTCCCAGACTCAGCAACAGCTCTGGGCCTAGCAAGGGAATAGAGCCACTTGCTGTGCTCCATCTTCTATTCTGCATTGTAAAGAGCTTCCCAGCTGCCTTAAAACCCCAATTTCCTCACCGCACCCAGATGCCGCTGAGTCAGCACCAGCCCCAGCATTCAGAAAAAAGGATCGTGTTTGTCTTTGGTTGCGCCTTGCCTCCCTTCTCAAGGCCTTTGGGCCTCTCCTGAGCTCCTCTAGGCACAGCAGCTGCTGGCCTTACTTTCCCCTGGTTTCCCAGAGTGGGCTTTCCTCCCATGGAATTGTGCAGAGGAGAGAGAGAGTGGTCTCGGGAGCAAAACCCCATCAGGCAGACAGCCCAGGAGCTGTGTGGATTTACACCAAGGATGACTGAGTCTGGCTTTCCTCTGAAAGCCTCAGGGACTCTCAGAGTGAGCAGAGCACGCTGGACCTGTCATGGCTCCTATCCGTTTGCAAAATGAGCCTTAGAATGACTGCTCCCGGGGAGCCGGGGTGCCCCACTTCAACAGCTCACTGTGTTTCATTCCCACCAGAGCCTGCTCTGTGATAATTCCCTAAAATCCCAGTGCTCATGCCTAGAGCTAACCAGAGGGAGACTTCAGCAAGAGTCAGGTAACAGCTGTGCTTTCTTGTGGTGATAGCACTCAGCGATGTGACTCTTGCTTTTGTTATATAACCCATTAGGAGGCTGTAATGGAGAGAAAGAAGCGAATGTTTCTGGATTTGTGGAGGCTGCCAGTCACCAGATATTTGATACACCGGAGTCTCTCCCTGTGCTTAGGTGGGGATCTCTCATCACCTCCCCACAATCTGATCTTTGTCTCCCCTACCATAAATGAATGATATCTTACCTACCTAGCCCTTTCACCAGGTCCATTAACAGACAAATGGATCTTAAAATCTATCGCCCACCGAGCATGGGCCCTCTCCAGTCACACATCACTTAGCCAGGGCTTGGCCGCTACATTATTCTTGAGAAGAAAGGAACCAAGAGAGGAAGAAAAGAAAAGAAGAAAACTGGAAACAGAAGAGAGAGCCCCATGGGGAAGCTCAAATCTAGCAAGATACAAAACGGGGAATGCTAAGGTGCTCAGGAAATGCTGGAAAAATCAATAGATCTGTTGCTTTCGCCTTTAGTCTGGGGCTCTCGGGTAAAAGACTCAGCATCTGGAAGGAGTCTCTAGAGTATCAGCAACATGAACAGGGAGTCATTCGGGAGGATGAGGCAAAAAGGAGGAAGGGAAATTGGAGCTGGGCCACCAACACTAGGCCCATGACTTTGTCCTGAGTCTGGGCTTCTGGAAAATTCTAGCTACTGTGTGTTGTTACTAGATGTGTGACTCTTGAGAGATTCATGCATCTGCTCTTCAGAGCCCATGAGAAAGGTACCATGGTGGGCTCCAGGGTAAAGGTCAAGAATTGTGGGTCTAGATAATGTTATGAAACTAGCCCACAGTCTGCTAAGAGGAGGGCTGTCTGACAGCACTCCGCTCTGTCTTAACTTTCCACCCTACGTTCACCCTACTCTCTCCTCCACTTTAACATTTAGTGTGAGCCAGAAACACCTTTGTCCTGTATCTTAGTGTCTCACTTGCAGCCAAAAGAGGGTGAATAAAATAATCTCTAAATTTCTCCCTGCTTTGATCTCTTTAAGTCTCTCTCTTCTTCCTCAAAGCAAGGGAAGATTGAATGTTGCCCCTTTCATCTCCTGGAATAGTTAATGAAGTCGGAAATTTAACATTAAATGTATGTATAGTTGTTGATATCCTTCCATGGTCACAAAAAACAACTTTTCCTATAAATTGCCACCTGCCCATTATCTGCGGCTCCTATCCCTAGGTAGAGACCAAGATATAATGCAACAAATTGAAAAGGATTCTTTCTTTCTTTCTTTCTTTCTTTCTTTCTTTCTTTCTTTCTTTCTTTCTTTCTTTCTTTCTTTCTTTCTTTCTTTCTTTCTTTCTTTCTTTCTTTCTTTCTTTCTTTCTTTCTTTCTTTCTTTCTTTCTTTCTTTCTTTCTTTCTTTCTTTCTTCTCTTTCTTTCTTCCTTCTTTCCTTCCTTCCTTCCTTCCTTCCTTCCTTCCTTCCCTTCCTTCCTTCCTTCCTTCCTTCCTTCCTTCCTTCCTTTCTTCTCTCTCTTTCTTCTCTCTCTTTCTCTCTCTCTTTCTCTCTCTCTTTCTTTCTTTCTTTCTTTCTCTTTCTTTCTTTCTTTCTTTCTTTCTTTCTTTCTTTCTTTCTTTCTTTCTTTCTTTCTTTCTTTCTTTCTTTCTTTCTTTCTTTCTTTCTTTCTTTCTTTCTTTCTTTCTTTTCTTTCCTTCCTTCCTTTCCTCCTTCCTTCTTTCCTTCTCTCATTTCTTTTTTCTTCCTTTTCTTCTTTCCTTCGGTTTTTCTTCCTTTCCTTCTCACCTTTTCTTTCTTTTTCTGTAACTATAGCAGGCTATAGTAATGTATTTACCCTTGCCCTGTGAAATGCGCTCCCAGGACACTCCTTGTCCATATTTTTTAACTCGCAACATCTACCTTCCTCGGTACCCACAGCTAGGTCTGGACAAAATCCTACTCCTCAGCTATAAAAATAATATTAATTTTCCCCCTTACATCAAAAATGAAAGAGGAAGGAACTGACTTCAATGAAGCATGGAAAATAAAATGGAACACAACATATGCCTGTTCCAAAGCCCCAAACGAGTACCTCACATTCTGTTGTGGTTACATAGAGTAGAAGAGAAAAGGGGGATATTGCTATTTTAAGTTCCTGTAAAGTTCTGAGGAAAAGTTCAGAAACACATCCAGATTCCTACATCTCTGCAGAAGATATCCAATTCCTTCATTCAGTGGACTTGCAGGCTAATATTAGAAACTCTGCCTTAATAAGCAGCTATTAAAAGAGAGGGAAAATCTAGCTTATTATAGAGGGGTACTCTCACGTTGTTAGTGGTAAACTCCCAGGAAGAGTGTGGGCAAGAATCTGGAGCCAATATGCACAGTCTTAAATGTTACTTTAAATTCAATTTAGCGCCATGATTAAAGTCTCTCATTTCTGAATCTGCAAACACAGAAATATGTTGCTAAGGAATTCAGATACTTATCCTAAGTTTTAGATAGACACTAACCTTTCAGCTATCTTTGGAAGGGTTTAAAGATGTGAATGCCTGCTTTTTCTTTCCAAATGTACAATAGACTTATCAAGCTGAAGATGAAAACACATTCTGATAGGGAACTTACGTTGGGGACACTAGGTTGGGGAGAGGGTACTGAAAAGAAGGTGGTGAAGGGAAGAGGTTATCAGAAGAAGGGGTGCTGAAAGGCGGCAAAGTGTTATACATAAAACCCTATTAGAAACAGTACTGTAAACCACTGTGTCAATAATTTATATTTTAAAAAAAAGCCTGTCACAGAGGCTGGTTGGGAACACTGTGAAAGGAGTGGATGTTGGTGAAGGAGTCAGTGTTGAAACATTGTATGTCTGAACCCCAGTCATGAATAACTGTAATTCACAGCGACTAAATAAAAATTTGAGACTCCTGCATGGCAATGAATTCCTGGGAAGTAGTAAAACCAATAGCCCCAAAACTGCAAAAATGCACCTGGTTAGAACAGAAATTAAAGCCTGATAAAAGCTTTACCATGTGCTAACACAGTCCAGAGAAGTCTGTGCCCCCTAAGAGTGAAGATTCTGTAGGAACAAAGGCCAGGAAAGGAATATCAAGGAAGACCATCAACTGCTCCCCAACCCTATCCCTTAGCTACCACCCTAGCATGGAATCTTACCTAGGTGTAAAAATCCATGTGGGGCAGCTTGGTGGAAACCCTATAAAAGTCAACTTGAACAAAGGAAGCACTCACATATCAATATCCTGAGCACATGTGCTGCTCCTGAGTGTATTTTGTGCCAAAGCATATATGTCCCTGCAGCTGCCCTCTTGAGATGTGTGCTTTCCTGGGATGTGTAATGGGACTCTCACTGTACTTTGGAGAAGACTGAGCATGCATCTCTCTCTCTCCCCCTCTCTTCCTCAATACTTCCAAGTATTTTTTTAACTTCAAAGATAATTTTTCCTCTTATATTGAGAGAGCTAGAGTAAGCTGAGTAAGAAAAGTCCCTAGGACTCTCAATTCCCACTTCTTTGACTCAGAATTATAAGTAGAAAATCCAATCCTAAAAGGCATAATTCATGATAATTTATCAGGTTTCCTATTCACTGGACAAGAATTTCAAAGTTACGTGCTTTCAAAATTGTTTGATTCATTGGCTCAAAGATTGCATCATGGATATTACCCATGGCTTTTCCTTCTCCTTTGGCTTTGCTACACTCAATATATCAGCTCTGTCCTAGGTTTTGTAGCTCTCATGATTGCAAGATGATTGCTGAAGCTCAGGATATCTCACTGGATATTACAACTTCCAAAAGAATAAAAGTATTTCTCTTCATACACACACACACACAGCAGCAAGTTTTTTCAAGAAGTTGCCACATACCACATACTTCCTTTCTGGCTTTAAAACAAGAACTTTGTCATGTTTCTATTACATAGCCAGATCATGGAAACCCACCATAACAGAGTTCTACCAATCAGAGCTCTCCTGAAAATATATGATATTGAGGGGCAGATTGCATACCAGAGAAGTGCCTGATTCTCTAGGAACTTGCAGATTTAAAAAAAAAAAAGTTTTAATACACTTAATGAAATGAAAAATTTACCTGGTTCTTTAAATACTAATCCGCACATTCAGAGAGCACCAGAGGGGAAATTTTATAAAATGTTGAGAAATTCATTGCTTCATAGGTACCATAGCAATAGTCTCAAAGCTATATATCAAGTTTATATGTATACATATGAATCTGTATGTTTTGCCTATGTTGTGTAGGGGTGTCTTATAGGAACCAGTGGGTAAAAGGAAGACAAACAAGAAACTTTTCTTTTTTTCTAGTTAAACAATAATTTTGTTTCTTGAATAATTTTGTGTTCAAGAACCACGGCAGAGGTTGTTGATGATTCATATTTCCAACTGTGGGGAGGACTCATTTGGTCTTATGACAGCAAAAGGTGAATGAGACTCTCAGTTAGAGTCAGGCAGAATTTAGCAACCTTATCCTACACAGAAATTTCTGACTGTAAAGAATTTTGGATTTACAAGCAGTCACCATTTTATTATTAGAATAGAAGCTAAGTGTATGTGTCCTGATGTCATGGTGTTGGGGTTCGTGAAATACTTCTATTACTTTTTTAGTTGCTAACTTTGGGAAAGTTATTTCATCTCAAGACAGGAATAACACCATTTTTTTTTCAAAATGAGTTAGTGTTGGTACAAGTTTGCAATAAATGCCTGGTACATAGAAAAGTTTATGAAATAGTTGTGCATGTTATCTGATAAATGCAAGCAAATCCTTTGGAAGCTCTGCTTTCTAGTCCAATGTGTGCTTGTAGGCTTGTTTTAGAACAAGAGGGAAATATCAAAGTACTCCATTCTCAACCTTTATACACTATATTTATTTTGACCAAAAGGCAAATTATACTTTCTTCTCTGACTAAAAATGACAGTCCAATGGAAACAACCATATTTTCACCAATTTCCAGTAGAAGGAAGTTTCCCTAGGGTCAGGGGCCACGCTCATTTATTTTGCTTCTATGTCTCCCACTATTGGATGCAGACCTGGCAAAAGCAAGTACTCAATGTATGTGCTGTGTTTTGCTTTACAGTGAAGGAGTGAACATGCCAGTTCAGTTCCTATTTCCCTCTTAAGTCAGTGTGATAGGTTTGGTGCACAGCACATGCCCATAATTGGTGGATATGTAAAGATTTTTTTTTCTTGGAAGGGTCTCTAATTGGAATGGGGAAACCTCTCTGTTGTACTCAGGAGGACTGGGGTCCCACTGACACTGCCTGCTGGATTGGTGGTTCGATGCAACTGGTTTAATATAACTGGACAGAATATACAAAGGATGTGCTTTCAGAGGTTCTGACCCTTCAGAGAAGGGAAACATATGAAATAAATAAAGTTGAAAGTCTTCATCCTCAGCATAAATGTCATGAAAGAAATATTAAAGGAGGCTCTTCTGGCTTTAGAGAAATTATATCTGATGGAATCAGAGTCCACAGAAAGAATGATGAGTACCAGAGAAATTAAATATGCAAGTAAATATATAGACAACATTTTCCCTTTCTTAGCTTCTGTGAAATATGACATATCATTTAAATAAAACTGATAACATTAAATGGTGGGGTTTGTTACAACAGTAAATATATAATAGATGTCAAAAAAGCAGAAAAAAGGGGGGGGGTAGAATGCAAACAAGTTGGAGTGGTCAGACTTTGGCATTTTTATATGAGTGGTACCCTATCCTCTCTAGACAGTCCATAACAACATTCTTGTTTGTTATTCTTGAAGTACTGCTTTAGAATACTAAAAAGGACAGCTATATTGGGGCTGGAGCGATAGCCCAGCGGGTAGGTCGCTTGCCTTGCACGGCCGGCCTGTGCCGGCCCAGGTTCGATCCCCGGCGTCCCATATGTTCCCCGAGCACCGCCAGGAGTGATTCCTGAGTGCAGAGCCAGGAGTAACCCCTGAGCATTGCCGGGTGTGACCCAAAAAGAAAAAAAAAATAAAAAGGACAGCTATAAAATGTTGATGGAAATTTTTCAGAAGTGCTACTAAAAATGGAGGAAAATGAAACAGGGAGGAGAAACTAAGTTATTTGAGAAATAGTAAACAAACATGAAGACAGTACCATTAAAACCAATAATTATGAAATAATATGAAATTATAAATATGTATATAAAATTATAAATGGGTTACATTCGTCAGCTAAAATTCAAGGATGTAAGAATGGATAGAAGAAGCAAGAGATGCACTGTAACTATAAAGATAGATATGTTTTTTTTTTTGCCTTTTTTGGGTCACACCGGCAATGCTCAGGGGCTACTCCTGGCTCTGCACTCAGGAATCACTCCTGGTGGTGCCTGGGGGACCATATGGGATGCCAGGGATCGATCCCAGGCGGCAGAGGCGGGCCGCGTGCAAGGCAAACACCCTACCCGCAGAGCTATTGCTCCCGCCCTAGATATGTTTTATTATGATACCAATATCCAAGGTCAAGTGAAACATGACCTTGTATCAGGAGGTCTTGTCAAAGGTGGAAATTATCACAAACATGTGGGAGTCAGAGGCTAGGTAAGACAGAAAATGGAACAGTGTGCTAACAATTGTCGAGGGTACTAATACCAACATAGAACTGAGCATTAAATACAGGCAAAAAGATACATATGACAACCCTTTAATGTATGTTCTGTAATCAATAGTCTGGAAGGGAAGGAAAAGAGAAAGAGAAAAAGGGGAAAGAAATAAAGAACCTGCCATGGAGGCGGGCTGGAGGTGTGGGGAAGGAACCGGGTAGTTGGCGGTGGGAGATGGGCACTGGTGGCGGGATGGTTGCTGGAACACTGTATGACCAAAACCCAAATATGAATTTTTAATTGTATATCTTTGTAATTGTATCTCTCACAGTGGCATAATAAAATACTTTAAAATATTAAATAATCAGAAAAAATTAAAAGATGTGTAATAAACTTTATGAAGATAATATTAAGCGTACAAAGGACCATTCTATATTGTGATTTTGAATAGAAAGGCAATATTATTCAAGTGTCAGTGATCAATAAATCTTGTGAATCAAAAAAAAAGATAGATATGTTTAAAAGTAAATTGACAGAAAAAATCTATTCTTCAAAGAGAAAAGCTCGAGGAGGTGGCAAAGCTGTATTACCACTGGACAAAGTATACCATGCCACAGGAATTGACTGAGATCAAGAGAACCATTTCAAGATAATGCCAAACAGTCAGTTCTCAAGAAAGATAATCCTAAAGCATTTGTGCCTAATAATAGAAGTCTCAAATATGAGAATCAATATGGCAGAGTAATTGGAGACTGATAAATCAGTAATTCAGGTTTGAGCTTTTGACGCTACTCTATCATTAATTGACAGATCATCTTAACATAAGGTCAAAAATACCGAAGACCTAGATGCACCATCAACAACATAACCTAAAGTTTACAAATCATCCCACCCAACTATTGTAGAATGGTTTATTTTACAAGTATACATGAGATATTTCCTGAGATATACCAAGCACTAAGTTAAAAAGTTAAGAACACCATAAACTTTCAAAGGATTTATGTTCTCTTAAAACATTAAAATTTAACTAGAGAGAGTGCAGTGAGAAAGGCATTTTCCTTGCATGTTACTGATGCTATTTGATCTCCTGCATTGGATATGGTTCTGCAAGCCCCACCAGGCATAGGTGTGGCTCTCCAACCAAGTAAAAATAATAAAATAAGTAACAGTAATACAATTAAACTAAAAATCACACAATGCCAATAAGTTCCTACATAGAGAAATTAAGCAATATATTGTTTAAATAATTGTTGACAAAAATAAAGTCAACAATTTATTTGGACTTTATTATTTTATACAGGACTTCATTGAAAATGAAAAAAGATATGTAGAAAAAAGATATGTCACTAAAGTATATGTCACTAAAGAAGTGGTAGGGAATGTATGCCGTTAAATGATCACATTAGAAGAGCAGAAAGATTTAAAGATCAGTTATCTTACCTCAACCTTACTCTTAGTTAAAACTGTACCATAATATCACCCTGGTTTTATCCTTAAACCTAACCCTAACTCTAATCCTAGCCTTAAACCTAGACCTAACTCTAGTAATTCTTTAATCCAACACTCACACTCAGAGTCAGTCTTTTTCTTATCTACTATCCTAACCCTAACCCCTTATCTGGAAACCAGGGCTGTGCACATTTCAGATGATGGACTTTGAAGCAGCAAATGATAACATGGATATCCTGGCTCTGCTTTGGGATGACTTATGATCTGGAATGTGACAGCTACATTCTCTGAACCCATTTTCCCACAATAATGCTTTAGAATATATTAGTATAGTATTATATGCAGATTAAAGTTAGCTATTTTGCTAACTGAAACCCAGCCTACAAGGACCCACCTTACAGAGAACCGCCATTCAGAGGAGAGTATTTCAAGCCCAGGAATGCTTGAGCCACAGACACAGATACACCAGGTAGAGCAGAAACCAGCTTTCCCCATTGAATCCCCTGAATTCCATGGACCACCAGAGTGACTTCCTACCCAAGTCCACCATCCCGATGAAGCCTCAGAAGAGCCCAGAGAAACCCTCACACCTCGCTGACAGCGATCTTCACCATCAACACTCCACAGCTCCTAAGATCTCCACCCAAGAGATTAAGCCAGTCTCCAGCCCGGCTTGTCAGAAACCCAGCCTACAAAAACCCACCCTGCAGAGACCCGCCCTTCAGAGGAGAGTATTTCAAGCCCAGGAATGCTTGAGCCACAGACACAGATACACCCTGCAGAGCAAAAACCAACTTTCCCCTTTGAACACCCCTGCATTCCATGCACCACCAGAGTGACTTTCGGCCCGAGTCCACCATCCTGATAGAGCCTCAGAAGAACCCAGAGAAACCCCCACATCTTGCTGGCAGCGATATTCACCATCCACACTCCGCAGCTCCTAAGATGTCCACCCAAGAGATTAAGCCAGTCTCCAGCCCGGCTTGTCAGAAACCCATCCTACAAGTACCCACCTTTCAGAGACCCGCCCTTTAGAGGAGAGTATTTCAAGCCCAGGAATGCTTGAGCCACAGCCACAGAACACCCTGCAGAGCAGAAACCAGCTTTCCTGTTGCATGCAGCCGCTGTGTGCCGCACAATTTACCTCCAAATTACCATGAATATTCTACCCACCCCTCTGAGAGAGGCCCCACAAGGTAATGAGAGTATAGCGCCCTCACGGCAGAGCCTGTCAAGCTGTCCGATGCTTGTTCGATATGCCAAAACCAGTAACAAAAACATTTATTTTCCTGACCCTGAAAGAACCCTTAATACGGCAGCAGTAAGAAAGGCAAACAAGCAGCACCTGATGAAATTTCATGGCCATCCTAGGCTGCCAAAACAAAGAAGGACTAAAATGACTGTCTGTACTTTCAATGCACATACCACTGGCATCGGAAGCATATATTGAGGATCTGATGGTGCAAGCGCAAAAGATCAAATACGACATCATTGGTCTGACTGAGATGAGGAGGCATCAGTTGCATCATGCTGTATTTGACACCGGAGAATTGTTCCTTGGAACATGTGACAAAAGTGGTGTCAGTGGTGTTGGTGTCCTTGTCAACATGAACATGGCCGTCAACATTGATTCATTTGAATGCCTAACAAACTGGACAGGATGATTACACTTGAAGAGATGTGGCCCACTGCCAGCAATTTCTATCTTCATTGTCTACTCACCAACATCCACATACAAAGGGAGATGAAATTGAGAAATTCTACATGGAACTGGAGGAGTTCTATAAAAAAGATCACACCATCTACAAGATCATAGTCAGTGATTTTAATGCCAAGATAGGACCGAGGAGATCAGCTAAAGAGAAACATTGGATATGGGAATCTCCTGGCAGACAGTTCCACAATGAAATTGACCACATCATCTTCAATCGACGGTTTTGTCTGACTGATGTAGCTGTCGTCCCCAAATTCCAAACAGGATCGGACCACCGTCTCCCTTCATGCAAAATTCTACTTCCCGCATCGGGGAGAAAAGGCTGTAAAGTTTAAGAAGAGAACTCCCAGAACGACCACCAACTGGGAACTCTTTGGCACCATTGCAGCAACATGGGAAAATACCATCATTGACGATATTGATGAAGAATACAACCGACTGGTTCAGCACCTCCATGATTGTGTGAAGAATGCGAGAGAGAGAAGGGACACAAAAGGATGCCTGTCTTCAGAAACTCTCGAGCTTATTCACCAACGTGGCAAGACGCGAGCCTCAGGAGACCAAATGCTAAAGTCCAAGCTTGCTAAATGGTGCAGAGAAGTGATGAAAAAAAGACCTCAAAGACAGAAGAGCAGAACTACTGGAAGATGCAGCAGAAGCCGGGAAAAACATTCGTACAGTCCGCCTGTCCTTGGCCAAATACAAGACCAAGATGACTGCCCTCCGATGCCCTGATGGATCTATCACATCTTCTAGAAAGGCAAAGGAGAAGATTATCCAGGACTTCTACTCAAATCTTTTTGATAGCCACATCCACCTGCCCACATACCAAATCCCACAGGATGGATATGTCATTCCCAACATTCTCCCTTCTGAAATCCGACATGCCATTTTGCCGGTAAAGAGAGGAACAGCACCAGGCCCAGACAATGTCAGACCCGAAGACCTGAAGAATCTGCCGTCGGTACTCATCAATACACTAGCTCGGCTCTTCACGTGCTACCTGTCCGAATGCAAGGTGTCCTCCCAATGGAAAACCAGCAAGATAGTTCTACTGTTCAAAAGGGAGACATTCACCACATTGGCAACTATCGCCCCATCTGCCTGTTGTCAGTCATCTACAAGCTGTTTACATGAGTCATCCTGAACAGGATTGGCAGAACACTAGATGAAGGACAATCATGGAAGCAAGCTGGCTTCCGGAAAGGATTCAGCACAAACGACCATATCCACACAATAACCAAGCTCATTGAGGTTTGTAGGGAATAGAAGATGCCACTCTGTCTCACGTTCATTGATTTAAAGAAAGCCTTTGATTTCTGTGGAGACTGAAGCAGTCATCGAAGCCCTAGCCAAACAGGGTGCTCAAACCCAATACATCAAGATCCTTCGTGAGCTGTATTACGGATTCACCACCAGGATCTCACCATTCTACAAAAGAAGTGATCATTGATGTCAAAAGAGGGGTTCGACAGGGTGATACCATTTCACCAAAACTCTTCAGCTCCACCCTCGAGAACATCATACGACAATTAGAATGGGAAGGAATGGGAGTGAATATAGATGGTTGGCAACTACACCGCCTCCTTCGCTGATGACATCGTTCTAATAACACCAAACATTAGCCAAGCGGCACAAATGCTGGCTGACTTCGACTGAGAATGTGGAAAGATAGATCTACAGCTGAATCTAAAGAAAACCATATTTATGAAAAATGAACTAGTTCCAGAGGCCCCATTCACTCTCAATGAAACAAACAGTCTGAATAAAGAAGTTATGTATACCTAAGTTGAGAAGTCAACATGATGAACAACCTAAAACCTGAGCTGCGCAGGGAGGAAGAGAGCGACATGGAATGCCTTCAAAAGCATCGAAGAAATATCAAAAAGTCAAAGAAACTCCAGCTCCAGGCACATCTCTTCTACTCCACTGTTCTCCCTGCATTAACATATGCCTCAGAGACCTGAGCCCTATGAAAGCAGGATGAGAATGCTATTAGGGTCTCCCAAAGAGAATCGAAAGAGTTATGTTGGAATATCACGCCTCACTCAAGTGAAAGTAGGAATCCCGAGCTCCAACCTCCATTGCTGTTCCAGAGTCAGGGACACTGTCTTGTTTGTCAAGGCATCGAAAATCAGGTGGGCTGGACATGTAATGTGATTTGGAGATGACCGCTGGACCAGAGCTGTTACCGACTGGATCCCACGGGATGTCAAAAGATCATGTGGCCGCCCACCTTCAAGATGGTCAGACTTCCTTGTTAAGACCCTGAAGGAACGGTTTGAGGCTCTTCATATTCCTGAATAAACCAGATGCCATTGGGATACATTGGCAAGTGATAGGGTCTAATGGAAATGTTACTGGCGCCCGAACGAGCAAATTGATGAATAACAGGATTCAAGTGATCAAGTGACTATCTTTACTAGGGTTACTGTTCCTAATCCTAAGCCTAAATCTAAGATCAATCCTTAACTCTAGCCCTATCCTAAACCTAAACCTAGACATTACCTTAATTCTAATATACCTCATCCTCACTTTTAAAGAATTTTATTTTAATCAGCATGATTTCCAATTTCAAAATACTGTTCACGATAGCACTTGATGCACACAATTCCAATTCACAAGAAAGACATTGTGTATCTGTCTTTCTCTTGCTCTGACTTCACTTAGCCTGAACCCCTCCAGTTTTATCCACATAGTGGAAAATTGATGTTTGTTATAGTTGTGTAATAGTCCCTTGTGTATATACCATAGTTTCCTTATCCTGTGATCTCTTCTTGGATATGACAATTGTGAATGGTGTTACAATAAATATAGCAGTACAAATGTCTTTGTGGAATGGAATTTTTGGACCCTTGGGTAGATTCATAGAAGAAGGCCTGCTATGTCCCAGGAAAGCTCACTTCTTAGTTTCTTGAGGAGTATTAACTTTTCCAAAAAAGTTGAGCCACAGCTAATTAGGCCGAGTAATAGGGTTAGTGTTAGGGTAAGAGTTGGATATAGGGTTATGATCAATAATAGTACTGGGAATATCTTATTACAGTGGTTTGAATACGAATAAAAGTAACAGAGTGTTAGGTTAAAGTAATGGTAGGGTATTTGATATGCCAAATACCAGTAACAATTATAGACCTCATTCCCATGACCTGATGGAATGGTTTGAGGCTCTTTATGTTCCTGGAGCAAGCAGATGCCCTTGGGCTCTACTAGCATGAGACAGGACATGTGGAGATGTTACTGGTGCCCGCTCGAGGAAATTGATGATGAACAGGAAGACAGTGAGGGATTATGTCATGGAGGCAGATGAGAATAAATGTGAAGGTAAATGTGAATATTAGGTTTGAGATAATGGCTAGAATTAGTGATATGGCTAGTGTTAGGTTTAGGTTTAGGTTAGGGTTGGTTTGGTTAGGTTAGGGTTGGGGTTAAGGTTAAGGATAGGATCAGGGTTATTTTAAAGTAATGGTTTTTGAATAAGAGTGAGGGCTAGGTAAGTCTTAGGGTTAAAGTAATGGATAGGGTCAGATCAAGGTCTAGTTTTAAAGTTAGGGTCAGGGATTTGAATTAGGGTTGAGGATTGGGCATTGGTTACATCATTGTAGCAGTTGAGAATAAAAATGAGAGTGACTTTGAGTGGTTTAAAATAATTGACAGTGTTAGAATTAGTGGTACACCAGAGACTAGGACTGAGCATTGAAGGTAGGCAAAGGGATATCCATGATAACCCTAATATATGTATTGAAATCTACAATGTGTAAAAGAAGGGAGGCGGGGAGAGAGAGAGTGCCTGCCATAGAGGCAGGCTAGGGGAGCTGGAGGGAGGGGAATCTGGAAACATAGGTGGTGAAAATATGCACTGGTGGAGGGATGAGTGCTGGACACCGTATGACTGAAACCTAATCATGAACAGCTTTGTAATTGTATATCTCACAGTGGTATAATAAAAATAAATAAATAAAATAATTAGTGGAAAGTTCTATATATGGTTATGTTTGCAGTTAGAGTGAGGGTGAAGGTAAAGCTAAGGATAGGACCAGGGTTGCATCATAGTAGTGGGTAAGAATAAAAGTGAAGGTGACTAATGTCCGGATTAAGCTAATGGCTAGTCTAGGTTTAAGATAAGGGTTAAAGTTAGGTTTACAGTTGGGAATAAGAGACTGGAGCAATAGCACAGTGGGCAGGCCATTTGCCTGGGTTCGATCACCAGCATCCCATATGGTCCCCTGAGCACTGCCAGGAGTATCCCCTGAGTGCAGAGCCAAGAGTAACCCCTGAGCTTTGCTGGGTGTGATCCAAAAAGAAAAAGAAAAATAGAGTTGGGGTTAAGAATAAAATCATTTTATGTTTTGGTACCCTTAATAATAAAACTGATGGTGAGGGTGAATGTTAAGGTTCAGGTAATACTGGTTCAGGTTAGGGTAATATTAGGGGCTAAGGATATAGTTACAGTTAGAATTAGGCTGAGAATAGGATAAGAGTTAAGAGTCCATGATTTGTCACCTTAAGAAAATTGAAAGACAAACATTAGTGAAGGAAAATAAATAGAACGTTCTCAAACTTGAGAATTTAACCACTAGAAAAACCAAGAAGAGAGAAATCAAATTAATACTATATCAGGAATAATAAAGGAGATATCTTTTAAACCTTATAGACAATAATGAATATCAAGGTAATAAATTGATAAATAAACTAATTAATCAATTGGAATAATTAATTCAGTAACAGGAAAATTAACAAATTTATTGTAAAAACACAGCATACCAAAACTAAAACAACCAGAAAAATCTAAATAGTCCTAATTTTAGAAGAAGTTTAATTATTATCAAAAATAACTCCAGGTTACATAATTTTGTTGATGACTACTCAGCAAAATTCTATGAGATATAGCACCTAGAGTATAGAGGAATAACTTATAAGCCATGAAGAGGTTTACTATAATTAGTTCTCAGGGAAGTGCAAAAATTCCACCAAAAGGTATTACTTCACACATACTAAAATGGTTAAATTAAAAGATGCCCAAATTTGCAAGTATGTAAGGTACTGGAGTCTTCAAACATTGTTTGGGTTGTTTTCTTTTTTAGAAAACTTCTGGTACTTTCTAACAAAATTATACCTGAACTTTCTCTATGCCACTTCAATTCTAGTCCTGGGTATTTACTCAAAGGAAATAAAAACATATGATCATATAATTACTTGCACATGAATATTTACAAGAATATTTTAAATGATTAAAACTTTTCTGATACAAGAACATTCTGAATATATATATAACATTCTGAATTCTAGTTAATAATACATTTTATAAACTTGAGATTTGCTGAGTATGTGTGTTCTCAGTACATGCACTAAAAAAACTAACCAGGTGAGATGATGAATGTTAACTATTTTGTTCTCAAAGGTTACTTTACAACTATAGAATAATTCTATTGTATACTTTAATATATATATATATATATATAAAATTTGTTAATTATTCTTGGTAAAAAAAAGCTGATTTTAAAAACAAAATGAGAGACTACAGGGCGGAGTGATAGCAGAGTGGGTAGGGTGTTTGCCTTGCGCAGCCTACCCTTGTTAGTCCCCAGCATCCCATATGGTACCCCAGCACTGCCAAGAGTAATTCCTGAGCAAAGAGTCAGGAGTAACTCCTGAGCATTGCTGGGTGTGACCAAAAAGCAAAAAATAAATAAATAAATAAATAAAATAAAAATGAGAGACTATAAACAATTCAAGTCCCTTTTATCAGATTAGATAAAAAAGCAGTATGTTTTCAAAATAAAGTATCATCAATAAACAATAAGATAATAATAAATACACATTGATAAGAGAAAAATCAGCAATAAATGCATAATACTGATGAATCAAAGATGCATTGATGGAAAGAAACAAAATGCAAAATGCTATTCCATTTTCATAAAGTTCTAAAACCAGCCAAATTAAATATGGCTGTTTGCTGTGAGGTGTCTGGGGTTGGCCAAAATAAACATGAGTTAGTGTTCTGCTAAAACACATCTGGGGGCAAGTCAGATGAGTCCCCAGTTTGTTTTCAACTAATTTCTCATCACAATGATCTTTAAGCTTACAAAGTTTTCTGTGGATGAAATGCATATTTGAGTATGAGAGGACTTTGGTCCAACTTAGTTCAAGGGACTTTTCTGAAATGATAGAAATGTTCTATTGTTGGGAGGGAAGGTAGTTATTTTAGTGTGCACAGTTGTCAGAACACAAGCACTGTATGTACAGTTAAGATCTGCATACTTCATTGTATACAAATTTTGTTCCAGCAGAAAAGAAAAGACCCAGAGTGATATCCCTAGTATTCAAAAGCCTGGAAAGCCCTCAGGTCACTGGAACTTTTACCATCTAAGGAAGGTCTAGAAAAGGTAACCTAGGGAGGTGCCATGCTGGTAGGTTGGTTGTTGGTTGTGCTCAGCAGAGGAGGTGTCTTCCTTTAGATGTGTGGTCCTGTCCTATTGGTAAAGTCTGTTGTTCTCACTAGAGTAGATGTGTCGATGTCATTTACAATTTCATACTCAAAGCAAACTGCAGTCTGCCTTCATCCATTCAGTCAACATTGGGGCTATTTTCCTGGGACTCATTTCTGCCTTTTTTTCATTTCTTTCTGCCTGCTTTTGGGGTTCTCTGTATGTTTTTCTCTAGTCATTTTCACATAGTCTCCAACTTCCAAGGGTGATAAATTATTTTCTCTGCGTTTGTTCATTCATTCTCAAAACTTTAATGTCAGATTTGTTTGGGGACTGCTCTGTGAGGCCATGTGTGACTAATTATTACAAACCCTTTGAAGATGGTGTTAATGACTCTAAGCAACCAAGAAAGCAGCAGCAGCAAATAATGAAATACTCATCTGTTAGCAAATGAGCCTGGAAAGGAACTTAAATCCCGTATCCTTCATGTGCAGAATCTGGCTGACCCCTCCCAAACGAATTTCCACTTTCGACTCCACCAGCTATGAAATACATAACAGCCCTCCCTTATTAAGGAGGGTTTGTTGCTCAGTATTATTTAGTATTCTGTTTTATTTTGGGTCAGAGGCTTCAAAGCCTCACCATTTTTCCCCTTTTGTCTATAAAACCCCCCCATTATCTCCCCATATAGATCTGTCTTGGATAGGAGTCTATAAATACACATGGCTTTGTTTATGAAGACATATAATATGTGCAGCCGATCGCTATCTGTGTGTACTCACCAGGCTTATATTTGGAGGGAGCTTTTCAGGACCAAATTTGATACAGTGCAGAGGCAGCTGGTGGACTGGGGGTGTTGGGAGGAAAAGACTGGTTATCAGCAGAGAATGCCTGGGTATATTTATGAAGCATGGTACGCTGAATGCCAGGTGCCAAGGAACCAGAGCACTGGGGTGCAGGGTGAAAGGGGCAGGGGAGGGAAAAGACAGATAGAGAAATAGAGAGGCACATGCCCATTTAGCCCCCTTTTGTTAGCTTTTCCTACCAGTAGGGACATGCTTGAAATAAAAAAAAAAACACTCAGCCAAGGGACCTCACAGCCCCCCTCAGCCAGACAATTGTCTTCTGGCGCCTTCAAACTTAGCAGGGTGAATGAGAGTTGCTTGCTCCTAAGCAAAGCCTCAGGTCTAGGGGGGGGGAGAGAATCATTAAAATAAATTAGAGGGTGAGTGGGGGGTTGGGGAGATCATGTCTGGTCCTGCTGCCCAGCCTGAGGCTCCAAAGCTTGAAAGAAATTGGGGCTGGGCAGGTTTCTTCCCAGGAGCCCTTCTTCAAATCATACCCTACCTTCCCCCCAAAATGGATGCGTTCACGTATCTTGGAGCCGGGCTGTGCCCAGATGATCTGTGTGGAGGGAGGAACTGAGACCTTTATAGGTTGTGACCGTAACTAACAAGCACCTATTTTAAACATCTTTACACTATTTTCTCATTTTTTCCGATTCTGCAAGAGATTTTATGTGTGTATTAAATAAGGTTGATTTTACCTCCCAAAGCCACCTTGGCAATGCTGGTAACTACAGAGAATGATAAGATATCCAATTAGTTTAAATTACAGGTAACAAAATTATTTTCCCAGTATTAGAAACCTCCCAAAGTACAGGTGATATTTACACAAAAATGCATTTACTGGGGTTGGGGGTATGGCTTAACAGGAGAAGACTTGCTCTGCCTATGTGAGGCTTTGGGTCCAATTTCTGGAATGACCACACAAAGAAAAGCATTCATTATTTATCAGAAATTCAATTTTATATATTTATTTATTTATTTTGCTTTTTGGGTCACACCGGCGATGCTCAGGGGGTTACTTCTGGCTCTGCACTCAGGAATTACTCCTGGCGGGATCGGGGGGGACCATATGGGATGCCGGGGATCGAATCCAGGCCAGCACAGGCGGTCGTGTGCAAGGCAAACACCCTACCAGCTGGGCTATCGCTCCGGCCCCCAGAAATTCAATTTTAATGGGGCTTGTGATATTTTTATGTGCTAGATGCTACACAACATCCTATAATATACGGAAGAGTCACCTTTCCTCAAAAAAATTATCCAGTCCCAAAAGTTCATCCCAACTGCCAAGACTGAGTGGATAGCAGTATAAAACAGCCCAGATGTTTTTATATGGTTGGGGCTAGAGAAATAAGACAGTAGGTAGAGCGTTTGCCTTACACATGGCACCCCTGAGTCTGATTCTACTTGCCCCAGATGGTACCCTGAGCTCTGCCAGGAGTGATCCCTTACTGCAGAGGCAGGAGTAAGCCCTGAGCACTACTGGAGGTGGACTGAAAACAAAGCAAACAAGCAAGTCAAGATTCTTCAAGTAAACGAGTAAATGATTTTTTAATTCTAAACATAATTGCACACTCTGGTGATTACTTTCCTTACAGGGTCTTTAATATAAGTTTTAATATTATATTATTATGCTAAAGCACTGGATGCTTTATGCTATCATCCCTGGCATCCCATATGACCCTCCGAGCAGTGCTAGGATCCAGGAGTAACCTCTGAGCATCACCAGGTGTGCCCCCAAAAAAAAAAAAAAAAAAAATCAAAGAGCTGAAATGAAGACAGTTGCAAGACAAGATCTTCTCCAGAATCTCAGCACTTTAGCATAAAATTTTTCAAGACTCTGTGATTCCATAGTTGGCCTATGACTGGCAGGTATTTGTGGTGAGCTGAGCAATGGCCCCTAAAAAGAGCAGGTATGGCTCCTTGAACCTGTAAATGGCACCTCTCTGGAAATGTGGTGTTTGCAGATTAAGGATCTTGAGATAGGAAAAGTGTGTTGAATTAGCAGATGAGCCCTAAATGCTGGCGCAAATGTCCTTCAAAAGAGAGAAGCAGAGCAAACTGACTTAGAGAGCAGAGGCAATGTGGTGGAAGCAAAAGGGAGCTGTCCTTGATGTTGGAACAATGTAACCCAGGAGACAATAGCAGTTTCCTCGGGGAGATTCTGGAGATCTTGTCTTGCAACTGTCTTCATTTCAGCTCTTTGATTCCTTTTTTTTTTTTGTTTTTTGGGGCACACCTGGTGATGCTCAGGGGGTTACTCCTGGCTCCTGGCATTGTTAGGGGGGACCATATGGGATGCCGGGATGAAACCCAGTTGGCCACATGCAAGGCAAACGCCCTACCCACTATGCTATCACTCCATCCCCAGCTCTTTGATTCTTAATTTAATCTTCTTGCTTTCAGATAATCCACTTCTGTTGTTTGAAGCCACTGAGTCTGTCACAGCCTCCAGAGAAACCCTTATGTGTTCTCCAGAGTTCACATTGTGCAGAAAAGGAATTCATCCGGCAGACAACAATCCTTGACCTTCTGGGTCCAAGATAAAAGGTGAAAGAAATTTGGGTTCTATTGGTGTTCATCTTTGTGTCTTAGTGGAGGATATTTTTAGTGATGTGCTTTAGTTGAGTTCAACAATGGCTTATCGTTAAAAAAAATAAAAGACTCAAATTTTCTCTAGGGTCTTATCTGAAAGTGTGTGTGTGTGTGTGTGTGTGTGTGTGTGTGTGTTACAATGGCAAAAGTCCATGTTCAGAACTTTGGCAAGAAAGCTGCCTAAGCGGAATATCAGTTACATTTCCCTTCCAGCAATTATGAGGCTGCTCAGCTGTACCAGTGAATTGCATCTCCAGGCACAGCAGGCTCTGTGCCATAAGGCATAAGGTTTGATCTAGGGACTGGGAAAGTGAATTTTCCATTCAGAGGGCAGTTCATCTCTTTTTGTGTGGCCTATGCTTGCTTTCTAGCAGACAACAAATTGGGTCTTTTGGAAAGACCCCAATTGGGAGTTGATTGAGTCCTGGGGGAATAGCTGCACATTTCTTTGAAAAAACTTGAGACTATTATCCTCTCAGGTAGCAGCCAACATCAGACAAAACCACATACCTCCAAATGGAAAACAAGAAAATGTGTGAAAGTTTTGAGAGAGATAAGATTCTTATCTCTCTGCTGGATAACTAGAAAATATTCCATGATTTTTAGAGAGGAATTTTAACTGTGATACTGGTCTGTGCTGTATCTTCTCATCCAAAGACAACTTGTCACTCGATAGTCTTTCACTTGATTGATACTTTCACACCAATCCATGGAAGTATGATGGTTTTGCAAATTTGGTCTCTAGGAGATTTGAGTTATCTTGTTGTAAGAATTTGATTTGTTCTGCTTTGGGACCCTACCCTGCTGTACTCAGGATTTTCTCCCTGATCTATGTTCCACAATCACTTTTGGTGGGCTCTGGGGATCATATGGGATGCTGGGTATCAAACCTGGGTCACTCTTATGCAAGGAAAGTGCTTTACCCACTGTACTATCATTCTGGCCACTGTTGTAGGAAATTTTGGATACCAAGTGCTAACATCTTTACCAGAACGCTGTAGGCTAGTGATTTTCAACTGCTTGTCCATGATTGATGCTTCTCCATTAGTATATATTTGTTTGAAACCAGTATTAATAAAAAAGACAATAGTGTTGTGGGAAGAAAGCCAGGAGGTTAGCAAGGAAGCGAGAAGCACGATGTTCATCTTTGAACGACTAAAATAGATTCTTGTGGGCTTAATACTCCTCAAACATAAAAGAGGAAGGCCAACCTTATCCCCAAGGGACAGGATGCTGAGAGGACAGATCAACTGCAGAGATCCTCTTAAAATTACTTATTACTCCTGACCAGACATTTAGGTCAAACTCAATGGACCTCGAGAAGTTCACATTCTGGGGTTGGAACTGTAGAATCTACCAGTTTTTCAACTTTACACAAATTACTGTAAACTTCCCTAAACCTCTTTTCTATACTCATAGAAGATTTGGGGCAAAATATACTCAATTTACAGGGCTGTTTGATCCTGTGGAGGGAAATATTTCAAATCAGTACCCAGCACAGGACCTGGTATATGGCAAGTGCTCAGTAAATTTTAGCTATTATTAGACGTTTCATTTGTCCATCTGAGGAGGTTATGGAGGGGTGAGAATCTCTGAGCTTTGAGAGACTTTCCATAAATACCATTCTGTTCTTAATAATACACTACAAGAGTTTCCAAAAGGCTTTGACAATAGAGAACACACTGCATGCTAAGCAGCTGTCACCAAGCTTCATTTATAGGCCCCACCTGCTCCAGAGAATGTAAAATGTGCCCACAGATACCTTAGATCATGCCCTCTGTATGAGTTGGGATGTACTTGGGGGCATTGAAAATATCTGGGCCTATGTGGTCTCTGAGTCAGCTAACACTAATTCAGAGACTTTTGTGTCTTATGCCTTCATCTTAAGGACTTCAGAATGGTGATGCATCTCAATATACAGATGAAGAGAGTTATTGTTTTTCATTTCCTTTCCATCACCCATAATTCAAGAAATGATATGACCTTGGAGATATATCACTTGGAGAGTGATAGTATAGTGGGTAGGGTGCTTGCCTTGCATGTGGCTGCCCCAGGTTCAAAAATATGACAACCCATATGGTTCCTTGAGAACCTCCAAGAGTAATTTTCAATTGCAGAACCAGGTGTAAACCCTGAGCACTGCAGACTGTCGATAGGGCTAACCCTGAGTACTGCAAACAAAGGATAGGGCTAACCCTGTCATGGTGACTCTTCTATGCTGATATCACTAACTGTGATGTTTTTGTGTTAGGGCCAAATAATGAAGGTCTCTGAAGTTTTAATTTTAATATATATTTTTAGTATCTTGTCTCCTCCCAGAAATACTGCAATGATAAATTAATTGTCCCCATCATGCACTTTCTAATACACTTCTGTGCAGAGTAAATTTACAACGGAAGAATTTGACCCCTCTGTCCCCTCACTGCTGTCATGGTCCAGGGTGCAGGAGGGTTGGACATTTAGTCCTCAACACTGTGAGCATTTGGGGAGGATCTATGTTGAGATACTGTCACAGACTTGAATATGGTTTGACTGCCAGACTGGCCTCCATGCTTTGCAAGTTAAGGAGCACCTCTTGAAGTGTTATGACTAAAATTGTGTGGAAAGTTATCATCAAATGAACTGGAGGAGGATGTGGGACAGGATGGTACTTCCATTGTCTCTTTTCACCTGTCCTAGAGTCCCTGTACAATTTCATTTCTATTTTTCTCCATGGCAACTGCCCTTGTTGCTCTATGCAAATCAACCAAGTGACAATTATATCAGGACCTGGATCTTTAGTTTTGGGTGATGCTCAAAAAAGAAAAAAAAATTTCTTTCCCAGCGATGCTCAGGAGTTTCCCTGGCTCTTCACTCAGGAATTACTCCTAGCGGTACTCAGGAACCATATATGGGATGCCGAGAATCAAACCTGGATGGGCAGCATGCAAGGCAAACTCCTACCCACTGTGCTATTGCTCTGGCCCTGAGACAGAAGTATTGAAAGAAGCATTCACTGACTTCCTCTTTACCCACATGATCACTTGGAATATGCCTGGGAGGTTCAGGATTGCTGGAAAATCCCAGCATAGTACAGACTTTAGTCTTACCAGGTCTTCATGACAGTTATCAAACAGCACCTGAGTTCCAAGTGATTTTCATAGTCTGGGAATTAATCCCAGCCATCTGATTCCTCAAGGATCCCCGAGTAAGGGTGGAGCAAGGACTTGCTCCTTATAAGAAAAGGAAAATGAGTCCTAGCCTCTGCTGCACACGTCGCTACCTTCACAGAAAATAGTGTTTGGAAGGAGACCAATAGAATGGTAAGACAAGTTTATCTGGAAAGTATGAGGTGAGAGCTTCATGCCTAAGAGACCATGTAGACTTCTCTAGAGGGGTGAGAGCTACACAATATCCCAGATAAAGCTTTGGGCAAATTCCCAAGATGGAGGACATGCTCCATTAGAGTCCACATCTCTGAAGGAGATGCAAGCAAACCCAGCTTTTAGGAAATGTGCACCTATGTCCCTGTAAAATTAATTTTGAATAAGGTGTACCCCAAGTCCATTGATAGTGATGCAGGTGAGACAGAAGTGGCAGCCGTGGATCTCTGTGTTAGTTCCACGATTTCCAAGTTCTTCAGTATATTCAAGAATGAAATATTGAATAATGAAGATGCTCAGACTCAGAGTTGGGAAGTAGAAGAGAAAGGAAAAGAAGCTCCCCAAACTGGAAGTGATGTCCGCAGCCCCCTCCCCACACATAACAATGAACTTTCAGAGTCACCTTTTTTGGAACCAGGAACCAAGACTTGATGAGACCCATTAACCAACAAAGACCCTGAGGAAGCTCGATCCACCTTCTTCCACCCAGCCCTTAACCACCCAGCAGAAGATTCCCAAGCATTCCAGCCCAAGAGGATAAAAGCCCCCTTTGAAAATCAGTCAGGGTTCTGCCTTTGGAGCAGCTCACGTTTCCCTTGAGTGCATTACGCTCTCTTTCCCTCCTCCTTCCCCATCCTAAAGCCTCCATAATAAAATCTGTTTTACTTCCCTGCTCATCTACTCCTGAAAATTATTTTTCTGGGAGGAAGACAACTCTGAGAAAACCCTGGGCAAGGCCTAGCACTGACCTTCCTGTCAAGAGCAATTCTTTGTTCCAGCCTAAGTTCGTGGCTCCCCAAGATATCTCGGTGGTGGTGGGGATCAACTCCCGTGCCTAGAGATCACGTAGACATCAGGTGTGGTTTGACGGCCACTTTGTGGGGCGGGTGGGGCTCAGGCCCACACCGTGCAGGGGCTCATCTCAGACTTTATCAGTCCTTAGCCTGCCCAGCGGGTCTCGGACAGCTGAGGTGGCTGGGGAGAAAGTGACCATCTCTCTCTCCTTCCTGCCTCATTAAGCCACTCATCGGGCCCACCTACATCAGGACGAACTTAGTACAGGACCAAGTTAACTATAGCTCTTTTGTGGGGAATTTTATATGAAAACCGGTCTTTGTGTTACAGAGAATGCAGGGAAGTTAAAGATAAGGGCTTCCAGCACCCATCCCTCAGTATACCCATACTCCTCAATAATGTATTACCAAGAACCAATTATGAACACCTTTGTAACTGTATGTTTCACTGTGGTATAATAAAAATTTTTTTAAAAATTAAAAAAATAAATAAGGACACTGTTAAAAAAAAGATAAGGGCTTTCCTGCACGCCCTTATAAATGAAAATTGTACTTTTGTAAGTGTGGCAAGGTTGTCAGGATCTAACAGATCCTTGAATGGCTGTTTGTTTTAGGTATTTCCCATCCTCTTAGCCTCCTAGTGAGGCTAAGCTCTGGGGCAGAATTTTATGATGGACAATTGATGACTCTCTATCAGAAAAAAAACAAATAGGGTCAGCCAAAAACAGGAATGCTCACAGCAGCTAGTGAGAATAAACTGAAGCTGCCTCTTTTAATAGTATATGGCCAAGAGAGCGGGAACAGAGATGTTGATCATTTCCTTTTGACATTCTAAGCATGAACTTTATTCTAGCAATGGAGCCTCTCTTAACTGGGTGCCTTGCCTGGTGCTCTGGGCTTGAAAATCTGTATCCCAAAGGTTTTCCAGGCTTATCAGATGGGTTCTGTATGCATTTGAGCTTATATGTGTTCCACATAGGGTTTTTCCCAAAACACATTACTTAGCCCTAGAGTTCTTTTTCTAATAAGCTCCATTAGGAAGCTTTTATTGGGGGCCCTTTTCTATACTTTAGTTGCTATCACAATGCATGGTCGGTGTAACTTAGATTCTTTAAAAATATTTGCTTAGGGGGTGGAGTGATAGTCCAGCAGGTAGGCGTTTGCCTTGAAATGACAAACCCAGGTTCCATCCCCAGCATCCCATATGATCCTTGAGCACCACCAGGAGTAATTCCTGACTGTAGAGCCAGGAGTAACCCTTGAGTATTGCCGGGTGTGACTCAAAAAGCCAAAAAAGTAAATAAATATATAAAAATAAAAATATTTGTTTAATGTGCAAAAAAAATGATTCTGAAATTTTTTTCCTTGGAAGCCCTATAATTTGTGGACCTGTAAATGGGATTTGCTGACCAGGTTGTCCATATGTTAGTAGATTAATTATAGGTTCGATGCCTGGATATTGTGTTTTATTTTATCAATCCCCTGATTTGACTCAAGTTTATGCCTGGGTTTTTAGGAGAGACAGCTGTCATTAGCTCTTAACACATTATCTTAAAAAATTATTTTTGACTATTTTTGGGGTCATACCAGTGATGCTCAGGGGTTACCTCTGGCTCTGCCCTCATGAAATTTTACTGGGGGTGTTTGAGGGACCATATGAGAAGCTGGCATCGAACTGATCTTCAAAATATTTTAATGGGAGAAAAGGGCCTAGTTCTAGCTCTGGTCTTTGAGCTCCCAGAAGTAGCAAAAGTCAATACAACATGGAGTAAAATGACAGCTATATCAGTACAAAGGGTTAATAAGGGAGCCTTAGATTATGAAAAGCTGCTGACACAAATCAGTACTATTTAGTCTAGAGGAGAAGATTGAAAAGCAATCTGATAGTGGTGCTTTAAACTACCTGTAGCCTGGGGCCCTTGCAAACAATTCAGATGGATGATCTGTTTGAGGTGAGCAGACAGGCCTGAACTTGTGTCTCCTGAGAGGGGACTGCTTGTTAAAGGAATTTAAGTAGGCACCTTAAAGTTAAACAAACTGCATAGGGACTGTCCCCTGATTTCTTGCTAAAAACTCTTTTCCATGGATTTCAGTTTGAGATTTAAGTCAGAATTGGAGGCATATTATTTCCCCCACTTGTCTCCAGACTAAGTAGGGGTTTTTTGCTTCTTAAAACATATGCACCCACACAGAGACACACACACAGTTACACACAGCCTCACATGTACACCTACCTGACACAACACAATTTCACTGTAGTTCACTGTACTCCCCAACATACAAAGAGCTGGACAAACTTTTATTCCCCCAAGGTTTTTTTTAAATATATATTTTATGTTGTTCCATATCTGGTTGCCTTTTATTTCATTTAGATAAATTAAAGAATGCTGAAAGAGAATTTAGAAATCTCAATTCAAATTCTGTATTGTAGAAAAAGAAACGGAGACAGAAGGAACTAATACATTTTCTAAAGCCCAGAAACATTAAAATATTTGGATTTTAGTTCTTGGGTTAACACCTCAAAATAGTCTCTACTTACATGCATAAAAATAGAGTCAGCAAAGAGAATCAGAGAAACCTAGGAAGCTAGATCAGAAAACAATTAGCAGAGCATTGGGGATTCTTCAGGTGCAAGCAGGCTTGTTCAGCCAAGATTTCATGCAGAAATTAGCCCTCCAGTAAACTCTTTGAGCTAATGCCTCTCAGTTCTCTACCAAGTATCATTCTATTTGCATAAAATAAGATAAATATAGAATAAATGTCTTAAGGCAATAGGGGCTAGGCTCTATTGCAGGGTTCAGTGGACTTTTTCTGTAGCTATTGCTTTGTGGACCGTGTAGTCTCTTTTTTTCCCTGTTTTTTTTCTATCCAATTCTTTTATAAAACAAAAGTAACCAGAGATATGAACAAATGAACGAATGTCTGCTTCAACTAAATTGTATGTTCTAGGATAGCACATAAATTGTATGTGCTATCAGACTGATAGCACGGCAAGGAGGAGCACTTGTCTATGTGTCGCTGAGCTAGTTTCTTTATTTTTTTTTTGCTTTTGTTTGGGTCACACTCGGCAATGCTCAGGGTTACTCCTGGCTCTGCACTCAGAAAATAATCCTGGAAATGTTGGGGGACCATATGGGATGCTGGGGATCGAACCCGGGTAGGCCGCACGCAAGGCAAATGCCCTACCCGCTGGACTATCGCTCCGGCCCCGCTGAGCTAGTTTCAATCCCCAACATCCCACATGGTCTCCCAAGCTCCACCAGTAGTGTCTTAAGAACCAAACAAACAAACAAACAAAAAACCCAAACAAGTAAAAAAAAATAGCTATATGATCTAAAATAGTCAGTGGTTGTGGCCTGGGAGATAGAGAAGTGGCTAAGGTGCTTGCTTTGCATGCAGCCAACCCAGGCTTGATAGCTAACACCCAGATCACTTCTTAAGCCTGCTATGAGTGATCCCTGAGAACAGAGCCAGGAGTAAATGCTGGCTAGAGACAGGTGTGCCAAGCCCCTCAAAAAAAAATCAAAATAACATGAAATAGGCGGTTTTTCTCAATTCAGCCTCAGCAGAGCTTTTATTAAAGACTGGGTGTAAATAATAATGGATTCACTCATACTCGCTGTAGAAGAATTATTCAAGGGCTTATAGATGACTTGAAAAGGAAAGGCCCTTTTGAAGTTCTAGGGATTCATTTTCTAGAATATTCTACCTGGCTTGTGGGAAAATCAATAAGAGCTAAGTAGAATCTCCTGATCTAATTGGACCGGGAACTGCCTGCTTAAAGGACCATCCATTTAGAAATAAATCCACATAAGGGATGGATAAGAGGTTGAGGGGTTGCTACTATAAAACTGGATTAATTTCTGAGTGGCTCCATGAATTTTGTGTGTAAAATTAGCATACAATACTCCTGATGTTTATAAAATTCTAACATAGGTTCAATATAGGTTCTATTCCTCAAAGCCCACAAGGTTCTAACTTTCAAAGTCCACATTGTCCTCCCTGGTCTGTGCTTTGGTGATGTCTGGAATCCGTCACTGGAGCTCCGATGCCTGCCTCTCTCATGGCCCACCACCTTTCAGCTATTTGTCCTTTTGGCTTTCTTTTGTTTTCAGTCCACATGTGCATGGGTAAGAACTGCCACTTGTCCTGTCATCTGCACAGTCACATGTGAAGAATAAGAATTTACCTGACCTATGTTCCAAGACCCCATCCCATTTAAAATAGACTTACAGTTCAAGACTAAGAAACCAATGTGTTAGCATTTCAACTATTCATACTAGGAGAACTCATGCAGAGCATGGCAAAAATTCTGGACATGTAAGTAGGAACCTAGAATCAGATAGGTGTTTGCCTTTGGACTTATATTTGCCCATTTATAAGGATAAGGGCCTCCTCTCTCTCTCTCTCTCTCTCTCTCAGGGGGAAGGTGTTTGGGGCCACTCCTGGCAGTGCTAGGACTTACTCCAACTCTTTACTCAGTCCAACACTCCTGGTGGACCAGCGGACAACCTGGGGATCAAACGAGATGGACCACATGAAAGGTAAATGTCCTACCTGGTGTATTAGTACTCTGGCCCAGATAAGGACCTTCTCTCTCCTAAAAGTCATGATGATCATAAAGGCAAGAGGAGATGAAGGGTTATTCATTTCTCTCTCTTTCCTCCCTCCTGACCACTTGTCAAATAGTAATTTTTATTGAAATCTTATAGTTTCTCAAATAAGCCATGTTCTATGGTTACCAGATCTTGAACACTACCCTGAGTCACTTTTTCTCTTGGATTGACTAAGCTCCATGGGTTTTATTAATGTATAATTATATGTAACTTCACTAAGAGTATTCCCTTGATCACCTGGACTTTTTGGGAAACAAACTGAAGCATTCTATAACATCAAAGTCTGCATTTTGCTTTATGGATGTAAGCACTCAGTTGTTCTCTAATGCTTTAATCTCTTACAAAAGAAGAAACATACAGTATAAATTTAAAAGTTGACATTAGGATGAATTAACTAATTCCACTAATGAGCAAGACATAAACCAATGAAGATATTTTGCAAAGCAAATGATCATTTGTTTCTGATCCTTATTTTCAGTTCAGATATTTGTCTTCTTTCACCATGGGACAGATGTTCACATACAAACCATGAGTCGTCATTAAAAAAAGATCATTGACTTGACCAGGGGAGAAAACAAGAGTGACTTCAGTTGTAGCCTCTTCTGTCTTTCCAAGAACTGCATTGAGTACATTTTGTTTTCCAAGATCAGCTTCTCCTTTGCTTCCAAAAGTCCGTCCCAGCTTGTCCAGTGCATTCCTGGTCCTAGCTGCAGGGGGTATATCTTTTGGTTTCTGAGCCAGTTCTTACAAGAAAAGCAGAGATTGGGAGGTCAGCGGAAACAGGCAAAATTTTATATTCTTGGCCTCTGGATACTCCCTGATTATTTTTTAATATCCTGAGGACAGACTGGGGTGAAATAGATTAGGGAAAAGTCAGGAGGTAAAAATATTACTGAGCCTTTCACTGCTGCAAGCATTCCCTTGAGGAGCGAAATATGGACATATTCTTCAGTAGGAAAAGACTGGACTCAAGCCTGTTCAATGTGGAGGAATTCAAATGAAGGGAAGCCACAGATCACTTTCCCTTCATCCCCCTCTTATTAATAGACAGGGTTAGGTAACCTATTAGCCATCCCTTTAGAGTTAAAGGCCATTCCATTTAAGAGATCCCTTTAAAGGGATGGTGTTTAACTCTTAAAGGGATGGCCAATAGTAACCCATGTGAGAAAGACAATCCCATGAAGTAATTTATCTTATTAGCAATAATTGACATCCTTCTCATACATATATTTGTTCTCTCTACTTTTGTACATGGAATTCCTGGGCTGGATAAATAGTACAGAGGGTAGGATGCTTGCCTTGTATGCAGCCAACCTGTGTTCAATTTCCATCACCCCATTTGGTCCTCTGAGCCTCTAGGAGTGATTTCCTAAGTTCCAAGTTAGGAGTAAACTCAAAGTACAACTGGGTGTCACAAAAAAAGTACCTGGAATTTGGAACAGAATCATAAAGGCCCTTCTCTTTCATTCACTTGAGTTTCTATTAACTGTTGAAATCTCAGATTCAAGCTTTGAGCCTTTAGTGACAGAAGTTGAAGTCCCCACTTCTAGCAACTGTCATTTCCTTAGGAGTGTTGGGAAATCCCATTCTTGTTCTCACAAGTCTTCGGTTAGTGAACATGTGAGAAGAAAAGGTCTGACATTGTGAGTTGTCTGTGAGAGCTCACCATTCCCTTGGCTTCTATGGATAACCAGAAGCTGTCCTACTTTATGCCTGTTGTTTATAAGAATTACAACTAATTTACACCTTCCTTGAAAAGTTGTCTTATATGGATGATAAATGTTACAGTCACTTGTTATGAGTCAGGATTCATTGTAATTTATTTTCTTGTTCAAATTGTGCACACACAGGTCCCTCTGAAACAATGTTAAAATAGATGTGTTTACATCTATTGTAAACACATTTCTCCAAGGACATTCAGATAGCTCTCATCTCAGTCTTCCTTCGCTCCTTCCTTTCTTGAACCAAAGGTAAGTCTTAAGTCTTATTCCCTCCCTACCCATTTGTATAGAAGGAATACTTTTGAAATCAGAAAAAAAATTGTGATTTTAAAACCACAACCCTGGACCTATTGACAGGATCCAACTGACTTCCCCTTCTCTCTCAACATTCCAGAGTGTTCTGGAATAGTATGTAAATGCATAATGAAGAATAAAAGGTAGAGAAAAAGGTAAGTTCTTCAGAAACCCATGATTTAGGCATAAATGGTTAATGGGCAAATATTGTTTTGTTGTCATTTTTGGCTGTTCGGATGGTGTTCACGTATGACTCTTTGTTGGGGAAGCTGCAGGGGTCCCTGACAGTGCTGGGAAGCGAAGTTCCCTTCTACCTCCGAAGCCGGCGGGAATGGATGAAGACTCAGGAATCCGATTCAGTTAAAAATGCTTTACTTATCACAGGTTCAGGCATACAAATCAGCAATAGGAAAAACCCTGTGCTTAGGATTCCCGGCTAGAACCCCAGCCACGTGTAGGCCAAGATGGCGGCCACCACGTATAAAGGCCCTGTAGAGAGGAGACAAAGACAAGACTCCAAGAAGAGTGCAAGCCCCAAAAGAGAGCCCAAAAAGGAGAGCCCAAAGAGAGAGAGGGAGAGAGGAAGCAGGCTGGTTTTATACCCCTGCAACTCAGACCTCCCACTATTATGGGAGGCAGGAAGGGTCAAATGCCCTTAGGTAATTTCTCCCAGAACCTCACCTAGGCCCTATTATATGCTAATGTTTTGAGCCAAGATCTGCCTGGATATGCCTTATAGGGTAGAGAAGGGGGTTTCTGAGATGGCATGTCTCTGTACCAAAGACTAATACTAATGCCAGTTAAATATTTCTCCAAGCCTTCACAAAAGTCTCATCTACTTCATGGTAGTTTTGTATTTTAGTTGTCTTTGAGTTATCAGGGGAGCCATGCTTGCTTGCTTGGAGGCAAACAGCATTTCTCTATGGTCTAATTACTTAGAGATCCAACTTGACCAGGCAAATATGCTGGTAAGATCTAGCTAGTCCCACGATGATTGTGGTAGCATGAGAGGATATCTATAACAGCCAGTATAGAATACATGGTCAGATAAACTGCCATATTTAGACTACCCCCTTATCTACGAAGTGACCTGCAGGAAGCAATCCAGGGCAGATTCAGAGGCTCTTAGAGGAGTCCTGCAACAACTCGTGGCTCTGCATATGGGTATCACTTCAGGCAGGACTCAGGTAACATATGAGGCTGTCGGGGATAGAACCCAGGTTGGACGTGTGCAAGACAGGGGCCCCTAACCACTGTACTACTATTTCTCACACCCCAGAGAAGAAAACGTTAAATTGAGAAATCCCAAGGTAGGGAAATATAGCAGGATCTATATTTTATCAATGGATGATTTATATATGATCAGCAAACATAAAAATTCCCTACATATGCCTGCTACATGTCCTGTGACTCAGTCTGCCACTTATTAACTATTCAAATGAGGGCAAAGAAACTTTAGGTTAATTATAAAGTCAAAGACATGATTTGGGTGGAGAAGAGATTCTGATAAATGGTGCTGAAGAAACCTGGAATACAGGTCTTCTTGGCATTTCTCTTTTATTAAGGTCAGCAGTTCTATGTGAGGGCTTGAGGATGTGGTGCTACGTGCATATTGCTCAGATTCTGAAGTGCTGGACATTACTGGGACTACATAAGCAGTGCTCAGAGGGCCTCCAGGGCTGCATCAGATGTTTGAGGGACTACGTGGTGCTTGTGATGAAACCTGGGTCCGCTTTATGGAAGAATGTGCCTTATCCTCTGCACTGTTTATCCTGTCCCTCCAAGGCATATGCTAATGAAGAACATAGGTTAGAATCCAGATACAGTATTCCATAAGATAAAGCAAAGTAAACGAAATGGTTTTTATTTCTAATATTAGTTCTCTACAGTCCTTTATATGCAATGCGATGCCCTATGTGATACATGGATTCATGCTTTCTTCAGAGTTCAATACCTCCTTTCTCATCATTTTTTTTAAATTGCAGCTCATTTGAGCTTCCTAATCCAATTTATTGACTGGAGTCATTGGTCCCTTTATCCAATGAACTGCTCTGCATAAACTAAGTCAGCAAATTTCTTGATTTGACTCTTCATCCCCTCTAGAACTGGCGCTGCAGGTATATTTAGGGAGTCCGTTAGGGCCTCTGGTCTGTCTCCAGGGCCTGCACCATTCCCCTGATTCATCAATCACTTGATATCTTGATCACTTGAATCCTGTTATTCATCGATTTGCTCGAGTGGGAGCCAGTAACATTTCCATTGGACCCTATCACGTGCCAATGTAGCCCAATGGCATCTGGTTGCTTCAGGAATATGAAGAGCCTCAAATCGTTCCTTCAGGGTCTTGACAAGGAAATCTGACCATCTTGTAGGTGAGCAGTCATGTGATCTTTTGACATCCCTAACCCTAACCCTAACGTGATCCATCAATAGAAGAAAGAACAAGTTCAGAGGTTCCTGAAGGTTACTTTTTTTTTTTTTTTTGAGATTTCGGTTTTTTATTTCTCCTTAGGCAAAGTTATGCAAATTTAGAGTTAAATAATTGAATAATATCAGCTTGTCTTTTTTTTTTCTTTGTTTGCCTAGGCTTTTATTTTTTTTATGAATTTTTTTTAAGTATTTTATTATACCACCGTGAGATATACAAATAAAAAGATATACAATTAAAAAGTTCATGTTTGGGTTTTGGTCATACAGTGTTTCAGCACCCGTCCCTCCACCAGTGCCCATCTCCCACCACCAACATCCCGGTTCCCTCCCCCTTCCCCAGCCCTGCTCCATGGCAGGTTCTTTATTTCTTTCCCTTTCTCTCTCTTTCTCTTTTCCTTCCCTTCCAGACTATGGATTACAGAACATACATTAAAAGGTTGTCATGTGTATCCTTTTGCCTCTATTTAATGCTCAGTTCTAGGTTGGCATTAGTACCCTCGACAATTGTTAGCACACTGTTCCATTTTCTGTCTTACCTAAACTCTGACTCCCACACGTTTGTGATAATCTCCACCTTTGACAAGACCTCCTGATATATGTTTCACTTGACCTTGGATATTGGTATCATAATATGTACATATATATTTATGCCATGCAAATAAATGCAGTCATTCTGTATCTGTCTCTCTCCTTCTGGCTAATTTCTGAAGGTTACTTTTAATAAGTCTTCTATTACTTGTTACTTATTGCTTCACTTGTCTGTGCTGCAGGAACCTTTCTCCAGGGACTTCTGGCTCTATCCCTGCAGATTTTTCCCCAGACTATTCTCCTCGAGGAATCTGTGCAGGCTCCCCTATTTTTTGGGTTTTTCTCTTCTGGAGGTCTTTGTTCAGGGCCTCACCTTTCAGCTCCTCTCCCAGGACCTCTCATTTTAGGACCACTTTTTTAGGGACTTTCTGTTCAAAACTTATTCTCTTCTGGCTCTCTTTTCTCTTTTGTTTCTCTATTTATCTATGTCCCTAACTCTATTTCCCTGTTTCACTGTTTTGGCCTCTTGCCTCTGTTTCTCTGTTACTCTGTGTCCCTAACTTTATTTCTTTGTTTTACTGTTTTGGCCTCTTGCCTCTGTTTCTCTGTTACTCTGTATCCCTAATCTATTTCTTTGTTTCTCTGCTGTTTGGTCCTGTTGCCTGTTGCCCTGTAGCCCTGCAGTACCAGGACTTGTGGCCTTCTTATCCCTTGGTACTGGCTATCTAGTCCAGGCATCAGGGGGCCCCATGACCCAGTTGCTGTTCTCTCTGTTTGGAATCCCCCAGATGCTCTCCTGCTGCCTCTATTTATCGAGGCAGATTCAGAATCCTGGACTCTACTGACAGATTCCCAACTGGCGTTCCCCAGCACAGGTAGATTCATAGCTACTGCCAATTTTAAGTCTCACCTCACCTCCATTGATACTTTATAAGTCCAGATCTGTCTGCAAATACTCCTCCAAATAAGTAAAAAAAAAAAAAAACAACAAAGTGCTATCAACTATAAAAATAAATGATGATGATGATGATGTTGTTGACATGTTTTACAAAGGGAATATCTGCAGAGAGCAGTTCCTGTTTATGACATACTGTGGTTTTTAGGTGAATGTTGAAGGGAGGGAGAAGAGAGAAGAAACCAAGAATAACACCCAATTTGGTTCTGCCAGTTCATCTCGTTTTGAAAAATAGGAGACTGTCTCCAAGCTTGTTTCTGGGAAATGAAGTGGGTCTGTGTCTATGCTTGTAGCTGCAGTAGGGAGCCCTGCCTGCCTGCACAGCGGTGAGCAACATGTTACTGTTGGATCAATTGTACTTGTTGAACAGCTGTGCTCTCACTGAGTGAGGAACTAATTACCATAGAAAGACACAAATTGCAAATTGGGTGACTTCACGTGGAAACTATGACCCAAAGAGAACAAGTATGAACTCTCCTAGCTGAAGTACATATGCTGGTAAAACAGACAAATAGAAGAAGGGCCCCTTCCCACAGGACTGCAGGTTGAAAGAGAATGTAGGGGTAAAGGCATAGCCAGGGGATGGTTTGTGGAAAGAAGGAAATCACCCATCACAGTTGGTCTCACAGAAAGAGTCTGAACCACACATTTTCCTCTCTAATACACACTTCTCATTTAAGTCCTTGATTTTTCAGGGTCAATCATTCCTGTAAAGACTAACTTTACTCTATAAGAGGGTGTAAAATTACTTCTCTGTCACATGACTATTTTCAATACTTACACCTACCAATGGGAAAGGTGGCAACTACAACTTTAGTATTCCATTCTGAGATCTCCCAATTCCTACAAGCTAAAACATTTTAATAAGTCATCTGCTATTCATTGATTTCATTGTATAATTCATTAGAGAAAAATAAAGATAAATAAGAAGAGAACACATTATCCTAGCTGTTTAAAATCAGGAAGCAAGAGTGTCAGAACTATGCTAGCCAGCTTCGCTATCAGACTGTGGCCTCACCAGCATGTGGAGTGACTCAGGACAGATGCAGTAACCTCACTGGACCTCTAGCCCCACATTACAAGAACCAGTTCAAGGTGCCTATATTTAGAACCCAATTCATTTCATTAACCCACTATGAATGAAATAAAATAATTTGTAGTGATAAAACTATCTACATATACATATTTAAAGATCCATATTTATGATCCATATTTAAGGATCACAAAGAATGCCCTTTTAGTGATTTCTTTTTATCAAATTTAAAAGATCCATTGCAAAAAATAAATAATTAATAAAAGATCCATTGTATAGAAATGTAAAAGATAATATATTTTGCAACATTTCTTTGCCAGAAGTTAAAAATAATATTTCCAAAGCATTTCCTTCAACTCACATTCAATTTTGCAAGCTGAAAATTTTGCATGCATATAGAATATGAAATATATATATATATATATATATATATATATATAAATTTCAGTTGCAGGATAAACACTTTGACTATCTGCAAGGATACAGTTTTGTTTCCTTTAAGTAATCACAAATTCCAGGGCTTCATCTGAGCCATCAACAGTCATTTTCAACTTGGGAGGAAGAGGAATAAATTCTAACAGAGGATGGACATTTTAGAGATCTGTAACTGACAAGTATTCTTTATTTTTAAAAACTATGGTGAGACCATTGAATATACACAAAGAGACTTAAGTGATAAACTCTAAATACCTGCAGGGCTAGCCACAATGTGTAAAATAAGAGGGAGAGAGATGCAGAGACAGAGAGAGAGACAGAGAGAGAAAGAGAGGAAACTGGGGTACCTGCTATTAAGGCAGCATGGGGGGGCAGGAGGGGTGGGGTACATTGGTGGTGGAAATGGGGCACTGGTGGAGGGATGGGTGCTGGTATACTGTATTACCAAGAACCAATTATGAACACCTTTGTAATTATATGTTTCACTGTGGTATAATAAAAAAAAGATAAAAAAAATAAAATCAATGAATGTGAAAAAAAAACTATGGTGAGAAGTGGATTGGCAAACAATAATTGTGTGTGTATAATGTATGGATGTACAAAGCGTATGTTTTTTTCATTTTAGGATAAAAGTATATATTATTGATATGAAAGTACTAAATTATTTTACTTACCAGCATAGTTCTGGCAAATCATGACTGACTAGAGATGGGAACATCAATAATATATAAAGAACACATATGTATTATAATTTTCATATGTCTCTTTCTAAAATGTATATGTAATTTGGGTTTAGTTACTGGCGTTAGTGACTACAGATTTTATTGGTTATCTTTTCACCATTTTGCTCCTTTCTGACTCTCTAATAGAACCCTGCTGTGGATCAGGAATTATGCCCTTTTCCACAAAGCCATATGTTTCACATCACAAGCATGGTGTTCTCACTGCCTTGCCAGCATTTGGTTTTGAATGGGCAAGTACCCCATATTTGGTTAGATACTGATATATGAAAGGAAGTCTTCTGGGAGGTTTGTGAAAAAGATCCTTTTCTTCATTCATTTTCTTGATGCAGGTTATTGTTCTGCTGGAGGCTATCACAGGATGAAATGAGACAAACTTTTTGAGGCTCTGAGAGGAGCTAACCTAAGGAAGACACAGCAGCAAAGTAAACAGCCTGTTATAAAAGTAGAGTTGTTCAGATTTCATCCAGTGGGTGTATAACCTACTCTGGAATTCCTCTCTGCATTTCTTCTTAGGTGAGATATAAATATCTTTGTATATAAGTCAAGTTGAATTGGGGGTTTCCATACTTGGCACTTGGAGTTATCCTAACTGACTTATTTTCATTTATACCCCAAAATTAATGGCAACATTGTGATGATATTGAAATGACCCTAAAGGAATTTGAGGTCAGAAGCAACAATATAATTATAACTTGCAATAAAGAACCAGAGTATGACATATCAAATGGGCTTAAGGCATTCTTTATTTGAGGCTATGTTTGTAAATTAAAAGCCCAATTTCAGTGCTTTAGGAATATAATATCTAGTGCTTTCTTAATTTCAATTATATAAACTAATCTTACCAGCCACAAAGTGTATACATATTTCCTTGAGTCATAACTTCTACAGAAGAAACTTCTGCTTCTTTGTATATCAGATTGCTTATTTGCAATGATGTGCCTGCTTCATGTGTATATTTTTCTCAAAGCATTTAAATCAAAAGGAATGTTTTAGAGCCCTGTATCTTGGCTCATTTAGAACTTGCTAAGTGGATTAGTGTTTGCCATAAAGCACCTGTTATATACTAGGCAGAATTCCAGTGACTTTAAGGGATATAAAATTTAAAAAGATAATCTTTGTCTTCAAAAAGCCTACAATTTAAGAGAAAGGATGTGTAAACAGCTACAAAATAGGTTGATTTGTACCATTTTGATGATACAAATGGAGAGCTCACACAGGAGCAGAGTACAAAAGCTCTCTGGTTGGTATTTCCAAGAAATTGTTCTTGAAAGACATAAATATGAGTTGTGCTTGGAAGTTTTCAATAAACAGTGAGAATCTAAGGAATAAATTGGAAAGAACAGCACCATTTAGGTTAGAGTTAGTGACCTGAAAAACATAGTCAATCAGTGGGGCTGGACAGATGTTGAAATGACCCAGAACTCAAAGAACAAGGTTAAAGTATTCGGATGACAAAAACCTGACTCCAAAATATCTCAACAGGACACCTGATGTGCACCATATTCACAGGCCTATGACATGGCTTCTGATCTTCTGCTCGCTTGTCCAGCATTCCAGGTGTGGTTAGTCTCTGGCTGACATCACTGGGCCTACACCATAATGAGAAGCAGAGGCCCTCCATTTTATCTAGGTCCTAGAAGATGAACTATTCCATATAAACAGGCCCACACCACAGCTTCTAAAGCGTGTGGCATGACAGGTCTACTCAACAAATTATACACTATGCACAGTTGAACTTCTTTTCATTTGGTGAAGAAAGGTAGAGAAGAATGAGAACAAACCCATTCTAATTCTATAGATCTTCCATGAGGTCTAATGACAGACTCACCCCCAACATAGCCAGAGCACTAATAAAACCAATAAGGAAAACACATAGTTGCTCATCAAGTTCAATGAGCAAAAACAACATCACTGAAGGTACAAATAACACCAACCAGCTCAGTAAATCCTCAGACAATGAGGATGTTTTCTGAGCTCAAAGAAATGATGGCACAGGTAGTCAATAAAGTACAAAAAATATGAGCCAAAATGAGGAAAACTACTACCATCAGGAATTATGAAAATTAAGAGCCTGACAGATACAATTAAAAAAAACTCAATATAAGCTCTGGACAGCAGAATAATAGCAGTTGGCAGATCAAAGAGCTCCAAGAAGAGAAGCAGTAAACAGCTAGGAAATAGCAGAATGTGGAAAATAATATAGACAGAAATAAACAACATATTTGAGAACAATGCAAACAGTTCAAGAGGAACACAATGTGTATCAACAGAATCTCTGAAGAACAGGAAGGCAAATGAAGAAACAACAACAAAGTAAAATAATCTATAAGATTTTCCCAGAGTTGAGGTCTACAGGCACAGAGTTTGAAGCCTGAAGGATCCCAGTGAAAACAGAATCAACTAGGAAAATTCCAAGACACATTGTACTCAAAATAACAAAATCTAAAGATAGATAACAAGTATTGAAAGCAGCATGATAAGAAAAGAAACTTATATTCAAAGGAAAACCCATAAGATTTATAGCAAGTCTATCAAGTGAGAGTGTAATAACCAGAAGGCAATGAAGGGATGTAGTACAAAAACTCAATAAAATGAGCACCTCTCCAAGAATACTCTATCCAACTAGATTCATTCATATTTGAAAAAACAATACAGATTTTAATTGACAGCTTGTAAATTCATAGATCTGAAACACTTTTGTAAGAAGCATAGAGAGAGCTTCTTTAAAAAGACAGTACAAACTTTCCATTGAGTATGGCACTTACAGATGGTGCAATGGGCATCCCCTACTAGATTGAAAAAGGTATGTTTACTCCTAGTTTGCTAATGGATTTCATATATTTTCAGTAAACAATTGACATCTTTTATATTGATCTATATCTAATCAGTTTGTTTTTCATTCAGAAGTTTTTATTAATCATTTACTTATTAATAAAGAAACTTAAGCACATCTACAGTATAATATTGTATAATATAAAACCAATATTCCCTTTCTTACAATAAACCTTGTACTGTTTTAAGTCTATTCATATTTTCTGGTTTAATTTTCTTAATTCTCTTCACTCTTACTAAATTTTACATTTGCATATTTTGCCTATTTCGTGGAAACTCTAAAATATATTAGCACAGACTATTTTGGAACATTTTATTTATGATAGAAAAGACATGATAATTGCCACGATAATATTTCAAGAGCTGAATACTTAGTTATGTAATGAGAATATGTAGTATATTATGCTGTATTAAATTATTTGAATTTTTTATTGTTTACAAGGCTAAAATCATATGACAGTTATTGCAAATTGACTTATGGTTTATTTTTCGATAATTCCATTTGCCATTTATTTAATTTTGTTGGAGCAAATACTATGAAATAAATTTGTTATATGCTTCCCATGGGTGCAGATTGTGGGGACAGAAAAAACCTTGCAATATTGGAGGAGGGAATGGGACATAGGTGTTGAATTGATGTTGGAATAGACATTGTATCCCTACTATAAGTCTATTATGACCAATTTTGTAAATCACAGGATCATTATAAAATGTCTTGACAGGTGGAATAAGTCTAACAATAAGAAAAAAAGACTGAGATAAAGGTACAACTTTTGCATTTGATTACTAAATTTGCAGCCATAATTGTGAGGAAACTACATCGTGTTTCAGTTGAATGCAAACAATGTATAAATCAATAGTATCATTGCTGGAAAGTCAGAGAAAACACAACAGTTCTTTTTCCCTTACACTCCTAGATGTGAACTTACATCCAGGTTTAATTGGTTAAGGTTTAGTTGTTGACAACATACATTGTCTACTAACAATGTATGGAAGAACCATTTCATGCACATCTGAGTTATCGGTAGAATTATGTGTCTTGGGTTTGAAATATCAAAGCCCCTGTTCTCTCACTACATGTAAGTCTAATACCATCCCCCAGTGTCTAGAGCCATCATATTTCTTGGCTTCTGTCTTCTCTCCATCGTTTTCAAATCTAACGTTATCTCAAATCCTTCTCCTATCTTGTCTCTGACCTTTCTTCCATCACTGTATTCCTCTGTTTACTTTAATGGAAGAGTCTCTGCTTTTAAGGATGTGTATAATTAGATTGGACCAACCTGGATAATTCAGTATTGTCACATCATCTCAAGATCTGTAACCTTGTTTAAATTGACAGTGCTCCTGTGCCATGTAAGGTGACATAGAGATCTGGGAACCAGGCCTGGATTCCTTTGGGGATGGAGGATTATACAGCCTTCATAAGAAATAAAATTTGTCAGTGTTACCTTGGCATCAAATAAACATGGGAAGATCTATAAGAGAGTGACCAGAATTATTTGAAAAAGCAGAATTGCTTCATGTATGTAATGCTTAAAATGACAAGGAACTATTTTTTTCCTAAAAATCTGGGAACAAAGAAAATATATTAGTTGTTTCAAAAATCTTAATGTGGAAAATATAAAATATAGAATGGAAAACAGAGGAAATGAAAGTCTAAATATAGGGAATATTATCTTTAGTCTCAAAAATGGCCCCTTAAGATGAATCACACCTCTTGGTATGAATGGTATTATGTAGCTGCCCCACATTCCTACTTTTCACACATGTGCACCGTCCCATACACATTTGCACACACACAAATAAAACTTGAACAGATTTATAACTTGTATTAAGCCAATAGAATGGAAGGGGGCCTTAAAAGAGTGAGTAGGGCACTTGCCTTGCAGTGGCCAACCAGGTTAGATCTCTGGCACCTCATAGGGTAGCCTTAGCACCTCCAGGAGAAATTCCTGAATACAGAGTTGCAGGGTCAGGAGTAAGCCCTGAGCACTGTTGAATGTAGCCCTGAAACAAAACAAAATATATGAGAGGATTCATAATCAGTAGAATATAGAGAAATGACTCACCAGGCAGGACTCCATATATGCACTTTGATGAACCCTGAGCCAGCATGTCAGGAGACTTAAGTCTCTTGTAGGGAAATTATGTGGAAAGATCATGTAATGGAGATCAGCTGAAGAGGAAAGGATGTAAGAATACAAATACAAAGAGAGAAATTTCAGTGTCCCAGACTGAACTTCCACTCAACTACAACTTCATGGGAAACCTCAAGCAAGGCAGGATGTTACATTTGTACAAAAGTTTAGACGATCATCCAAAGAACAGCGAATTGAATAGATGCTTGTCTTTAGTTATTATATTTTCAGGAAGTTAAAAGGGGAAGTAGTTATTTTCCAGGTACCCAAAACTAACTGATAATTATCAGTTTAATTAATTAAACTAATTAACTACCTGCTTAATTAATCATATATTTCTTTGTGCACATATCCAAGGACAATTTCACCTTTCAATGCAATTTTTGTTCCTCAACTTTGATTGCAAAATAATAACATTGGCTTTCACAAGTCATTTCAGTTTTCTGCCATCTCTTTTTGATTTAATGTGTTTCTTATAAACATATGCCTATGTGTATTTGATTTTCCTGACCTAGTAGTTTCCTTAATTACCCAAATGTTGGGACTTTATCAATCATTTTGCTATCATAATTCATGTATGTTTAAAAATAATTTTAAAATATATCTCAACTGGGACAGACATTTAGAATTAAAAGCAGATGTTTAGAGAGTATGCTAGAAACAAGTGAACATATACAGAGCAATGCAGAACAATGAATAGGAAGCAGAGAAACTAGAGCCCCTTTCAAAGTTTTGGTGGACACTTGTTGCGAAAGATCCTTATGATGAATTTCACAAAGAAGGCGATGCTTCTTGCCCAGTGAGAACTGAAGTAGATTGGGAATAAGCATCAGTCATCAAACTAAAGAAGCACAGACATATCTGCAACCTGGGTTTTATGTTACAGCAATTCAGTTGAACGTAAACCTGTTTTCCCTCTAAATTGACAGCATGAAATGACAAGCTTTGTAATGATATGGACCTTTTAAGCATGCATTCCAGCCAACAATGTAGAAGTGTTCTAATCTCTCTGTTATATATGTATATGCATATATTTATAGACAATAGCATCCCAAGAAAAGTAAGATAATAATTTCATGATATGCATTTCTTTGATGATTAGTAATTTTAAGCAGCGTCTCATGTTTATATAAATATATGCATTTGATAACATAGATAAATATAGGATTATAAAATATCTATAATAAAATTCCTCTAGTGATTAAAAATAGTTACCACATAAGCCGAAAGTTCCACTTTTGTGTATGTCCAAAAGAATTGAAATCAGATATACTGAAGATGTGTTTTTGCATGATCTTTGCCATCTTTTCCATAATAACCTAGATATAAAAATTAAGTTAAATGTTCATCAACAAATGAATATAAAGAAAATATAGTATGTATACACTATGGGAAAAAAATTTCACAATTTATAAAGTAGATAATCCTGGCATATTAAACATCATGGATGTATTAAGCTTACCCCACTTAATACTAAGTGGGGTAAGCCTGCCTCAGACTGTCAAATATTGCATAATCCTATTTTAAAATTGTCAAATTCTGAGCAGCAGAATGAGTAGGTGCTCAGGGGTTAGAAGAAATGAAGAACACAAAGGGTGTAAAGTTTCAATCACTCATTTGAACAAACTTTCATACTCTACCATATAATATGGTATCTCTAGTTAGAAAAATTATAATGGACACTAAAAATATTCTCCAGTCAAGAGTTATTCCCACAGAAAAGGGATGAAAAAGGAAGAAAACTTTGAAGGTGATCATTATATTTATTTTCTTGACAGTGCGATGATACCACTGGTATGCAAACTATGTTCAAATGTATTGAAATGTGCTTATTAAGTATGTACAGTGTTTTATGCATCAGTTACACATCAATAAAGTCCAGAAAAGCAAGTGTTTTGTATTACAATTTTCAAAGTTTTTAATATAGGATTAAAAAAGAGAACAGAAAAAAGAGAGTAGAAACAGTATTGACAATAACAGTTTTTATCTAATATTTATTTTAAAATTATTTATTTCAGGAATGTTTGTTGAGACACTGTGATTTACAAAGTTGTTCAAAATGGAGTTGTTTCAAGCACACAACATTCCAATGCCAATCCCACCACCAGTGTCCCCAGGTTCCCTCCACACCCCCCCAGTTCATCTTCTTGGTAGCATATAGCAAATTTATTTCATATTACTAGTTTCAATAAAACTAAAAAGGATGGAAAATAAATGATCAGAAAATGATTCAATGGAAGTCAATTTGTGATGATGATATGAGATTTTTTTAAACATTTTTCAGTCTAGTAGAGGACAACCATATGCACCATTAGTGACACCACGCTCAATGCCACATAGTGGGAAGTTTCTCATGTCCTTTTAGGAAGTTCTTTTAACACTTCTTGCAAAACCGGTTTTAAGCTATGGATTCCCTACACTGTTGTCTGTCCATGAAGGTCTGTATAGCAACTTCAAATCTGATTATAATCTAGTGGATAGAGTATTATTGGTGAGGTGTTTATTTCATTGAGTTTATGTACTATATCCTTCCATATTCTTCTGGCTTGTAGAGTCTCATTTGATATTTCTGCTGTACATCTAATGGACTTTCCTTTGATATAAGTTATTTTCTTGATCTTGCTGCATTCAATATTCAGTCTCTATCTTTGGATTTTTTTTCATTCTGAGTATAATGTGTCATAGTTTTCCCTAATTGGGTTTATTTTCACCGGGACCTTTTGGGCCTCTTAGATCTCAGTGCCTGCAACCTTCAATTGTCGAAAGTTCTTGATGATTTCTTTCACTGTTGCTTCATCACATTAGCTTTCTTGTTTTTCAGGGACTATGATGATTCCTATGATGTCCTCTTGAACTCACCCCCATACTTATATGGTATGGTACTCATTTATTTTCCATCTATTTTCACCTGTGGCAGTTTCCTATCAATTTCCTCCTCATCTTGAAGCTTCTTGATCTTTTGTTCAGCTTCTGTTATTCTGCTTCTATTGACTTATTCTGCTTCTATTGACTTTTAAAAGTCACCTAACTTGTTCTTAGTTTCTGTAGTTTCTGATTGTAGCAGTTTTTTCATCTTGACTCTCATTCTTTCTTGTGCTTTGCTGACTACCCATGCTATCATTTCTTTGAACTAATTGAACACCCTCATCATAGTGTCACTAAGGATACTGAGGTTTCCTTATGCTTTTCTGTTGTTGGTGATACTGTTTTGTTCATTGGGCTTACTGGGCATCTACATGTTTTCTCCATTGGTTTTCTAAAGATTTTACCAGGCTGGGATGAGTGTTTATTATTAATTACCCACACTTGAAGATGCTGAGGGATTATGAGGAAGATTGCTCTCTGCCTATCTTCACAGATTGTCAAAACAAATGACTGTGAAAATCATGTCATTTGTGGTGTAGATCTGTTTTGTAGCCATATAAGAGGCCACACATTTCAGAAGCTGTTTTGTGGCCTCTAATATGGCACAAGCTGGGTATGGAGACTTCTGGGGCCCAGCTGGTAGGGAGGGCTCTGCCTCCTGCTCTAGGATAGGCCTAGTGATATCTGCCAGGGGCAAGCCTCACCTGGGATTGTGGAACAGAAAGCAGAGGTCTTAATCAGTATTTATGATCATTGAACCCCATGTATATTATTGTATATTATTTTAGGCCTACTCCATCTTCTAAAACTGACAACAATCCTATACATGAGGTACTATAATTTTCCATAAGTTCTATAAAAGGACACCACCACTAAATTTTTTTATTGTTTGTCTAACAGGTCAGTTCCAGAATCATCTTATTTAGAAAAGCTCAAAAATAATAAGAAATTGATGAAATTCTGTACCATAAGAAGTCAGAATTTATTTTAAATGAGTGATAAAGCATCTCAATGAAAAAATTACCCATGTCAAGAACACTATTAAATATACTAAAAATAAATCTTGAATATCTGCTTTAAAGAATCTGTCCTTACTGTGCAGTTCAACATATTCCTGGATCTCAATTCTTTCTCTTTTATTGAGTTTTTCTCTTTTTGGCAAGTGGCATTTGAGTCACAATAGGTGGTTCTAAGGGTTTACTCTTGACTGTACCTTGGATCACTGCTGGCAGTTCTCAGGGGACCATAGTGGTATGAAGGATCAGCTGCATGCAAGGCAAGTGCCTTACTAGCTGTACCATCTCTTTGATCCCTTTCTTAAGTTTTTATGTTGTTTCATATATCGCAACATGTGTGCAAACAAGTGACAAGTAACCTGGGGAGCTAAAACACCAAACCTCTTAGAACTTTTGATTTAAGAAATAAGTATGATAAGACAAAGTTTTTGAAATATGGAAGTAAATATAGAAATAAATATTAGCTTCCTTTTCTCTCTTTATTTTCTATTCCTCCTGTTGTTGTTATGCTATCCCAGGAATGCCAGCCTCTACCCCTTTCATTTTTTTATTAGAAGCACTATTATAGATCAAGTTTTCCCCTGTATTTTTTTGGGACAGATTATGTTTCAAAATAAAGTTGCAAACAAACTGTCCATTACACTTCATCTCCAAACTGCATATAGTATTGATTCAATTAATGGTGCTGTTTTTGCATTAATTGTCCAATCATCTTCCTTGTTAAACTGTAGGGACACAGTTCTGGAAGCACATGGACAGAAGGCTCTGTAATAGCATGTGACCTTGGACAACTTTTTTATTTCACATCTCCAGGCTTCATTTTATTTTTTTTTTTTTTTTTTAAACATTTTATTATACCACCGTGAGATATACAATTACAAAGTTGCTCACGCTTGGGGGTTTCGGTCACACAGTGTTCCAGCACCCCGCCCTCCACCAGTGCCCCTCAGCCACCACCCATGTCCCCAATTCCCTCCCCCCCCCACATCCCGCCTAAATGGCAGGTTCTTTATCTCCTCTCCTCTCCCTCTCTCTCTCCTCCTTCTCCCACACATTGTGGGTTGCACTACGATACACTTAGAAGCCATCATTTGTATTTTTTTGTCTGTCCTTAATGCTCAGTTCTATGTTAGCATCAGAACTTTAGACATTTATTCACTCATGTTCCTTTCTCTATCTAAACCAACCTCTGACTCCCACACGCTTGTGGTAATTTCCACTTTTGGTAAGATCACCTAGTATATTTATGCCATGCAAATAAATGCAGTCATTCTATGTCTCTCCCTTTCCTTCTGACTAATTTCACTCAACATGATTCTTTCCATATCCATCCATTTATAGCAAAATTTCATAACTTCATTTTTTCTGACAGCTGCATAGTATTCCATCGTGTAGATGTACCACAGTTTCTTTATCCAGTCATCAGTTCTCGGGCATACTGGTTGTTTCCAGGTTTTGGCTATTGTGAACAGTGCTGCTATGAAAATAAAAGTGCGGATTGTGTTTCCGCTGTGCGTTTTTGGCTTTCCAGGGTATATTCCCAGGAGCGGTATGGCTGGGTCAAAGGGAGCTCAATTTCTAGTCTTTGGAGGAATGTCCATATTGTTTTCCAGAAAGGTTGTACAAGTCGACATTCCCACCAACAGTGTATGAGAGTCCCCTTTTCCCCACATCCACGCCAGCACTTGTTGCTTTTACCCTTTTGGATATGGGCCATTCTCTGTGGTGTGAGGTGATATCTCATTGTTGTTTTGATTTGCATCTCTCTGATGATTAGTGATGATGAGCATTTTTTTCATATGCCTTTTGGCCAGGCTTCATTTTAGAAGCAAGGGAGACAGAAATCTCTAAAGAGTCAAAAATAAGACAATGTTATCTTTCTGTTTCTGAAAGAAAACTTCAATCGGGAGTTGTCACCAGTTCACAAATTAAAACACTTACACCTTAAGTGTGATTCAATTTCCAGCACATCTTACTACAATCTGCTAAAATATGTTTTGTGGATGAACACCAGATCCTGGGTATTGCAATGAACTTTCATGGTTTATACTTTAAGACAGATAAGTTCTTAAAGTATAAACCATGTCCTCAACAGTTTGTGAACCTCTACTATTATAATATATATTTAATATATTTTAGTAAGGATAATAAGACTAATATTACCACCTCAAGGTGTGGATGTATTTCTCTTACTCTCTGATTTATTTGGTTTTTCTTATCACAGCACATGGAACCTAAAGTGCTGCCTCCGCAGGATAAATCTAGAGAACGATTTACAGAACTAGAGATTCTATACCATCCACGCTTGATCTAGGAACCCATTTCTTTCTCCCAGTGATTTCCTAAACAGTTGGTAAAAACAAAAGTGAGGAGGACCCTGGGTCATGGAGGTCTCACGTGACTACAAATAGAAATGTCTCTGAGTGAGATAGAGAGATGGTTAGTCCTGCTTCCACTGGTTTAATGTTCTGTTCATTTAATTCTCTGCTCTGCATCATTTGCACATAAACTATAGCTCTCTCCCTTTGGACAAACAGATTTATATTTATATTTCATTACTTACCTCTTCTAAATCTCATTAGAAGTTAGCATATTTGCCGGCTGAGGGAGTAAAAAATTTTGCCATAAATTTCTTAGGGCAAAATTTATTTGCCTCCCTTTAGTAAATTTATTTTGTTTCCTTCTGCCTTCACAAAGCAGTCTCTAAGTTTAAAGTTCTTTAGAAAGGTATAAAGGAGATTGATAACCTTTTTTTTGTTTGATCATTTGTTTTGGTGCTCAGGGCTTACTCCTGACTTTGCATCAGGGACCTTGCCTGTCAGTGCTCAGGGGGACCATATGAGGTACTGGGATTGAACCTGGGTCAGCAAGTAAGCACTCTATCCACTTCCATCCCCCACTGGTTTCATGAAGAGTTCTGTGATAATTGTTTGATATGTCATATCTCTTTTAATCACTAGGCACCTTTATATTGTTAATAAAGCGGAGCTTAGAATTTTGCACACCATAGGAGAGATTCAGGGTTATTGACAGTGAATCCACAGACTGTATGTCCTGTATAGACACAGTCGTGGAGCATGTCCTGATACGGCAGCCTTTGAGTCCGAAAGCCCATGCTGAGATCAGCATTTAGGAGCCACATCTGACTGAGAATTGGGAGGACCACTGGAAAATTCATTTTGTTTCCTTTAGAAGATCACAATTTTGAAAGTTTTGTATTTATGCTTGAATCATTTTATGCATTTGGCATGACTATTGGCAGGATATAATATTTGTCCACGTACAAGAACACAAAGAGAAATGTGTGGAGTACATAACTTGAAAATTCGTTTTTCAGTGCTTGGTTAAAGGATGCAGCCTTCTTAGGAAGTTTCATGAAAAAATTAAATATTAAATTGGGCACAGCCATACATTGTCCTGTTCTCTTATAGTGGACAGCTTTGTAGTGATGATAAATATGTTTGTATCTTAGAAAAGAATGAAGACATCAATATAAAATTTATTACTGAGATACAGAGAGTAAGGAAATCAAATTATCTATTGAATTTGTGGGTAATGTATAAGAAGGCTGGATGGAAACAGCAACAAATACATAATAAGAAAATTATTTAAGGAATAAAGATTAATCATGACAAGTAAGAATTAGTAGTAAAAAAAATCACTGGATTTGAGTACTCCACACACAGCTGAATAGTTCTAGTACAAAGTCGCTTCCTTCTCTGGTCTCATTGCTCACATAAAAAATGAGAGTGTATGATGGTCTAAGATCTTTTTCTGCTCTGAAGTTCTATATTCTGTCGCTGTACTAGAGGTGGTTAAAAGCTCGACTCTTTCTCAAGAAGAGCCTTAGGGTATTTGGCTTATTAAAAGGATTAGCTGTCCATTTGCAGGAATGTCTCTTCAATGAGTTAGGGATAGAATAGCCCAACACAGTTTTAGTTTTGATTTGCTTTATGAAGCACGTCTCCTATTCCCTGGCAAGTTAAGCCAAGCACGTCTTTTCATGTATTTTAGGAATAAAGGCATTTGGCTGAGACAAAAAGCAAATGCCTCTTATTAATGTGTGACAAATCCATATGGAGGAAAACACTGTTTCTTCTCTCCCATATGGCACAGCTGAGTAAGGCTGGCTTTTCTGGCCTTGAAATCTCTCCATGAACCAGGTGGGTGGTTTATTTCACAGGCTGTGGCAATCTGATGTGTCTCTCTCATGGCAGAAGGGACAGGCAAGAATTCTTCTATATAGTCCAGGGCTATCATCAAAGTCTGTGACCTGGGCCACTGGTTTTCTGTAGGAGAACTATCCTGAGGAAGAAAAGAAGAAATCACAATCAACTGCAACTTATCATCCCTTGAATCTGAGATCTTATTACTGGTTTAGCAAGAGCTGGTAAAACCTTTTACTGAAAAACCCTTAATTTTCTTTCTACCTAATTGTGATGAGTTAAGTGTTAATAGTTCCTTGATGGGGCGAGGGAAGGAAGAAAGGTGGACAGCACTCTAACCTCTTTACAAAGTGTCAGTACCAAAAATTAAGATGGAGTGGTTCTGATTTTCACTTGACTTAATAAGACTCAACGGAAGATCTTTTCTTTTCTCTGTGGTGATAATAATGATTAAAAGATAGAGAGGGACCAGAGTGATAGTAAGTACAGCGACTAGGGTGTCTGCCTTGCAGTGGCCTACCTGGGTTCAATTCCGGTATACCATATGGTCACCTGAGTAACTTCAAGAATAATTTCTGAGTGCAGAAGCAGGAGTAGCTCCTGAGAATTGCCAAGTGTGACCCAAAAGTAAACAAAAAAATAGAGTGAGAGAGTACACTATTGACTAAATACAATAATTTACCAAAACAGCAACAAAAATACACTATCACTATCACTATCTTCCTGTTCGGTCATCTATTGTCTCGAGCAGGCACCAGTAATATATCCATATGTCCTGTCTCATGCTAGTAGAGCCCAAGGGCATCTGCTTAGTCCAGGAACACAAAGAGCCTCAAACCATTATATTAGGTCATGGGAATGACCTAATATAATTGCTACTGGTATTTGGCATATTAAATACGACACGGGCAGCTTGCCAGGCTTGCCAGGCTTGCCATGTGGGTGGCATACTCTTGTAGTCACCTCTAAATATAGCATTTATTGATGAACTGTGCAGCTGCAGAGGTGGCTGCGCAAGCCAGGCTGTGATAGGCTCGTCTGCTGGGTGGAGTTTTGATGAGAGGGAAGTCCGGATGTGGAAAATGGTGGCCCTCATGGAGTGGGGGTCGTCTGGCTTGTTGCAAGGCTCTGCTAGGGTAGCGGGCCAGGGCTAGAACCCGCCATTCCTTCCGGTAGCCTTGTGAGTGGCTGGGCACAGGGAGAGCAAGTAGCAGCTCTGC
>JAJIBD010021874.1:0-55000 GCA_021461705.1 Cryptotis parvus | reverse complement strand
GCCATAACTCAGATCAGGTGTACTGAACTGGCCTTGAGCCTACCTGAGGTCTAAAAAGTTAGCTGGTGGCCCTGGCAGAAAGTTTACCCCAATAAAAGGATCTATCGGGACACACATGACCTAAAAGTACATGCCAATTTTCAGATTATTTTGTTTATATAGAGAACCAGCCTAGACAACCCTGACCTACAGGAACTTGTCCTTGTCGGCAGCTTGAGTATCCACTGATTGCCCACACCACCAAAATTATATGGATGATGGCAAAAGTTTCCTTTCACTGAACGTCATGTGAACTCATTCCAAAGTCGTTTTGGGGTTTGAGGATAACGTGAAATAGTGCTTCACCAGGAGGCAGAAAAATAACAGAGAGAAAAGTATAGAAATTTGAGTCTTACTTTGTCAAGAGCTCAGGACTCAAGATTGGAAAATTCTGTATGGTCTTGGCTGAGTGGTGGTTTTCCACTTCTCTCAATTTTGAAATAAGTCTGATTGTGTGGAATACTAAAATAATAATATGTTCATATCACTCCATTTCATCTGAGGTTAAGATGCTAAAGACATATTGCATAAATTCTCAGATCACTGCAGCTTAATACCAGGTGTATAGGACCAGGTAGTTCATGGGCACAATCTTCATGAGTCTCTTGCTCTGTCCGTCTCAGTCTGCAAAACTCCTGCACTATCCCAATTCAGATGTGTTCATTCCAGGAGATCTCACTTAGCTTTTATTATTCCTCTGCAGTCCCCTGGTGTGTGTATTGTGCCATGTAACAAGTGTTCTTCACCACTTTCCTTTATTTTCTCTATTTCTGCATAAAGATAAATTATTTATTTTAAAAGGAATACATTTGAAACAAAATAAAGGTTTTTACCCTCTTCTCTCAGAAAAGAACTCACATTTATATTTATCACAAGGCAAAAGAAATGAGCACCAAAGAGCATCAAAGAAATGATACTAAGATTTGAAAAATCACCCCCAAAACAATGAAAATCATATAAAAATGCATGATCTCATTGGAAAAAGTCTCCAAAAGGTCTTTTCCTCTTTAATAAAATGGAGATGGTCATGATTATATCTGAAAAGGCAAAAATCACTCAGCACCTAGCAGAGATTGGAATCAGACCTGGACTTCGTCTGTTCCTTTCTTGCTGCCATGGTACATCCCAGTATTCCCCGGCAGCCTTGGAGACAAAGGTCTGGAGGAAGGACAAAGAGTCTTCTATGTTCATCTTTTGGTTTTAAGAAGATGAGGATCAGCAGGCAGGCCGACACATTTGAGAATAATGGCTCTGCTCTGTCAAGCAGACCCCTCCTTCGGTGCCTTTATCCCTGCTTGGGTGACCTCTGTAGAACAAGCTTGCTCTGTAGTGACCACTTCGTTAGCAGGGGCTGTGTATTTAGTAGCAGGAAATATAAGCTTTTGTGGTCAATGTGACGTCACCTCTCCCACTAAACAGACCTTTATAATTTGACCACAAAAAGGCTTGAAAGGGAGAGAACACATATACAGAGAACAAAACGATAGGATTGTCAACAGTTGTCTGTGCCATGAAAGGAGTATTGTATTCTCTTAGTGTTTCCCAAAAGCCTGATGTTTGGTTTGCAGTAGACAAAACATCTGGATGATATATGGAACTTTTCTTTATAGCTTAGTGAACTGACTTGCTTGTCTCCATCTCCTTATTGACTTTCATTTTTTCTACCTCTCTTATTTTTCTCCTTTAACTCCCTTCATCCTTTCTTTTCCTGATTTACTCCTCCTCAATCTAAAATATCCAAATATAATAAATTAAAAAAAAACTTCTAACTACTCTCCAGTATGTGAATGCTACACATGCGAACACACACACACATGCTCACATGGACACACACAACATTTTTATTATTATACTCTTGGTGACTTTTTTTTGCTAGAAAGAAAAATAAAGATATCAACAAATAAAATGGATTAGTTCATTAGTTAATTTTGTAGAGGAGTAAATATCCTCTTTCAGAGAGCTAAGTAATCCAGGTGATTCAAGATAATATTCTAACTGGATATTTATTTTGCCTTTTGTGTTCATTATTATATTTGGTAAAGATATAGCACCTTGGAAATCTTAGTGTCAATACTCTCTTGAAATACAGAGAAATAAAATAAATATTGATGTGGATGAGTTAATGAAATAGCAGAAAATACCTGAGAATGGAGGATGGGAAAAAATCATCTATGCAGTGTGTCTGGATTTCATTTTTACCCGTTATTCAACTCTTTAGTTGTAGTGAGAGCCTGTGAGTTTGGGGGGAAAATTCTGAGGTGATGGCTGATGTGTCTGACCTCTGAATCAAGGCTGAGAGAAAAACACAGCTTCTTCTGACCTAGTACTGTTGAGTAAATCTCCCCCTAGGTGTTGAGCTTCCTCTGAGATGCAGGTAGCAGGAAACACCTGTTTCACTTCCTCCATAGTTTCCCCCTTAGGGAGTATAAGTCTCTGTTCCCTCCCATCTGCAGTCCACAAAAGGCTAAGCAAGTTTTCCACATGTCCCACTTTTTCTTAAGACAGGAAGTCTGGGCCAATTTGTTTGCAACTGGTGCACTTCACTGGCTTCCATACTCCCTACTCTGTTCTTCTATCTCTCTTCTGATTGACCCTTTTTAAAAATTAAATTTTATTATAGCACTGTAAGATATACAATTGGATATCTCGTGATATCCAATGATTGGTTTCAGTTATACAGTGCTCCAGCACCCATCCCTTCACCTGTGCCCCCTTCCAATACCAGTGACCCTAGATTTCCTTCTCCCTCCCCCATCCTGACTTTTTGGCAGACACTATTCTCCTCCTCCTCCTCTTTCTTCTCTTCTTCTTCTTCTTCTTCTTCTTCTTCTTCTTCTTCTTCTTCTTCTTCTCCTCCTTCTCCTCCTCCTCCTCCTCCTCCTTCTCCTCCTCCTCCTCCTCCTCCTCCTTCTCCTCCTTCTTCTTCTTCTTCTCCTCCTTCTCCTTCTCCTCCTCCTCCTCGTCCTCCTCCTTCCTCTTCTTCTTCTTCACATTCTTTTTCTTCTTCTCCTCCTTCTCCTCCTTCTCCTTCATCTTCTTCTCCTCCTCCTCCTCCTCCTTCTTCTCCATCTTCTTCTCCTTCTTCTTCTTCTTCTTCTCCTTCTTCTTCTCCTCCTCTTCCTTCTTCACATTCTTCTTTTTCTCCTCCTACTTCTCCTCCTCCTTCTTCTCCTCCACCTCCTCCTCCTCCTTCTTTCTTCTTGTTCTTGTTCTTGTTCTTGTTCTTGTTCTTGTTCTTGTTCTTCTTCTTCTTCTTCTTCTTCTTCTTCTTCTTCTTCTTCTTCTTCTTCTTCTTCTTCTCTCTTTTCATATTTTGACTTGCAATACATAAATTTAGGGGTTATCATGTATATTCCTTTGCCTACATTCAATGCTCAGTTCTAGTCTGGTGTTATCATATCCAATAATTATTAGCACAGTGCTCCTTTATCTATCATACCTAAACTCTGACCCCCAATACTGGCGGTAGATTCCAACCTTTGACAAAAGTCCTCCTGGTCTCTGTATTACCTGGCCTTTTATATTAGTCTCGTACTATTTTATTTTATATTCCACAAATTAATGCACTCATTCTATATTTTTTCTTTTGCTTCTGACTAATTTCATATAGCAAGATACTCTCCAGGTGCACGCATTTATGGGCAAATTTTATAACTTCATTTTCCTAACAGCTGTATAGTATTCCATTGTAGATGTACCAAAGTTTCTTTATCCAGTCATCTGTTCTCAGGCACTCAGGTTGTTTCCAGATTTTGGATATCATGAATAGTGCTACTACGAAAATAAAAGTGTAGATGGTGTTTCTGCTGTGTGTTTTTGGCCTCCCAGGGTATATTCCCAGCAGTGGTATTGCTGAGTCAAATGGGAGCTCAATTTCTAGTTTTAGGAGGAATGTCCATATTGTTTTCTAAAAAGGTTATACCAGTTGACATTCCCACCAACAATGTATGAGAGTCCCTTTCTCCCCACATCCACACAATACCTGTTGCTCTTGCTTTTTTGGATGTGTGATAGTGTGAAATGGTATCTCATTGTTGTTTTGATTTACATCTCCCTGATGATTAGTGATGATGAGCATTTCTTCATATGCCTTTTGGCATTCAAATTTCTTCATTGAGGAAGTTTCAGTTCATTTCTTCCCATTTTTTTTGGTTGGGGTTGGCTGCTTTTTTTCTTGTAAAGTGCTACCAGTGCCTTATGTATTTTGGATTGTAACTCCTTTATCAGGTACACATTGAATATTCTTTCCCAGTTATGTGGACTGTCATTGTATCTTGTTCACCATTTCTTTTGAGGTGCAGAAACTACCTTTTTTGCTTGCTTAATGCAGCTTTCTTGTAAAAATCATATTCTTCTTTATAAATAAATTAACATAAGAAACCTATCCCAAAATTGGGTAAGGGGGCAGATAACAAATGTGCATTATGTTCCTCATGATTATTTATTGGAAGCTTTGTCATTTCCCAACCTGCAACAAAGGGGAAATTAAATGGATTTCCATTTTGGAAAGGCATGTAAGACAGATACAAGTATGCATTGCATCAGTATAACAGACTCCATAGATGATACTAGCAGAGATGCTGCAATGATCAGCTTCTTATTCCATCATCCAGCACAGAGTATAGAAGAACCATCTATCTGCCTAACCATACCAAGAAGTGAAAAATGAAGTAAAAAACTAGGAAGCCCCCAATTTTTTCATTTGGTTTGTAAGGATTGCTGACATGAGCACAACTATTTTCTTACAGTAACAGGACACCTGTGTCAGTGTTTCTAACACTGATGGCTCCTCTGCATACACACCTTGTCCAACTCTCTAGCAAAATAAATAAATAACTTATGGACAAAAAGGGGCATAGAAGGAGAAGATAAAAATTGAGCTAAAGTGTTATTTTAATTTTTTCATGTGAAGGACTCTGTGATATATATTCTTCAACAATTTAATAGTACATCCTGCTTTCTGAAAAATGACAGGGTAGTATACTAGAAATCTAAGCGATCTAAGTGGAAAAAGTTTCCCAAGTCACAGGGACAAGTGGAACATTACTGGGAACCCCTCATGAGTCACATCTTTAGATAGTTTAGGAGAGTTAAAATTTTTCTTTTCATGTTTTGTAACATGTAACTGTACAAATTACTTAAACTACTCCTAGAAATTGGGAAGAAAATATAAATAGATAAAAATAGATAAGTAAATAACAAAAGATATATTGCATCAATGAACTTATATATTTGCTTTTATATAAGTTGTAAATACAAATAAAATTTGTATTTAGCTTGGTTGCTGAATACACTTTTAAATGAACTCTCATGATTATTTTCTAGTTTGGCAAAAGAGGAAAGATTTTTTCCTAATGGCATTATATTTATTTTTACATAAATTTTTATTTCTGAGGCAATGTAAGTTAAGATAGCATTAATGTTTATGCTTTAGGTATACAAAGTTCCTTCACTTTCATCACTAATATCACTTCACTTGTCTTCCCATTGTTCATCGATTTGCTCGAGTTGGCACCAGTAATGTCTCCATTAGTTGGGAATGAGATCTATTATTGTTACTGTTTTTGGCATATTGAATACACCATGGGTATCTTGCCAGGCTCTGCTGTGGCTCTGGGTTCACCCCCAGGGGGCCCAGTCTTTTTCTATGTCAGACCATCAACCATCCAGGGCCCATGGGGCAGAACCTTGGTGTGGACAAACCTGTTTCCTGTCTGCCACCTGCTGATGCAGCCAGCACCACAGCCACACCTGCAACACCTCGAGGGGCAGGACAGGACACATTTTTTAAATCAGACTTAAATTTTTCTCCAAAATGATTTTTATTGAAAGAAATGTAGAGAAATATTACTTACACACACACACACACACACACACACACATACACAAGAAGCAAGCTTCTCCAGAGTGGAAAAAAACAGATTTTAACATTGTAAGTGATTTTTGTAGGGGGTGGTGGTGGTAGTGGGGATCCAAGTCAAGTCTCATACTACAAAGCAAGCGTTCTTCCACTGAGCCACACCCCAATGGGCCACACCCAGTGGCGCACAAGGATCACTCCAGGCTGTGCTCTGGGGACTCTATCAGGATCCAGCTGGTGTTATCAGCACACAAGGCAAATGCCTGACTCCTATATTACCTACTCGGTAATACAGGAGCATGGAGTATTGCACTGAGCTGTTAAAGGAACTTCCACTCACTCCCTGTGGAAGTGGCCTCCACAGAGGCCTCCACAGAACACTACTGAGATTGGGAGTAGTCCCACGGCTCTGAAATGGGGGCCCACTGCTGCTAAGACTACTGTTCCCATGGAAACGAGACCATCTTCAGAGCCTCCCTGAGTCCTGACCACGCTGCTGCATCTCCCTTTATTCTACTATCCATTTATAAAAAAAAAACCCTGAAAAGTGGAGGGACAGACACAGAATGATCTCTCTTATGCGGACCATAACAGAAACAGTCACGAATGACAACTGTCCAAAAGCGAGAGAAACTGAGGGCTGGCTATCAGCAGGCGCAGACAAGAGGAGAAATGGGGGGCAAGGATGGTGGGTGGGGCACAGACAAAAGTGGTCCTTCTTGGGAAGGGCTTTGCGCTGTAACTTGTAAATCATAGGGCCATGAGTTGCCCTTCTCCAGCAGAGGGAGAATTTCTGAATTCTCTGCTGTGCTCTTGACATCCTGCCACATATATAGAGACTGTATATGCCACATATATAGAGTCAACTTGATCTAAGCACAGTAAGGAGGTATAAAAAACAAATAAAGAGATACATATTTTGCCACTGAGGGACTTAATGAGAAGCACAAGTACAGTTCACAGTGTAATAGGATCCTATGGAGTGTGCAATTGAAACTAGAGGCCAAAAGTTTCCGACCTTCTTTATCATTCACTCTGCAGTGTGGAATTAGATTGAGCTAGCACTACACAGTTATGAAATGGGATAAAGGGAGTTTGAAAGACAGGCTAACAACTTTATTCTGTCACCAACAGTAAAGGACTGAGAAGTTTGACATGGAATCATCTACTATGATTTCAATTCTTGTTGAACCACTTTCAGGAAAAGGGCTAACCTTGATAACAATGGCATTAGGTAGACTTCCCTGAGCTTCCATAAAGGGATGACCAAGACCCAAAACTTAGCAGAAAGAAGGATTGGCCAGAACAGGGAAGGGTTCAAAAAATAGAGGGCATTAGATGAGGATGTCTATATAATGTCCTACTACTAACTGGATGTAGGGTTTGGGGAAATAATCCTTTTATTCCCTGATCTGATCTTCAGTGATAAAATCTGAAAGGGTTTGGAAGTTCTGAACTAAATAAGTCTACAAAGCTTATCAGGTTCCAGACTGGGAAAAGGTCTTGTGCATAGACAAGATGACTTTTACAGGAGAGTCATAATATCTAAGAAAAGCATCCTGGAGATGGCAACAGTGCTTGGTGAACCTGAACTGAGTCTCTTTTTCTGGAGAAACAGCGATCTTGAACCTGGAAAGTTTCCTCCCTGTCCAGAGACCAGCAGAAGCCAGGCAGAGCCAGAGTTCTTAGTGAACTCCCTGCCAGTGACCCGAGAAAGGGTCAGTGAGGACTGGGAGGGTCAGGAAGATGAGTTTCAGAACAAGCTGAGAAAATATGATACCACAGGAGAGTGCTGGGAAAGAGCGGAAACCTCTGGCACCTCATCTCCACCAGGAAAAGCCGTCAGCGTGGGAGCAGGAGGCTTTGTGCTGAGCTTCAGGCAAGCTGGGTCAGAAAGGTCCTGGGACATGTTGCTGGGACACTAGGCATCCTGCCCAGCACTGATGGCCACACTTACAGTGCCCTATGTTTTCTCCAGGGCCACCCACCCAGAAGACACTCAATCGGGAAGTCCTGTCTTGCCCAACCCTCACACACCCAACCGAGATGCTAGCCCACCTCCCTTAATGGGCTGGGAAGCAGGCAGAGATCTGCCCTAACATGGTGACGTGGCTGTCTGGGCTACGCAGCTGCTGTGAGAGGATAATCTGGAGTTTTAGAAAGTGCCCATGAAATAATTTTAAACGTATTACATTTTATTACATCAAATGCATTACATCATGGTAAGAGGGTCGGGGGATTTGAAATAGGAGTATTGTCTGGTTACACTCTGGTTAACTTTATCCTTCAAGGGTCCTTTCAGGTCAAAACATATTGGAATGGAAAGCTGAAAGATTAAGTCATCTTACTGCATTTGGTTTCCTTACTAATATTCCTTGAAAATTTAATGCTCTACTGTCATTTTATAAAATGTTAGTAAAATCAATGAAAGAATACATTACCCACTTATTCAGAGCAAGAAACAGCCAACACCCTTCCTGAAAATAGCCATATCTGGTATACCTTTGCTTTTTGTGATCTAGTACACTCTACAGATAGGGCTCTTTTATAAACTCAGGGCTCTTTTACCAGTCTGGCTGCTCTGTGATCCCTCTGAACTTCAATTTTCAGGGGAGAGAGTTGCTCTGAAAAAAAATCACTACTATCAACTCCCTCTCACTGCCCACCTCCTGACTCCAAGCATGCTATGTCTTTAGTATTTATTGAGCATTTTCTGTATTTCTTAAGCTGTAAGGGACATGTAAAGGGTAACAGAAAATCAGACAATTATTGGCATCGTCTCTACCTTAAGGATCATAGGGGATTAAGGGAGTTAGATATAAATGTGTAGAAACATACACATAAAATTAGCAATCACTTCTTTCATTTCTTTTGTATTTGATGCATTTGTATGTTATGGTATAAATCAAATGAAACATAATTTGTGAGGTGGGAAGGAAACAGAAGATTTGGACATGCATATTTTATGGGCAGTCACTGAGGACTGCCAAGATGAATAGTGTGTTGATCTGAAAAGAGATTCTTGGTTCCTGGCTTGGTAAAATGATGTAGTAGAGTGAAAAGCCTGTAGACTATGGAGGCAGGTAGGTCTATGTTAGAAACTTCCATTTTTTTTTCTGGGTAACTTTGGTAACTAACCTTTTTTCACAATTGTGGGGCTGGAGCGATAGTCCAGCAGGGAGGGCATTTGCCTTACATGCGACCAACCCGGGTTCGATGCCTGGCATCCCATATGGTCCCCTGAGCACCGCCAGGAGTAATTCCTGAGTGCAGAGTCAGGAGTAACCCCTGAGAATTGCCGGATGTGACTCAAAAAGCAAAAAAAAAAAAAATAAAAACACAATTGTATCCGTGTTCATCAGGGATATTGGTCTGTAGTTTTCTTTCTTTGTGTTGTCTCTCCCTGCTTTGGGTATCAGGGTGATATGTGCCTCGTAGAAGCTGTTTGGGAGTGTTTCTCTTTCTTCTATTTCCTGGAAGAGCTTGAAAAGGACTGGCAGTAGGTCCTCCTTAAAGGTTTGGTAGAGTTCACTAGTGAATCCGTCTGGATCTGGGCTTTTGTGTTTGGGAAGACTTTTAATTACTGTTTCTATTTCCTCAATGGTGATAGGCTTATTCAGGTATTGGAGGTCTTCTTGTTTCAGCCATGGAAGGTTATAAGACTTCAGGAATTTATCCATTTCTTCTAGATTCTCATGCTTCACGGCATACAGGCTCTCAAAGTAATCTCTGATGATCTTTTGGATTTCTGCGGTTTCTGTTGTGATGTCACCCTTTTATTTCTGATTCTGTTTATTTGGGTTTTCTCTTTTCCTGTCCTTACAAGTCTTGCCAATGGTTTGTCAATCTTGTTTATTTTTTCAAAAAACCAGCTCTTGGTTTCATTAATCTTTTGGATTGTTTTTTGGGTTTCCAAACTCATTGATTTCCTCTCTAAGTTTTATTATTTCCTTTTTTTCTGCCTGGGTTGGGCTCCTTTTGTTGGTCTTTTTCTAATGTCTTCAGCTGTGTAGTCAGGTTATTTATGTGGGCCCTTTCTTGTTTCCTGATGTATGCTTGCAGAGCTATAAACTTCCCTCTTAACACGGCTTTTGCCGTGTCCCACAAGTTCTTATAGTTGGTGTCTTCATTTTCATTTGTTTCCAGAAATCTTTGGATTTCCTGTTTGATTTCTTCTATGACCCATTTGTTGTTCAGGAGTGAGCTGTTCAGTTTCCAGGTGTTTGGTTTGACTACCTGTTTCTGTGTACGGTTAACTTCCATTTTCAGTGCATCATGGTCTGAAAAGATAGCTGACACAATTTCTATCTTTTAATTTTATTGAGGTATGCTTTGTGGCTGAGCATGTGGTCTATCTTGGAGAATGTTCCATGTGCACTAGAGAAAAATGTGTATTCAGCTTTTTTGGCATGAAAAGCCCTGTATATATCCACTAGCTCTATTTCTTCCATTTCTTCCTTGAGGGCCAGTATTTCCTTGGTGAGTTTCAGTGTTGTTGATCTATCCATCGTTGATAGAGCAGTGTTGAAGTCTCCAACTATTATTGTGCTACTGTTAATGTCTTCTTTGAGGTCTCTTAGCAGTTGTTTTATGTATTTTGCTGACCCCTCGTTGGGTGCATATATGTTTAGTAGTGTAATTTCTTCCTGGTGTACATACCCCTTAAGTAATAAGAAGTGGCCTTCGTTGTCCCTTCTAACCTTTTTCAGCTGAAGTCTATATTATCTGATACTAATATGGCCACACCAGCCTTTTTGGAGAGTTGTTTGCATGGAGAATGGTCTTCCAACCTTTGACTCTGAGTCTCTGTTTGTTCTGATTATTCAGATGTGTTTCTTGTAGACAGCAGAATGTTGGGTTCAATATTTTAATCCATTTTGTCACTCTGTGTCTCTTAATTGGTGCATTTAGACCATTGACATTGAGAGAGATTATCGTCATTGGATTTTGTGCCATCTTTCTTTTTTGTGTTTGTTGTGCTTATGGGTTTGGTCGCATTACAGTAGTCCCTTCAGTCCTTCTTTTAAAGTTGGTTTTGAGTTCATGAAGTTCCTGAGTTGTTGCTCATCCATGAAGTTGTGTATCTTTCCTTCATATCTGAATGTGAGCCTGGCCGGATAAAGAATTCTTGGTGAAGCATGCAGTTCATTGAGCCTTTTCGCAATATCTCACCATTGTTTTTGGGCTTGGAGTGTTTCATCAGAGAAGTCTGCTGTAAATCTTAGAGATGTTCCTTTGTATGTGATTTCCTTCTTTGATCTTGCTGCTTTCAGTATTCTATCCCTATCTATAGCTTTTGTCATTTTTATTAAGATGTGTCTTGGAGTATTCTTGTTGGGGTTTCTTTTAGCTGGTACCCTACGGGCCTCCTGGATCTTGAGGCAAGAGTTCTTTAGATATGGGAACTTCTCAGCAATTATGGCTTTGACAGTTTCTTCTTCATCAGGGTTTTCTTCTTGGCCTTCTGGGACCCCAATGATTCGTATGTTGTTTCTTCTGGCTTCATCCCGATTATCTCTTGTTGTCTCTTCGGTAATTGTGAGTCTTTTTTCTATCTTCTGGTGTTGTGTAGAGAATCTTTGGAACTTGTCCTCGAGATCACTAATTCTTTCTTCAGTAGCTATTATTCTGCTATGCTGGCTTTCCATTGTGTTTTTCATTTCACTTACCTCATTTTTAATAACTGTCATTTCCATTTGTGCTTTCCTCACTTTTTCTATCATGTCTTCTTGTATGTAATGCCAACAAAGAACCCTAAACAGAGTGTAATGCACACCTTATTGCAGGTATAAACAAAGGTTACACCAAGGACTAATCCCGAGAATATCTCTTATGTAAAACACTGGAGAGAGAGGGGGCTGATATAAAGTAATACATCTTAACTTCATGAGCTTCATGTAATCTAGATGGTACCCACAAGGTCCTTATTATTATCTGCACCAGTGTGATTCTGAGTATCTTGTTCTCATGTACTGAAAGGGTCATACTCGCCTGCTTAGAGCAAACAAGTATGATCCTTCCTATAGTCTCAGCGTAGCCAGGGTGGTAGTCTCCTGGTAAATTCTAACTGTCCCACTTTGGGTGCAGTGGGTATAAAGAGGAGCTGTGCCCAATCTAGAAAACATAGAAGTCTTAGTAGATGTATAAGTCAGAAGTTATTCAATCAAGGTGACTTCTGTAACTGCCACACCCTCTAGCAGTGTTTACATAGAAGAGAGGTCTCATTAGAATAAACCTTGAATAAATAAGATTAAGATGGGTGTGGGCAAAACAACAAAGCTCCCAGATTAGCTAAATCTGTCCTCCAACAGTACCTCATGCAAGGTAGGTAGTAAGAGGGTCGCAGAGATGCGGTTTTGAATTTTGGGATGTTCCCAGAAGCGCAGGGCCCAAGGGTCGGTCGGGGTGAAACCAAGGCAGTTTGCCTTGGTTCCCATTGATGGAGTTTCCACTCTTCCCTGGGGCAGCTTGGGGCCTGTGGGGGGAGTGGAGGCGTTCCCAGAAGCGCAGGGCCCAAGGGTAGGTCGGGGTGAAACCAAGGCAGTTTGCCTTGGTTCCCATTGATGGAGTTTCTGCTCTTCTCTGGGGCAGCTTGGGGTAATACTAGCAAACAGAATCCAAAGAATCATCATGAAGATTATACATCATGACCAAGTAGGATTCATCCCGGGAATGCAAGGATGGTTCAACATTCGCAAGTCAATCAACATAATACATTATATCAATGAAAGAAAAAAATAAAAACCATATGATCCTTTCAATAGACACAGAAAAAGCATTTGACAAGATCCAGCACCCGTTCATGATTAAAACCCTCCAGAAAATGGGAATTGAAGGGACTTTCCTCAAGATAGTTACAGCCATCTACCAAAAGCCCACAGCAAGCATCATTCTAAACGGGAAAAGTTGAAAGCCTTCCCCTGAGATCAGGGACAAGACAAGGTTGCCCACTTTCACAACTTTTATTCAATATAGTACTGGAAGTACTTGCCATAGCAATCAGAGAAGAAAAGGCTATCAAGGGCATCCAGATAGGCAAGGAAGAAGTCAAGCTATCATTATTTGCAGATGACATGATATTATACCTAGAGAATACTAAACTCTCTACCAAAAAACTCCTAGAAACAATAGACGCATATAGTAGAGTGGCAGGATACAAAATCAACACCCAAAAGTCAGTGGCTTTCCTATATACAAATAACGAAAGAGAAGAAAGGGATATTAAGGAAACTATTCCATTCACAATTGTGCCACAGAAAATCAAATACCTAGTGTCAGGGAACGCCGCCGGGGTCCCCAACAGTGTCAGGACAGAGGTTGTCTTCTACCTCCGAGGACGCAGGGAGAACAGATGAAAACTCATGAGTCTGGTGCAGTTCAAAAATGCCTTTTAATAGTACAAAAGCTCTTCCACAGCACTCCAATATAATGAACAAACTTTAGCTCTGGTCTGAACTTTGACCATACAAAAGAGCCTAAGTCTCCCACCACAGAGAGAGAGGATCTCACCCGAGCTGAGTCCTACCCAGAAGTAGCAAAAGGCCAAAGAGCAAAAGGCCAAAAGCCAAAAGCCAAAAGCCAAAAGCCAAAAGCATGGAGCCAAAAAGCTGAAGGCTGAGGGAACCAAAAAGGCAAAAGGTGAAGGGGCCTCAAGTTAGCCCTTTATATACACCCAAGTAATCCGATCAGGAGGTTGTCATGTCAATAAAGAACCCTAAACAGAGTGTAGTGCCACACCCTATTGCAGGTATAAACAAAGGTTATGACAAGGACTAAGGAGATTATCTCTTATGTAAAACACTGGAGAGAGAGAGAGGGCTGATATAAAAGTAATACATCTTAATTTCATGAGCTTCATGTAATCTAGATGGTACCCAGGAGGTCCTTCTTATTATTATCTGCACCAGGGAGATTCTGAATACCTTGTTCTCGTGTACTGAAAGGGTCACACTCGCCTGCTTAGAGCAAACTAATATGATCCTTCCTATAGTCTTCCTATAGTCTCAGTGTAGTCAGGGTGGTAGTCTCCTGGTAAATTCTAACTGTCCCATGCTGGGTGCAGTGGGTATAAAGAGGAGCTGTGCCCAATCTAGAAAACATAGAAGTATTAGTAGATGTATAAGTCAGAAGTTATTTAATCAAGGTGACTTCTGTAACTGCCACACCCTCTAGCAGTGATTATGTAGAAGAGAAATCTCATTAGGATGAACCTTGACTTAAGTAGATTAAGCTGGGAGTGGGCAAAACAACAAAACTCCCAGAATATAGGAATGTATTATTTCTAGGAGCCTCTTGGTAGAGAGTTTCGGTTTTCCAGGTATAATATCATGTCATCTGCAAATAGTGATAACTTGGCTTCTTCCCTTCCTATCTGGATGCCCTTAATGTCTTTTTCTTCCCTGATTGCTATAGCAAGTACTTCCAGTACTATATTGAATAGAAGTGGTGAGAGTGGGCAGCCTTGTCTTGTCCCTGATCTTAAGGGGAAGGCTTTCAGTTTTTCCCCATTGAGAATGATGCTCGCTGTGGGCTTGTAGTAGATGGCCTGGATTATCTTGGGGAAGGTTCCTTCAATCCCCATTTTACGGAGAGCTTTCATCATGAACGGGTGTTGGATCTTGTCAAATGACTTCTCTGCATCTATTGATATGATCATATGGTTTTTATTTTTCTTTTTGTTGATATGATGTATTATGTTGATTGACTTGCGAATGTTGAACCATCCTTGCATTCCCGGGATGAATCCCACTTGGTCATGGTGTATAATCTTTTGATGACTCTTTGGATTCTATTTGCTAGTATTTTGTTGAAGATCTTAGCATCTGTATTCATCAGGGAGATTGGTCTGTAGTTTTCCTTTTTGGTGGCATCTTTGTCTGCTTTGGGTATCAGGGTGATATGTGCCTCGTAAAAGCTATTTGGGAGTGTTTTTGTTCCTTCAATTTGCCGGAAGAGCTTAAAAAGAATTGGGGAGTAGGTCCTCTTTAAAGGTTTTGTAGAATTCACTGGTGAATCCATCTGGACCTGGGCTTTTGTGTTTGGGGAGACTTTTGATTACTGATTCTATTTCCTCGATGGAGATAGGTTTGTTGAGGTATTCCAAATCTTCTTGTTGCGACTTGGGAAGCTATAGGAATTCAGGATTTTGTCCATTTCTTCTAGGTTTTCTTGTTTTGTGGTGTACAGGCTCTCATAGTAATCTCTGATGATCTTTTGAATTTCTGTGTTTTCAGTTGTGATGTCCCCATTTTCATTTCTGATTCTATTTATTTGGGTTCTCTCTTTTCCTTTTCTTACAAGTCTTGCAAGTGGTTTGTCAATCTTGTTTATTTTTTCAAAGAACCAGCTTTTGGTTTTGTTGATCTTCTGGATTGTTTTTGACATTCCATCTCATTGATTTCTGCTCTAAGTTTTATTATTTCTTTCTTTCTGCTTGGGTTGGGCTCCTTTTGTTGATCACTCTCTAAGATCTTAAGTTGTGAAGTCAGACCTACTGCTACTATAATGCAAGATTGTCCCTTTTGACCACCATTATCCATTTGTCCCCACTTCCCAATGCCCAACTCCCACCACTGCTAACTAAGAAATTATTCTTTGTATCTATATATTTGGGTTTCTTTTTTGTTTTGTTTTCTTAGATCCCACATTTGTATTTGTTCTTTGATGTTACTTATTTCATTTTAGTGTGATGTCCTTAAAATTTATTCATGTTGTTACAAATAGTCTTTCTGTTTGTTTCTATGCTTGAATAACATTTCTCTCTCTCTCTCTGTGTATGCATTATATTTTCTCCCATAGATAAGTACTTAACTGATTTTGCTTGTCTTGGTTGTTATAAATAATACTGCAATGAACATGGGATTACAGTATTTTTGAAGGTTAATGTTTTTATTTCCTTTGGATAAAATTTATCAAATCTATTTGAGTTTATAATTAAAATAAAATTCAAATATGTTTGTAAAAAAAAAACTCCCAGAATAGCTAAACCTGTCCTCCAACAACCTAGGAATCAACTTACCCAAGTATGTAAAGGACCTGTACAAAGAAAACTACAAGACACTGCTCCAAGAGATAAAAGAGGACACAAGGAAATGGAAACACGTTCCCTGTTCATGGATGGGGAGAATCAACATTGTCAAAATGGTAATACTCCCTAGAGCTCTGTACAGATTCAATGCAGTCCCTATGAGGATACCGATGACATTCTTCAAAGAAATTGACCAAACGCTCCTGAAATTTGTATGGAACAATAAACCCCAAGGATAGCTAAAGCAATCCTCGGAAAAAGAAGATGGGAGGCATCACCTTTCCCAACTTCAAACTGTACTACAAGGCAGTAGTAATTAAAACAGCATGGTATTGGAATAAAAACGACATGTGGACCTATGGAATAGAATTGAGTATCCTGACACCCAACCTCAAACACATGATCATTTAATCTTTGATAAAGGTGTAACGAGTCTAAAATGGAGTAAGGAAAGCCTCTTCAACAAGTGGTGTTGGGAAAATTGGGCAGCGACATGTAAAAAAATGAATTTGGACCTGTGTCTAACACCATGCACAAAAATCAGATGAAAATGGATTAAAGATCTCAATATCAGACTTGAATCCATAAAGTACATTGAAGAAAATATAGGAAAAACCCTCCACGACATTGAAACTAAAGGCATCTTCAAAGGTGAAACATCACTAACAAAGCAACTAGAAGAAAACATAAACATATGGAAGTACATGAAACTAAAAGCTTCTGCACCTCAAAAGAAACAGTGACTAAGATACAAAAGTAGTCCACAGAATGGGAAAGAATATTCACCCAATACCCATCTGATAAGGGGTTAATATCCAGGATTTATCAGGCACTGGTAGAACTTTACAAGAAGAAAACAAACAACCCCATCAAAAAATGGGGAGAAGAAATGAACAGAACTTCAGCAAGGAAGAAATTCGAATGGCCAAAAAACATATGAAAAAATGCTCATCATCACTAATCATCAGAGAGATGCAAATCAAAACAACAATGAGATACCACTTTACACCACAGAGACTGGCACATATTCAAAAGAGCAAGAACAACAAGTGCTGGCGTGGATGTGGGGAAAAGGGGACACTCATCCATTGTTGGTGGGAATGCCGGCTGGTACAGCCTTTCTGGAAAACAATATGGACTTTCCTCCAAAGACTAGAAATTGAACTCCCATTTGACCCAGCCATACCACTCCTGGGAATCTACTCTGGGAAATCAAAAAATACGCAGCGGAAACACCATCCCTACTTTTATGTTCATAGCAGCATTATTCATAATAGCCAGATTCTCGAATCAACCAGAGTGCCCGAAAATCAATGACTGGATAAAGAAGCTTTGGTACATCTACACAATGGAATACTATGCAGTTGTTAGGAAAAATGAAGTTATAAAATTTGCCTATAAATGGATAGACATGGAGAAGATTATGTTGAGTGAAATTAGCCAGAAGGAGAGAGACAGATATTGAATGACTGCATTTATTTGCATGGCATAAATATATATGCACATATTATGATACCAATATCCAAGGTCAAGTGAAACATATACCAGGAGGTCTTGTCAAAGGTGGAAATTATCACAAACGTGTGGGAGTCAGAGGTTAGGTAAGACAGAAAATGGAATAGTGTGCTAATAATTCTCGAGGGTACTAATGCCAACCTAGAACTGAGCATTAAATAGAGGCAAAAAGATACACATGACAACCCTTTAATGTATGTTCTGTAATCCATAGTTGGAAGGAAAGGAAAAGAGAAAGAGAGAGAAAGGGAAAGAAATAAAGAACCTGCCATGGAGGTGGGCTGGGGAAGGGGGAGGGAATTGGGGACGTTGGTGGTGGGAGATGGGCACTGGTGGAGGGATGGGTGCTGGAACCATGTATGACCAAAACCCAAATATGAACTTTTTAATTGTATATCTTTTTATTTGTATATCTCACGGTGGTATAATAAAATACTAAAAAAAAACACAATTGTATTGGTGCACTCAAGTTGTATGTGAATGCTTTGAAAAGACAGAAAGTCGAGTGTCTTTGGCTTTAAAGCCAAACGCAGAAGTCTTCTCTGGGACATTATAGCATTTTTCTCTTATCTTGTCAGATGTACAGAAGGGGCTTCCTACCCAAGAGCCCAGAAGAATATTACTGTGTCCAGCACAGTGTTGCCTAGGAAACACAGCCTGAAGTAGCAAAGGTGAACTGGATGCCTGGTTGGGCAAGGCCAGAGTCTAACTCTTTGAAAATAATTGGGTTTGATCCTAGAGAACACACCCTTATCTTCTTGGGGCTACAATGACCTTTACCTGTTCTCTAGTCATTATCACCACAGACATGGATGAAAGGGGAAAGTGAAGGGAGAGTATTTGCCTCCCCATTTTGTCATCTATGAAAGGTGAGGTTTCTTCAAGGCACATTTAATGCAACACATTTTCTCCTTGCTGCTAAGTCAATCTGTGTTTATTGAGTGCCTGTTGAGTTCATATATTATGCTAAATCTGTTAGTATTTTATATGTATTGGGAGGAAGACAATGTGCATAGTTAGGTACATTGTATTTGAATCTTGGACTAACAGTATGATTTGGGAGAGACCAATATCTATATGCTTTTATTTTTTAATGTACAAGATAGCTATAACAGCCCTTACTTTTCGAGATTAAAATAAGAATACAATTTCAGTATCTTTTTAGAACATAATAGGAACTGAATAAATGGAAGTTATGATGATGATGTGTTGCAGTTAGAGGCTGGGTTGGACTGTGTATATAACTGCAGGTTGAGAAGTTGTCAAAAGTAAGAGTGTTGTGGGTATAGTCATTTGTGGGTGAGGTTTTCTCGGAAGATGTATGATTTAGTTGAACCTTGGGATCTAGCATTGATTTTCATTTTAAGAAAAGGGGAGAACATTCTGGAAAAGCAGAAGGATGAAAAAGGCCTTTAAGAAATAAGGACCTGGAGCAGAACTGAAATTGGACCATGTTGGAACTAACTCTGGGAAAGAGAGAAGAATAAAACGGAATGTATTTGAACATAACGTTAAGTCTCACTTTGGAACTGGAAGCAGTAGGGAAGAAATTCAGATAGAAGAGTGAAGTAACAACATATTTTCACCTTTCCCTTTATTGTTGCGTTGTTATGTTGCAATTACTGGTCATTGGGTAGCATTGGGAGGAAGGCATTAGAACAGAGTGGGTGGTATGACCACAGCAGTGCTACTGGAGTCACACTTAACATGTAGAAAGGGTCAAAGGATAGACTTTGTAGTCACCTACTTAGTGAGATTACAGGCATCATAATTTAGGATTTAGAAACATATACCTGATGTGAGTATTCCAAAAGAATTTTAATAGCAACATATTAGAATGGAAATAAATGGAAGGTCTTCTGGAATAAACTAGGCAATCTATATATAATAGGTGAAATAGGGACTGCAATATCTTATTAGAAAACAAATTATAGGAGTGCTTTCTTATTTTACCATGGTTGCCAATCTAGGTGATTATAGCTCCCAACTTTTTTTTCTATTGGGTTTCTATTTGTGTTTTTGCAGTGCTGGGTAGGTATATGCACAGTGCAAAGAGGTCTTTCAAGTTATATTAGTGTATGTCAATCTATCAAAGCCTTGAGACATGAAGAGATCAAATTCCTGCTAGAAAATAATTACTCTTTAGAAAAATACATATTGGATGCCTCTAATGTATGAGACATGTGAAGAATACTGAAAATACTGTACTGCATGCCACTAACGTATTAATATTCAATCAAAGAGAAACTAGAATCAAATTTGTCAAGATATAATGTTAGATAATGATATTTAATTTGGAGAAAGGTAGTTCAGTGTAAGAGGAATATACGGGGTTAATATTGATAGGTTTGATTATTTTATATGAGTTGATTAGCAATTTAGTTTATAATAAGAGTCAAATTAATTTCTCAAAAGCCTGAGGATACTGGTCTTGAGGATATATAGGGAAATGTGCTTTCAGAGAGAGAAAGACCAAAGGTAATGAGATCAAGTTAGTAGGATTGTAAAAACCCAAAGGGAAGAGGTAGTAAGCTATGAGGTCAAAATAGTGTGTAGTGTGGATTTGGGATTTGACTCTGAGTAAAACAAGAGTCACCTAAGAAATATGAGGCAAGCACTGATATAATCTGAATCATGTTTTTAAAGGGTTATTGCATTGAGAATGAGCAATAGGGAAGGATGTGGAGCAGTGTACCTCATCTACTTGAATATGAGTCAAGTATCTAGCAACCATTTATTGACACTTGCAACATGGCAGGCTTTATGCCAAACACTTGTAAACATGATCTCAGTTAAAACATACAGCAAATCTCTGAAGAAGGATTACCATTCTAGGATATGACTTAGGGAAACAGGTTTAAGGGTGTAAAGAATTTATTCAAAGTGGTACAGTTAGGCCACCTGCGAAAGGAAAGTCTGATTCCATAACTAATGTATGCCATGCTTACAAATCTTAAACAACGTAATTTTTTAGAAATGAATAGTTGAATGGACCCTTAAACAATCACTATTATAGTGTATAATAATCGCCAGCTAAGATTTTTTCAAAGTGCTTTAGGACTTTTGTAAAAAGGAGAAGTCCTAATTCCAGTTCACAGTCTTCCTGAATGCTGTGTGATTCACACAATGGCTGATGATGAAGTCTCATGTGAGGACAGATCTCCTGATCCCTCATGTAATAGGAGGGGCATTAGAATATACACACATTAGGCAATCAAACTGTTAGTGCTGAAGATAACACTAAGAAACAGGCTACTGCTGCTCACTGGAGGAAGGAAGATTCACTGGCTAATATAAATCCTAACACCAGTCAGCACAGAATAATTTTGTCATTGAAACTATTCGAATACTTTTGACAAACTAGAGTTTTCATCAGCAGAAATAATTTTTTTGTTTTAACTTGGTTTTGATGGTTGGTGTTGGTCATTTCACAATGAGTCTGCTTGAAAATATTAGCTTCTAGACTGGAGTTGCATCTTGCACTGGATTTAAGATGTTTACTTAGAAAATTTTTGTTGCTGCCATAATATAAGACTTAATGTACAAAAGCATTTAGAGAGTATACAATTAGAGACTAATAAACCTAATAAAGCTACTCTCACTTAAAGTTTTGGAGTAAAATCTGAATGCAATGCCATGATCAGTTTTCAAAGCAGATTAGAGAAGAGACCATAATGACAATAATAGTTGGAAATGATCACTCTGGACACTAACTGAGTGTTGAAAGTAGATAAAGGGATATACATGATAACCTTTTAGTATCTGTATTGCAAACCATAATGCTCAAAAAGGGGGAGAGAGGGAGCCAGAGAGACTAAGAGAGACAGAGAGAGACAGAGATAGAGAGATAGAGAGAAAGTGACTGCCACAGAAAGAAGGGAGAAACAGGGGACATTGGTTGTGGGAAATGTATACTGGTGAAGGGACACGTGTTGGAACATTATATGACTGAAACGCAATCATGAACAGCCAGGTAACTGGGTAACTGTGTATCCCACTGTGACTCAATGAAAACAAATAAAATTTTTTAAAAAGTAATCAACGCTTACTTGGGTTTGGGTAACTTGACAAAATAAATGACACCTATGAAGTGCTAAATTATGTTTTGTTGTGTTGTATTGTGATGTGATGTACATTTTAGGTTTTGGGTTGTTCTTGGTGCATAGACTATACTGAGTGTTGGATATCAAACCCGAGCCTCCAGCATATGCATTTCTGGTCAACACCCAGCAATTTTAAATGGTACATGATTTGTTTTTTTTCTCCTATTCGTCCAGCCACCTTGCTTCTATGACTGGGAGCTATGGGCCTATGTTTTACAATCCAGGGCTGACCCTGGAATCCTTCATTCTTTTAAAGACAATATTTTAATTAGGAATCTGAGACATGGCCTTCAACTCTTCTTCCCTGCTGCATAAAAACAGTTAAAAAAAAGTTATGTGAATCTTTTCTCATGACCCTTCATTCATTTCATCTCTCTGTGACTCAGTTTTTTTATCCACCAGATAATTTTCAAGAGTCTTTCAAGTCATTCCAGTCTATAATTCTGAGTTAAATCTCTTTAAACCTGTTTTCTTACGTTATAATTAACTTGTGTCAAGAGAAAAATCAAAACTCCCCATGTCACCCACATGTTGCAAGGGGGAAGTTGATAGTTGTTCATTTCCAATGTAAACGTTTATAGCTTTAAATACGTGGTTCACATGAATAACAAATAGCAGCCACATGGTTGTTTCTGTAAAGAAATCACACTTTCCTCCAGAGAAGTTCCTTTATTCACCTCTTTTAATTTTTTTCGTAGAGAATGAAGTGAAAAAAGAAGGATGTCTTAAAAATCCTGGTGGGAAATCTAGATCTCCTCTCAGGGATAGGGACAGGATTTAAAATAAATATTTCCAGGCTGGAATGTAGAACTCTAGCCATCAAGTGTCCATTCTTCTGCCTCCGGGTAGCACCACATTTATATTCTGCCAGACAGATGTGTCTGGTGGCCTCTGAGAAGGGCATTTTACCCCACTCACAGAATACTTGGTCAATGGTTCCAGTGTCTGAGGAACTTGTCAGCTGTGAAATTCATTGTGTTCCTGAATTTCCTTAGCTATGTTGTTAACTGCTATCCCTTTGCTCACTCCTCAGTGGATAGAGAAACAGATGGCTATTATCTTCTACTGGGAGGAGAATTTAGAACCCTAGAAGTCTTTCTGCAAACCTCATCAATTACATCCGCCTGTCCATCATTGGTTCTCTTAATACCATCCCCAATCCCTTTCCACAAGCACGCCACATAAACTCCCATTGAAGTCCTAGATAAAATACATAATTAAAAATATTTCACTCTAGAAATGTATCTGCTAGTTTGTATCAGCTTAAAACTGAATAATAAAACCATAACCTGTTGCAGGACTCCTAAGGGCCGCTGCATCTGCTCTGGGTTACCTCCTGCAAATCACTTCGTAGATAAGGGGGTAGTCTAAATGTGGCAGTTTATCTGACCATGTATGCTGTACTAGCTGGTATAAATATTCTCCCAAGCTACCACAATCATCGCGGGACTAGCTAGATCTTACCAGCATATTAGCCTGGCCACGCAGGGACCCCTGGGTAATTAGACCAGAGAGAAATGCTGTTTGCTTCCAAGCAAACAAGCATGGCTCCCTGATATACTCAAAGGCAACTAAAATACAAAACTACAATGAAGTAGAAGAGACTTGTGAAGGCTTGGAGAAATATTTAACTGGCATTAGTATTAGTCTTTGGTACAGAGACATGCCATCTCAGAAACCCCCTTCTCTACCCTATAAAGGCATTTCCAGGCAGATCTTGGCTCAAAACATTAGCATACTAAAGGGCCTAGGTGAGGTGCAGGGAGGGATTACCTAAGGGCATTTAACCCTCCCTGCTTTCCATAACAGTGGGAGGAAGGTCTGAGTTTCAGGCGTATAAACTAGCCTGTTTCCTCTCTCACGCGCTTCTTTGTGGGCTCTCCTTTGTGAGCCCTCACCCTTCTTGGAAGTCTTTTCTTCTCCTTTTACAAAGCCTTTACACGTGGTGGCCGCCATCTTGGCCTACACATGGCTGGGGTTCTAGCCTGGAATCCTGAGCACCGGGCTTTTCCTTTTGCTGATTTGTATGCCTGAACCTGTGATAAGTAAAGCCTTTTAAAACTGCATTGGATTCCTGAGTTTTCATCCATTCCTCGCCGGCCGGAGGTAGAAGGGAACTTCGCTTCCGGCACTGTCGGGACCCCAGAGGAGCCCCCGACAATAACCTATACATTTTTATGGCTTGTTGAGAAGAAAATCTCTATTTTAGTGAAATTATTCTTAATGCATTATTTAATTTAGGCCTAGAATATATGATAATACATATAATATGTGTTGAAGAAATGCATCTAATAAAAGAAATATTACTATAAATGTTTTATTCTCATTTGTTCAAAATAATTATGTTGAAGAAGAAATAGGACTTTAACAATATGTTTGATATTATTGTGCTGGTTTTAATGGGACTTTCCCATGACATACTTATTTCTGTTATTAGCCAATAATATCATGAATCCTATTATCGATCACCCATTAACATGATATTTGAAAAAATGGCATTGTCTCTAAGACTATTTGATGTTGAAATATATGCATGTATGTCTGTGAACTGTTAAAACAACAAAGTGATTCTGTCCTACTGTAATTTTGTATTCCTGAATAAGTTAGATTATTTATATATCTGACTGAAGGATGATGAAATTATCTGGCAAAACATTGATGTTTACATCTGAAAGAAGTACAATGAATCTTACGGAGGGTAGATGTCGGGGAATGCCGCTGGGGTTCCCAACAGTGTCAGGACAGAAGTTCTCTTCTACCTCCAAGGATGCCGGGGAACAGATGAAAACTCAGGAGTCTGGTGCAGTTCCAAAAAGGCTTTTAATAGTACAAAAGCTCTTCCACAGCACTCCAATATAATGAACAAACTCTAGCTCTGGTCTGAACTTAGACCATACAAAAGAGCCTAAGTCTCCCTCCAAAGAGAGAGGATCTCACCCGAGAGGAGTCCTACCCAGAAGAAGGAGCAAAAGGCCAAAGAGCAAAAAGCCAAAAGTCAAAAGCCAAAAGCCACAGGAGCCAAAAGCCGAAAGGCCGAAGGGGTCTCAAGTCAGTCCCCTTATATACACCAAAGTAATCCAGGGAGGGTCATGTCAACAATGAACTCTAAACAGAGTGTAGTGCCACACCCTATTGCAGGTATAAATAAAAGTTATGCCAAGGACTAATCCTGAGATTATCTCTTATGTAAAACACTGGAGAGAGAGAGGGCTGATATAAAGTAATACATCTTAATTTCATGAGCTTCTTGTAATCTAGATGGTATCCACAAGGTCAGTATTATTATCTGCACCAGGGTGATTCTGAGTATCTTGTTCTTGTGTACTGAAAGGGTCACACTCACCTGCTTAGAGCAAACTAGTATGATCCTTCCTATAATCTTCCTATAGTCTCAGCGTAGCCAGGGTGGTAGTCTCCTGGTAAATTCTAACTGTCCCACGCTGGGTGCAGTGGGTATAAAGAGGAGCTGTGCCCAATCTAGAAAACATAGAAGTCTTAGTAGATGTATAAGTCAGAAGTTATTCAGTCAAGGTGACTTCTGTAACTGCCACACCCTCTAGCAGTGTTTACATAGAAGAGAGTTCTCATTAGAATGAATCTTGACTCAAATAGATTAAGCTGTCAGTGGGCAAAACAACAAAACTCCCAGAATAGCTAAACCTGTCCTCCAACAGGTAGACATCTGACTCTTCATCTGTCCGCTCAGCTGTCGGTATTACTGACAGTGGAAGACAAGGCAAATGAGGGACCCCTGAGTAGTGACACTGAGCTGCAACACGACAGACTTGCCCCAGGAGATGGCCACCATGCAAATACTGTGTTTGGAACTGGCCTTTCGGAAAAGAAAAGTGGCGAGAGTCAGGTTTTATTTGAAGCAGAAATATCACGGAAGCTCTTCGATACCCTTAATGAAGATCTTTTCCAGAAAATACTCATGCCCATTCAGCAAGTTCTGAAAGAAGGCCACTTGGAAATGAGTGAGATGGATGAGGTGGTGTTGGTCGGGTCTCTACTAGGATTTCTCGAATCTGCCAAGTCATTCAGGAGTTCTTTGGGAAGGATCCTAACACATCTGTGGATCCTGACCTGGCAGTGGTGACTGGCATGGCTATCCAGGCCAGGATTGATGGAGGCTGTTGGCCTCTCCAAGTCAGTGCTTTAGAAATTCCCAATAAGCACTTGCAAAAGATCAACTTCAACTGAACTGTGGGAAGTGATTATTTATGATACTGTTGTGATTGTTTTTTCTTATTAATGATATGCAAAGGGCAACGTTTAGATACATGAAAGACTTGTATTTATATTTGAAATATTTCTGAAAGTTTTATATTTTGTTTTAAGATTGAATACGGCAAGGTTGGTTTTAATTGCTTTTGGAGAGATTTCATTCCAACAGATACTTCTGAAGTTGAAATAAAAACCATGGGTGGCTATATATTTGAGATTTTGGATGTAGATAAAACAATATGCACTTCAAAATTTATATTTTGTAAACATTTCCTAATGCCAAATACAGATTTTCCCAGTTCTTACTAAATTGTATTAGTAGGTGATGCAGGAATGTCCTGTTGGGTCGGAGGCGCAGAGATGAGACACCAGGGACACGATGTATATCCATTAATATTTTTAATGATCACCAGCCAGAGGGGCAGCAGTTCTCATCTTGGCAGCTGACTAACCGCAGCTAACTGACTTTAGCTGACTGACCAGAGCTCACTGACCTGAGCTCACTCATTTCAACTAACTCATTTGACTGACTGACTGACTTGAGCTCACTGACCTGAGCTCACTTACTTGAGCTGACTGACTGATCACCTCCACCAAGACCTCAACTCTCTTATCCCAGTCTCAAAGGGCAATACAGCTTAAAGTTTGCATGGTTTACATTACAAAGACAGTTCACATTCATAGAATAGGACTTAGGAATAATAGTAAGGAGACAACCAGGAACCAAAATCCTGCAGGGGGTGCTTTCTAGGTAAGATGAGATGAACAAAAGAATGCATTACAGTTGCTAATGCAGCCTTCCGACTAGGACTAGCCCATGATGGCAAGGACATGTCAGACAGAAGAACAAGAAAAACCTGTTTTTTGCCTAACTTTAAGCATTGTCCATTAGACTCCATCTTGGGCTAGTTATAGCCAACAGGGAAATGTGCAGGGAAATGACCTATGATAACCTTGTCTGGGTACCTGCAGCTTGATTAACAGTCTCACTAAGGATTTCTACATACTAACTCTATTGGGAGATAGTCTGCCAGAAGTCCCTGTGTATCTGTTAACAGGAAGTATCCATCAGACCTTCCTTCGCATATCTTAGATCTACCTTCTGCCAACAGTAGGAGCTGGTAATTTAATTTTGTGGGTTATCACATGTAACTTAATTTGAACTCTACTTGAAAAGAAAGTGTTGCCACATATTTATATCGACTGGCACATAGCAGTATTAATGAGCTGTGTATATAGTAGCTGTAACTGTCATAATAAATTTGAATTCACAAGTACCCCATATGTCCCATTCACATAATTTGTATTTTTTTAAATACTAGATCAATTGATAAATTGGATTTTACTGTTTGTAAAATAGCTTTTCTTGTGTTTCAATATGAATAGTAGAGATGCCCAGATTATAAGCAAGTTCCTTCACCTGCTATTCCTCATTTGCTACTTGAATTTCCATGTTTCTGCCCGGTTAGGAAACAATAGGGAATATCAGGTGCAATTTTAAAATATGTTAATCTTACAATGAAGCTATTATTGCATTGACTTTTATTATCTAAGAACTTTGTGATGTTGATAAATGTCACAAATTTTAAAAATGTATTTGAAATTCAGGAAACCTCTTAACATCTTTTTAATAGAATGCAAAATGGGGCAGCTAATTTCATACATAATATGAAATATTTCTTAATAAATAAATATTTATTAATGTCATATAAAATATAAAAAAGTTAAGCTGGGTATTTTTTATATTTTTGCTTTCAATTAACCCTAGAACAGTTAACCTTATGAGACTGTAGTAATATGTTAATAGGTTCAAATTTGATCCCCAGGGATTCTGGGCACCTGATCTAGTTCTCTGAGCACAACCAGAAGTGATCTCTGAGCATGGAAACAGAAGTAAGGTCTGAGCACTGTCTTCTGTGACCCCTCCACAACCCCCAAAAAAACTGGACAAAAAACATACCTTGCTTTTGTATTGTTAAGTCATATTTGATTCAGTTTTACTGAATATTTAGTTTTAAATGGGGAAAATGTGTTGATTGTAAAAATCTTGTTTTCGACTCTCATTTAAGGATTGTTCATCACATTTGGATTCTTTTCAGCCTTTTATTGATGTCAATTAAAATAAAGAAAATACTGAATATTAAAAGCAATGTAGAAATCTAGTGGACGAATATGGAAATAATCCTATAAATTAGCATTTGTAGCAGTTTGTCTTGGTTTTTATTTTCTTTCAGAAAAAAGGTCTGAGAAAGAAGTATAGTCATCCTATTTTGAGATATCCATGTTATCTGAAGATTACTTTTTTTATTAGTAAAGGTTGGCAAACAGGAGACAGGCTTGTCTACACCCAGGGCTCTGCCCCATGGGCCCTGGATGATTGATGATCTGACATAGAAAAAGGCTGGGCTACCTGAGATGAACCCAGAGCCACGGCAGAGCCTGACAAGCTACCTGTGGTGAATTCGATATGCCAAAAACAGTAACAATAATGGATCTCATTCCCAACAAATGGAGACATTACTGGCGCCCACTGGAGCAAAACAATGAACAATGGGAAGACAAGTGATACAAGTGATCATACATATAATACATATTTTTTGTTTTGTTTTGTTTTTGTGTCATACCCGCGATGCTCAGGGGTTACCCTGGCTCTACACTCAGGAATTACTCTTGGAGGTGCTTGGGGGACCATATGAGATGCCGGGATTGAACCCAGGCAGGCCGTGTGCAAGGCTATCGCTCCAGCCCATATAATACATAACTTATAAATAATAAATTATTTCCTAGTAATTATTATATATTTATTCAATTCTATAATAGGATATATTATAGAATACAATATTCTATAATAGAATAAATATACAATTTAAATTTAATACAATAAATATACAATTTAAATGCAATACAATAAATATACAATTTAAATGTAATACAATTTAAATGTAATACAATTTAAATATACAATTTAAATGTAATACAATAAATATACAATTTAGATGTAATTCTATTCTATAATATAATATATTATAGAATACAATATTTTATAATAGAATAAATATACGATTTAAATGTAATATATATCAATTTTTTATAAAATAAATAAAATAAAATTAGATAAAATAATTCCAGAGCATTTTAAGTCTCTTAAATATCTGTGGCTTCTATTATTTTGTCTGAGGCCAATGGGACTGTTTTTTAATCTAGTATATCTAATTGCCCTCTGAGACAACATGTCACATGTAAATAGATACCAACAAAGTACCTGGAAGATAGAAACAGCAATTAAATTTGCAAAATAATAATTAGAGGTTACATGAGAACTCAAAACTATCTTGCAGTCTTCCAAGTCATCTGGGGTGAGTTTTTCTAGATTGTTCTACAGTTTCCTGTTGAGGTGACATGATTTTCATAGTCCTGGGACACTAAAATCTCAGCCTACCAAGGACAATGGTTTAGTTCTCATCAAATGTATCTGCATAGGGGAAAAGTAAGTCATTTACTATATGCATAGCTCAGTGACTTGGGTTTTGATGAGTATATTGAGACAAAGAACAGGAAAGAATTTCCACCTGTTAATTTTCTGATCATTTTAGAAGAAAGAGTTTATGGTAGAGGGCACTTTTGGAAAGTTGCTGCAAAATGAAAAGAAGTGAAATAATTCAAAGACCTCATCCTTTCTGAAAGTAGTTTGGGGAAAAACAGGAATGGTGAGAACTGGAAAACTAAGCAGAAGAACTTGTGAGACGTAAAGAACCAGAGGAACAAGAAATGAGGTTGTGAGCATGAGAAATGGTTACAAAACATGACCTGTGGTGAGAGGTTTCTGAAGCACAAGATGAATATAAGGTAATATACCAAAAGTCGGTATCTGTTTAGCTTATCTAGCTGATTTCTGAGAATCTAAACCATAATGCAAGAATGTTGAGGTTAAAAAACAGTGCTAGATGACTGGTGACCTACTGGATGTATGTCTCTGTCATGCCAGCATGTCAGCTGTCTTCCTCCATAAGGCTCCCTGCTCAGTTCAAACAAGAGCATTCGCAAAAACACATAGCTTCCAGAGTACCATCCCAGGCAAAGATGGCCTTTGCCATTATTAACTTATTTTTTTACTTCTTTTTACATGTGATTCATTTTGGTTTTCTATTTCCTTTGCATAGATATCTTCAATTTCAGACACAATTACCTGGAGGGAAAGTAACTCTAGGTTCCCTTGTTTCTCAGTGGAACTGCCTGCTGCACAAAGTCAGGTCAGTGAGCTAATAAGACTTTGAGGTATCTAGATCCTTGACATAAATTAATTAAAACAAAGTAACTTTTATATCTCAATCAGTTCCAGGTCCTATACTAATCTTAATGCCTTCATTTTCTAAAAAGTCTTACTAGCCTGAGAGATAATTAATTTATCTTTGGTGCTATGTATTATCAATGATAGATAATAATATAAGAAATTGAAGCCTTACCATAAAGATATTTAGCATGTACATGATAGGGTATCTCATAAATATCCCCTCAGAGGCTGGCGCTCGGCTCGCACCGGGCCTAGCTGACCATGGAACCCTCAGGAGGGCAGATGGGTTTTGGGAGTGGGCCCGTCGCCTCTGAGGGGTCCCGGAAGCAGCCGGATGAGACTCACCCATCACACTAGCCACCATTTTTGCAGTCCGGACGCTGCAAAACTGCCTCAGACCAGATCAACAGAGCAAAGCCAGTTCGAGCCCAGGTAGGTGGCTACAAGAGGCGGGAATCACTGGGAAGTCGCCAGATGGAGGCGTGGTCGTCCCTTCCCCCCTCCATCTTGTCGAGCCTGGTGGCCCTGCCCACGAGCTGCCCACGGGCCAGCATACAGGGCCTCACGGACGGCTGGGGAGGCTGGCGCCGGCTCGCGCTGGGCCTAGCTGACCATGGAACCCCGAGGAGGGCAGATGGGTTTTGGGAGTGGACCCGTCGCCTCTGAGGGGTCCCGGAAGCAGCCGGATGAGACTCGCCCATCACACTAGCCACCATTTTTGCTGTCTGGGCGCTGCGAAACTGCCTCAGACCAGATCAACAGAGCAAAGCCAGTTCGAGCCCAGGTCATGCGGCCGCGTGGTCCACTAAAGTAGTGAAACAGTGATGTCTTTTAATGCACTGCATTCAACGAAGAGCAGGAAAGTTTGTTGGGAAGGAGATATAGAGAGGAAATAAATGACATACAGAACCAGCCAAGTGATTGAGGAGCGGGAGGGCGGAGGGAGGTGTGGACATTGGTGATGGGAGATGGGTTTGGGCGGAGGGTGCGTGTTGGATCACTGTAGAACCAGAGCTCTACATGAGCATCTTTCAATTAAAAAAAAAGGTGGAATCTACCACAAACATGTGGGAATCAGTGGTTAGGTAAGACAGAGAAGGGAACAGTTTGCTAATATTTGTCAAAAATGATAATACCAGCCTAGAACTGAGCATTGAATATAGGAAAAAGATATACATGATGATCTCTGAATGTATGTATTGCAATCCACAATGTGTAAGAGAAGAGAAAAAGAGAGAGAGAGATAAGATAAAGAACTTGCCATAGAGGCGGGCTAGGGGAGGGGGAAGTGGGGACATTGGTGGTGGGAAATGGGCACTGGTGGAGGGATGGGTGCTGGAACACTGTATGATGGAAACCCAAACATGAACATCTTTGTAATTGTATATCACATGGCGGTGTAATAAAATATAAAAAAAATAAAATAAGATAATATACTTGTTAAAAAAAAATCCCTCAAACGTGAATATGGTTAAGTGTTATAAATAACTCAAAGAAAGAACTTTAATGAATGCAGTTGTCTTTAGTCTGTTCTTATACACAAATATGCTTTTTTTTTACTCAGTGGATAGTATTTTCTTTCGTTCTCTCATTTTCTTTCATTCTCTCCACAAAACAAAATATCACTTAATCACTTGAATCCCGTTATTCATGGATTTTTGCTCGAGCGGGCGCCAGTAACATTTCCATTGGACCCTATCACGTGCCAATGTAGCCCAATGGCATCTTTACTGCTGCCATGTTATGGGCTCTTTCGGGTCAGGAAAATAAACAGGCTCTGCCATGCAGGGTGCTATATTCTCATTACTTTGTGGGGCTTTCTCAGAGGGGTGGGTAGAATATTTATGGTAATTTGGAGGTAAATCGTGCAACAGGGAAAGCTGGTTTCTGCTCTGCCAGGTGTACCTGTGCCACAAAATATATGCATACTTTAACATGCAATATATATGTGCATATATATCACTGCTAGCATCTGAATTTCATATTTGATATAGACAAATATGTATAAATATTTCTAATGTGTCCATGACTGTCCCTTGAGTAGCAACTACCTGTAACTTATAAATGGATCAGTTTTCCTCAGTTTCCTCAGATAAGACCTGACATTAGGATTCAGCAGGATCCCTTCCATTTGTACGCAATGAAGCAGACTTCCAAGACCATCCCCTGCTGCTTAGGTCTCATCATTTTCTCTTTGCAAAACAGCCAGAACCCTTAGAGACACCCTGTGTCCAGAAGATGAGAAGATCTGCTCTGGGGCCAGATTCTGAAACTGAATCTAAATGAAATGTCTGGAAAGTAAGTACTTCCTCATATGGAAAGTAAGTACTTTGAACTCTGAGAGATCCATCCAGACATTTGAATCCTCTGATCTTAAAGAACCTTAGAGTGCTCAATAAGGAGCTGGCATTCCCGGAGTTTGGCATCAATGTATTGACTTTCCCTGAATCTTCCACTGCATCCAACAGAGAGCAGAGCCAGGGCTCATGATCCATTTGAAAATGTTTATTGATAATGGTTGTACTCAGAGAATTTCCATCTCAGGACATTGAGGACGATCAAAAAAAATCTGCTGAAAATCATTTCCCACTGCCCTGTTATGAGGAAATAAAAAGATTGGTTCCCAGGAAATTTTTGAAACACTTATTTCTGACTTAAAGATAAGAAGAAAATTTTAGTTCTTTTCAAAAGGAATGGTTCCCTGAGCAATAGAACAGCTATAAAGAAAGAACTAAAAGAGAGTAAAGAAAGAGAGATGGAGAGAGACAGAAAGGGAAAAAGAGAGAGTGAGAGAGAGAAAAAAAAAGAGAGAGAGAGAGAGAGAGAGAAAATAGACTCCAAGGAAGCAGGGAAAAAAATAAAACCACTTGCAAAACCTTGAAATCTTTTCACACCTTGATACCAAGCTCTGGAAGCACTTCCTCCCTCCAGCTGATGCTCACACCTCAGTCATAGGACTGAAATACCTGGTGACCTCACTGCAGAGGCAGGTGGCGGGTGTAAGAAGCTCAGCAGCTACAGAGTTGTCATAGAGGCCGTGTGGGAACCCTGTAGTTTCTCTATTCTGGATGAGGGGAGAGAGTCATTCTGGGAGTCTTCTCAGAGCCCAGATAATGTGTCAGAAGCAGTGAGTCACAGAGCTGGACTGCTGGATGTAACAAGTGGCTGCGGAAAGGCATCAGAGAGCGTCTCTCCTTGAATTCATTCTACCTGGAGATATGATGCAGAGAATCTGATCCCCCTTTATTCCATACCTAGCCACATGACAGAGACTCCAATTCTAAAGTCATAGGGAGATATCAGACAACACAGCATGATGAACTTTTGTAATTGCTAGTGTTTATTTTTACCCCGTGGTTAGTTTTATCATCTAAGTGCTGTTGTATTCATACTTGACTATAATCTAGGTACATCTTTTAACCACCAATAAGTTGTAGAAATAGTTAAAAGGACAATTTCTTTTCAGTTTCCTGCCAGGACACATTGAGGACAATTACATTTATGTAAATGCCCCTTCTCCCCACCACTCACACACACACAGGTCTCAAACTGTAATCGAAAGTGTTTACTCATTCTATAATCTACATAATGAAAATGGGAGTTGAGAGATGAACTCTTAAATTGACCCCCCAAAAGTCTGAAGTCAAAGATAACCTTCTGCAGCTCCATAGCAGGAGCTTTTTATGTTTATATTTTCATTCATTCATTCATTCATTCATTTTTATTGTATCACTGTGAGATATACAATTACAAAGATGTTCATGACTGGGTTTCAGTCTGTTACAAGTGAGTCCTGTGAGTGAAAGATGAAAGACACAGGCTAACTCCAGGCCACAACTCACAAAGGAATTTGAACAGGTTGGTTACTGCCACCCATTTTCTTCCTTGTTCTCCACCAACCCAAGTTAGTGTGAAGCTCAGTAAAAGTCTCATTGGCATTGAGGTGTGGCATAAATAACCCCAAAATGACTGCTTTAGATGAACATATTCAGGAATAAGCTATGAATAAATAAAATTCAAGGACTGGAGTGATAGCACAAAGGGTAGGCCATTTGCCTTGCATGCAGCCAACCCGGGTTCAATCCCCGGCATCCCATATGTTCCCCTGAACACTGCCAGGAGTGATTCCTGAGTGAAGAGCCAGGAGTAACCCCTGAGCATCGCTAGGTGTGACCCAAAAAAACCAAAAAAAGACCATTCAACAATATTACAGATAGTTCCCTGGAATAAAAAATATGACTTCAGTGTCATATAAAACTATAAAGGTCAATTTATTGCAGTGATGTTTCTGATTTGGTGGGTAAGGGGTTTAAAGTATATAAAGTATATAAAGATTCCCTCTCTTTATACATATATATATATATATATATATATATATATATATATTTCCTCCACATTCTCTTACTAGGTTGACCTAATGTAGCTCTGGGAGTTAATGAGGAAGATGAAAGCAAAGTCTTAAAGTTATATGTGAGATACTTAGAATTTGCCCTTCTTTTTATTTACTTTACCTAGCATGAAATTCTCTAGTTTAATCTATTTCATCTAAGTTGAAGTAAACTTCATGGCTCCATCATGATTCATGACTGCATAGTATTTATTCAGTTGTGTTTATGTACATCTTGATTTCTTTATCCACTCATCTATCATTGTTGTTTTGGTTGTTTACAAACCCTGGCTAAATGCTGCAATCAGCTTACCTATCTCTGTCATAAAGAATAATAAGACAAGGGAATAGATGGTCTCAAAGATGAACATAACTTTGGCTCTGATTATAGAAATTAATATACCAAGGGTAAGTTAGAAGAGTTTGTTCAGAGGTAACAGAAACCTTAGTCAGAGTCATTGGACATAGGCAGCTGTGCATGGGCAAGGTATCCATATACATTAAAATCACTACAGTTAACACGACTGTGAGTATGGGACCCAAGCCACAACAATTAAACCTGAAATTATTTTATTAAGAAGGAAGGCTAAGTCGTGGGAGAGAATTTGGGGGCATTATGGAGGGAAGCTGACAGTGGGGGTGGGATGGGAGTTTCCACACTGTGCAATTGAAACTTAGTTATTAATCGTTTTGTAAATCACAGTGCCGAAATTTTTGTTTTCTTTTTTGGGTCACACCTGGAGATGTTCAAGGGTTACTCCTAGTTCTGTACTCAGGAAATAATCCTTATGGTGCTTTAGGGACTGTTGCAGTACACCATTGTCCAGAGCCTCTCTCTATATCTTGACTGGAGTTACCTCCTGCAGGCCACTTTGTAGATAGGGGCAGGAAAACAGTTTGGATCTATGACTCTCTGTGGCAAAGTATCTTACCATGTGTTCCATGTTAGTTGGTATAAATATTTTCTCTCATGCTGCCACAATCTTTGTGGAACTGACTAGGCAGATCTTACCAGTATTTTCACCTGGTTACATTGGATCTATAAGTATAATATAGTTATAACTAGATCAGAGAGAAATGCTGTTTGCCTCCAAGCAAGCATGGTTCTCTAATAAGACTAAAGCTAATATCCAATCAACTATGAAGTAAAGACAGGATGTTGTGAAGGCTTGGAGAAATATATACCTAGCTGTAGAATATCCATGGTACAGATACATGCCCTTCTCCCACTCTGCATTGGGCCTGCAGGGTAACTGCAGGGACAGACCTTGGCTGGGGCAATCTTAACATTTTAATGGGACTAAGTGAGGTCCTGGGAGAAGCAAACCTGTGGGGATTGACCTTAACTGTTATCAGCCCGTGATGTCAGCCCGTCAGGGCTCAAAAGGAGGTAAAAGAAGTAGTCTACTCACTTCTCCTCTCTCTTCCTCTTTGTCCTCTGCCTCTGCTGTCCTCTCTGTTCCCTGTCCTTTTGGGCCTTAGCACGTGGTAGCAGCCATCTTGGTCTAAGATTCTAAACCTAACATGACCAGGGCCCAGCTAGGAACCTAATGTCTGGGGTTTTCCTATTGCTGAATTAATTGTATACCAGAACAAGTGTGAGTAAAGTCTTGAAACTTTGCTGGATTCGCGAGTCTTTCTCTGTCTGTCAGCTGCCAATTCCCTGGGACAGAAGGAGATCCCTGTTCCTGTTTCTTGATTTTGTCTGGGAACCCAGGGTTCTCTGACAAGTGGAGGTCCCACCAAGATCTCTTGTTCTGCTCCCTGATTTTGTTGGAGAACCATTGTACTCTGACAAGGGATCATATGGGATTTTGGGACTCAAACCAGGGTCTGACACATGCAAGGCAAATGCCCTATCTTCTGTATAGCTCCTGGTGACTAATTTTTTTTAAATGCATCTGAAGAGATACTTCCTTTTAACTTATTTGTTGGCTTTGCACCCATAGCTCCATCTAGGTTAACCTACTAGTAGAAGGTGGAGGAAAGCTAGTTTTCCCAGCACAGCTGGTTCTAAGCAATCTAGTTCATTTGTGATCTGTCAGCTCACAGAGAATCCTAAGAAATTTTCTGAGACTGGCTCTGAACAGCAGAACCATGCAGTCAACCCAGAGACCTGTGATTCATGTTTATTGCTTCAAGCCCCTACATGTGCTTTATTATACAGCAGATGATATTAACAACTTTGATTACAATGATAAGGAAAATACTGAGAGTGAAAATGAGTTTAGCAAGAGAGCTACCTTCATGGCTCTGTGTGTGAAGGAAACCAGGCAGTGGACCTAGAGGAAATATTATATCCTTTGCTTCCTCCTACTCATGCACCTAAGACCATCCTAAACATTCATTGAACAGAACTGTTTCCATATGATTGAAAGTACTCACGGCCAGATGTGTAGTGGGTGTTGAAGGATGTGAGCTTACTATCACACCTTAGCCTCAGTCTAAAGGATCTAAAATTAGATTGGAGAATCTAGCCTGACCTACCATATCTCTTTGATCTTGTTTTCTGGGCTTTGAAGCCTCGTGTCTTCTTGTAGATAAATCATTGAATATTTGGCATTTTTCCGAGCCTTTTACAGGCACCAAGATCAGTGTAGTCACTGGCAGGTTTCTATAAAGCACATCAAATAGTGGAAAGTGAAGTAACACGGGAATGAGGAATGGAGGCATGGTACAGCTAACCAACAAAAGTTTCTATTTTTGTTCTCAAGAGAATCAGAGGCATATTTTGCAGTTTCTATGTGGAATGTACTTGTTGATTTGCCAAGAAAGCTCTTTACAGATTAAAGCCTTAACCAGATGGTGATGTGAGGTGTGTCCCAACCATTTTCTAATGCAGGACAAGCCTCTATTCACATCCTAGAGGTAGCAAAGAGAAATCTTGTTTCACCTAGAGTCCATATTCTAATATAGTAAACAATAAAAAGGTCATAATACTTGCATTGACTTCCATCTTTTTGGTGGAAGTTGACTCTTCATTTTTAGATCAAGATTGAGTGGGGATAAGGAGATGACAGCAAATGACACACAGCAGAGGATGGAAAGAATTGTGATGAGGATCTCCCAGTCTTGGACTTCAAAACCACTTGTGAACAAACCCAAGAGGAGAGAAATGAGTATTGATTCCTCATTACTTAGCTGATCAACAATGAGAAGGAAAATTTCTAGTATGCTCTAGATAAACACCTAGCTGAGATCTAGCTAAATTGCTGAACCACAAATGAGTGAAATAAGTTGTTTCATTCTATTAAGTTTGAAGTGAAAAACTAACAGATCCATGTTATAGAGAACAGGACTTCCCCAAGGGTTAGAGATAATCACAAGAATTAACAAGAAAGAAAATATGGTTTTATTTTGAATTGTAAGATGATATTTATTAAAGTCTATTTAGTGTTTTTCTCCTTTGTATGGTATTTAGAGAAAGATAAGTACTAGATGTTGCTTATAAAAAATTTGGAAAGATTTCTATCTTAGTACTTATCCCCATCACAGATTATACCTCAGACACGTATTATGAGGTTATATGTTAAATTAAAATTGTTTGCCAAATTAAAGGATATGTGGGTAATAAGGACCTCTTGCTCCTGAGGTTAAACATATTATGATCTAGGAACTTCACTTGCATATTATTTATTTGTTTTTCTGTTTTGTTTTGTTTTTGCTTTTTTGTATCATACCAGCAATGCTTAGGAGTTACTCCTAGCTCTGCACTCAGAGATTACTCCTGGAAGTGCTTGGGGATCACATGGGATTCCGGGATGAACCTCGGTTAGCCACGCAAGGCAAACATCCTACCCACTCTACTATCACTCTGACCCAGCATATTGTGTATTTTTTCCCATCATACATAATAAAAAGTTGAGTATATTCCAATGATTGCAAACCACAATGGGCAAAAGAGAGAGAGATTTAGAGAGAGAGGGAGAGAGAGAAAAAAGAGAGAGAATGAGAGAGGAAGAGAGAGAGTACTTGCCATAGAGCCAGGTTTGGGGAGGGAGGAAAACGGGATGTTGTGTAGGGAAATGTGCACTGGTGGAGGCATGAGTGTTGGCACAATATATGACTGAAACCTAATTATGAACAGCTTTGTAATGATCTGTCTCACAGTGATTTAATTAAAAATAAATAACTAATTTTTTAAAAGTTTAGTATAAAGAATATGATATATTTTGAAATGTTATAAAATCAGAAGGCTTTCCTCTATATCATATTTATCATGCATTCCTGAATCAGTGGAAGTTATAAGCAAAAGAATTAATACAATGAACTAAGGTGTCACTGTATTGAATAGAACAAAAGTTATTCAGAGATGTCTGCTTTAGAATCAACCAAGATTACATGACCTCTTCACTCAGAAAGGACAAAAATAAAATAAATAAATATTTATTTTAACTAAATTAAATAAACATTTATTCATTATAAAATGAATATTTACTTAAGATAAATATTCATTTATTTTTGTCCTCTGAATGAAAAAATTTCAGGAATGGATACAATTATCAAAGCAAAAATTGGTTCTTTGAATATATTAATGAAATTGGTAAAACCTTGGGGAAAAGCAAAGATAAAGACAAGGGGTAAAAACTCAAATGATATATCATAAATGAAATAGATGACATACTGCATGTTACAGATATTAAAATATGAATATTATAAGCAAATTTATGCTAATAATTGTACAGCTTAAGAGAGAAATGAACAAATTCATATTAAAAGATGAATTGACAAATGAATAAAACTGACAAATGAATCGCAGGCTTTGAATAGCTTTTTATCTATTATAAAATTTATATTCACAATGAGAAACATTCCCAGGTGCTTTCCAGATATTTTCACTGATGAGTTCTGTTGAAAACTAAAGAATGAACAGAGAAGCTAAGAAACAGTGACTAAGATACAAAAACAGTCCACAGAATGGGAAAGAATATTCACCCAATACCCATCTGATAAGGGGTTAATATCCAGGATATATCAGGCACTGGTAGAACTTTACAAGAAGAAAACAAACAACCCCATTAAAAAATGGGGAGAAGAAATGAACAGAAACTTCAGCAAGGAAGAAATTCGAATGGCAAAAAAACATATGAAAAAATGCTCATCATCACTAATCATCAGAGAGATGCAAATCAAAACAACAATGAGATACCACTTTACACCACAGAGACTGGCACATATTCAAAAGAGCAAGAACAACAAGTGCTGGCGTGGATGTGGGGAAAAGGGGACACTCATCCATTGTTGGTGGGAATGCCGGCTGGTACAGCCTTTCTGGAAAACAATATGGACTTTCCTCCAAAGACTAGAAATTGAACTCCCATTTGACCCAGCCATACCACTCCTGGGAATCTACTCTGGGAAACCAAAAATACGCAGAGGAAACACCATCCCTACTTTTATGTTCATAGCAGCATTATTCACAATAGCCAGAATCTGGAAGCAACCAGAGTGCCCGAAAATCGATGACTGGATAAAGAAGCTTTGGTACATCTACACAATGGAATACTATGCAGCTGTTAGGAAAAATGAAGTTATAAAATTTGCCTATAAATGGATGGACATGGAGAAGATTATGCTGAGCAAAATTAGCCAGAAGGAGAGAGACAGATACAGAATGACTGCATTTATTTGCATGGCATAAATATATATGTACATATTATGATACCAATATCCAAGGTCAAGTGAAGCATATATCGGGAGGTCTTGTCAAAGGTGGAAATTATCACAAACGTGTGGGAGTCAGAGTTTAGGTAAGACAGAAAATGGAACAGGGTGCTAATAATAGTCGAGGGTACTAATGCCAACCTAGAACTGAGCATTAAATAGAGGCAAAAGGATTCACATGACAACCTTTTAATGTATGTTCTGTAATCCATAGTCTGGAAGGGACGGAAAAGAGAAAGAGAGAGAAAGGGAAAGAAATAAAGAACCTGCCATGGAGCAGGGCTGGGGAAGGGGAGGGAACCGGGGATGTTGTTGGTGGGAGATGGGCACTGGTGGAGGGACGGGTGCTGGAAACACTCTATGACCAAAACCCAAACATGAACTTTTTAATTGTATGTCTTTTTTATTTGTATGGAGATGGGCACTGGTGGAGGGGCGGGGTGCTGAAACACTGTATGACCAAAACCCAAACATGAACTTTTAATTGTATATCTTTTTATTTGTATATCTCACGGTGGTATAATAAAATACTTAAAAAAAAAGAAATAGAGAATTAGGAAGTATTTTATGATTTTTTTTAACAAGGCCATAACAATCCTTATAAAAAATACTTCAAAAAAATGCTTCAAGTACTTAGTGGGGAAGATAGGGCAAAGGACTGGGGGAATTCCTTGAGCTCAAACTTCACGGCTCTATAGTCCCCGACTATCTCTGAGTGACAGGCGGGAGCACTTCCAGCAGTGCTGACCTGTGCATTATCACTTTCTCAGACTTGAACATTAAACCTGTAGTCAGAGTATTGTTAAAGTGGACTCAAGACCCTTTAAGTACAGCTTGGGAGGCTACCCAAAATGAAACATAGGAAAAACAAATTTAAAATGACTTAGTGTCAAAGACTTGGACTTGCAAGAACATTCCTGACCAATACTTTTCCATTTTGGAAAAAAAAAAGTTGGCACAAATATTCTTAAATATCAACCTGTGAATCAAGCAATATATGAAATAATCAAGATTATCCTAGGATACAATTTGGTTTAAAATATTGATTCTCCATGCTAATAAAGCATGAAAGACCCAATTATAAGAATATCTTAATAGATGCGAATAAAAGGCATTTGACAAAAATGCGTATCATAAATTACAATTAAAATTGTATTGAATCATCATGAATTATAAACTTACAAAGCTTCTCATGATTGAGTTTCAGGCTTATTTTGTTCCAGCACCAATGCTTTCACCAGTATTGCTTCCCTCCACCAATGTTCCTTTTTTCCTTCCCCTGCCCCAGCCTGTCACTATGGCAGATACTTTTTTCATTTCCTTTTTTAAATAAAGAAAAAAATTAAAACCTCTAATAATACCAGGATTAAAGTTGATTTGGACTTTTATTTTTTAGTTGCATTTGAATTTCAGATTGTATTTTAATTTATTTTAATTGAGTCACCACAAAATTATAATCACTCATGATTGGGTTTCAGGTATATCATGTTTCAACACCAATTATTCACCAGTGCCCATTTCCTTCCACCAATGCCCCCTCTTCATTTGCTTCCCATACACCAGTTTTCTTCAGTAAAAGATGTTTATTTTATTTTGGGCAGTGGGGATAAGAGGGAGTGGCCTACATCTAGGGTGCATGGAAGCATTAATTTGGGAGAAGATGGTGCTAAAAGGTGTTAAATGTTTGTGACGCAACAGTACTGTATATCACAGTGCCAAAGTTATAAAGGCAATTTCTTAAACCAATTAAAAATGACAAACAAGCAAAAATCAAAGTGAAAAGTATCTCCAATCCCATTTGTATGATACCATAAAAATGATGTACTTCTACCCTACTAAATCTGGAAATAAGTCAACAATATCTGCTATAGCAATTTTTTATGTGACAATGCACTGCAATAAGACCAATCAAGGAAATTAAAAGTATACAAATAGGAGAGAAATAAACAAGGCCATATTTATTTTCAGATTATAGAACTGTGTACATTTTTTAAATCCTGAGAAGTCTGTAAGTTAAATATTAGAATTAAAAATAAATTTGATACTTTTAGGATATATGAGCAACACAAAAAATCTGTTATAGAAGAAAAATAATTATATAATGTAATTTTAAGAGTATTTTAAAATAAACTTGACAAAAATAATGCAAGAACACTATCCTATAAACTTTATCAGTAGAGGGAAGTTTAAAGAACAAATAAATTGGTGAATAAAGAGTTCATGTACACGTATTGGGACATTTAAAATTATTCATTAACAAATTTTCCAAGTTAATTTATAATAAAAAGTCAGTGAACCTTTAGCAGAAATACAGTGAGTTATAACATATATGTTTTAATCATTATTGATATGACCTATTAAGATCAAATTGCTATTTATTTGGCTACCTTTGCAAATAATTTTCTTTAGTTCTCTAAAAATAACTCAAATATCTGTGCTTCCACATGGAATTTTTTTTCTATTAGTTACTTTTTTTCTGTATGAACTTTAATTTCCTGGTTCTTTGCATGCCTCAATGTGGAAGGGAAGGAAGAGGTAAAGAGATAGGGAGAAAGAGAAAGAAATAAAGAACCTGTCATAGAGGCAGGCTAGGGAGGGGGAAGGAATAGGGGACATTGGTGGTGGGAAATGGGCACTGGTGGAGGGATGGCTGCTAGAACACCGTATGACCGAAACCCAAATATGAACATCTTATTAACATCTTTGTAATTGTATATCTCATGGTGGTATAATAAAATATTAAAAAATAAAGAATAACCTTCAGAAGATCCTCTAGCCTGTTCCCCACAGATCAGGGGAAACAGTATTGCCTCCACACACAGGTCTGGGGCCCTAACACACAGTGAGTACTGCTGGAGACCCAGCTAGTCTCCAGAAAAAAAAAATCACAACTAGGAAGAACTGTAAGTTAGATCAGGTACAAGAAGTATAGATCTTCTAGGACAGAACCAAAGGGATAAGAAGATAATTACAATTCTTGGGAATTAGGTTTTAATTCCACATGCTGTGAAAACATCTATGGAATAATTCCTGCTCCCCTAACACACAGACACACACACACACTCACACACAAAGTCAAAGAAATCGTAGGTGGGAAAAGAAGATGGAAAGCTTTGTTTTACCAAACTCTAAACAATACAGCAATAAAGATAGGGTAGTACTGGAATAAAAGCATACCCTGAAACCAACGGGCTAAAATTAAGAGCCAAGAAATAGATAGACCCTTAGACACATGGACAACTAATCCAGAGGAAGTATGTAGGAGAGTGAAATAGAGCAAGGAGAGTCTCTTCAACAAATGATGTTGGAAACACTGCTTAGACACACGTGCAAAAATGAACTCAGACCCTTATGATTGTTTCACAGGATACACAAAAGTTCATTCAAAATTAATGAAGTCAAACTGGAGGAAATCATATGCAGAAAACTTCATGAAATTGAATATAGTGGCACTTTCAGTGATCCAATGTCATTAGCCAAGTAAACAAAAGTAAAAATAAATAGGACTGCATAAAATTAAGATGCTTCTGCACTGCCAAGAAAACAAGAATAAAAAAGGCAACCCAAAGATTGAAGGAAAACATTTTCCTGTCACTCACCTGACAGGAATAATATCCCAAAACCATCCATGTTGGGTGGATGCAGTAAAGAAACCTTTAAGCAATGTTGGTTCAACCTCTTTTGGAAACAATATGGACATTCAAAAAAAATGAAAATTAAGATTCTATAAGGTCAGAAATTCCACTTCTAAGTATCTACTCCAAGGATCCCAAAATGCTGTTTCATGAAGATACTTTTGACTCTAGGTTCATTGCAGTCCTAATCACAAGATCTGTGATTTTACATTTTTATTGAGGAGGGGATACCTAGTGATGTTCAGGAGTTATTCCTGCCCCTGCCCTTCAGGAATTACTCATAGAGTTTTCAGGGGACTATAATGGGATGTCAGGGATTGAACCAGGTTGACCAAGTGCAAGGCTAATGCCCTATACACTATACTATCTTTCTAGCCACAATTTCACATTGTTTCTAAATGTAAATCTTTGTTGAAAAAGACTGTGATCTAGTGTAATACAAGAGCCAGTGATTTTTTGAAAGGAGCATATGGATGTTCAATTAACAAAAGTAGTTTTTAACGTGGTCTCTTGGTAATTTACATGCCATCACTGTCTGTCTGTCTTCCTGATCATCATCGATTTGCTCGAGAGGGCCCCAGTAACATCTCCATATGTCCTGTCTCATGCTAGTAGAGCCCAAGGGCATCTGCTTGCTCCAGGAACATAAAGAGCCTCAATCCATTGCAGAATGAGGTCTATAATTGTTACTGGTATTTGGCATATCAAATACAACACGGGTAGCTTGCCAGGCTCTGCAGTGCAGGTAGCATACTCTTGTAGTCATCTCTAAGTCCAGCATTTATTGATGAACCACGCAGCCGCAGCGGCCACGCGAGCCAGGCTGTGATAGGCTGGTCTGCTGGGTGGAGTTCTGAGGAGAGAGAAGTCCGGATGTGGAAAATGGAGGCCGTCATGGAGTTGGGGGTCGTCTGGCTTGTTGCAAGGCTCTACTGGGGTGGCAGGCCAGGGCTAGAACCTGCCATCCCTCCTGGGCACCTCGTGAGTGGCTGGGCACAGGGAGAGCAAGTAGCAGCTCTGCCCCATGTCTGTGAGTCTCTTACATGCCATACTTCTGAAAAATATTCATTTGTGTCTATCAGCCAATTTTTTGAATATGTGCTGCTACAATGAGCACAATCTACTGAAGGTATTTAAGTGAGTAAGTTAATGTTTTCTGCTGGAGAAAAACTCATAAACAAGGATTTTTCAGTGATGTCAGGAAAATGAAATAATTTTATCCTGAAAGAATCAAAAAGTGATTTAAATAAACAATTATTAGAGACATATGGCTATTAAATTATGTAACAGATCAGAGGCTATAGCTGGTTGCTAATAAAAAAAGAAAACAGATGAAGAATTACTCGACAATTTTAATTTTATTAGTCTACTAGGGCTTTAGAATAGCTCTTACACTCACTTATTTTCTATTTTATAACACAGATACTTAAAGCACCTAAAAGTCTTTGTTATTTGTTTTCAAGGATTTCTGGGGATAGCAAAAGTGACAGAGTTGGAGAAAGGGCAGGAAAAAGAGAACCCTTTTCCAAAATGATCAGGTTTTCCAACAAATTCCAGAAAACCACAACTAACTGTTTCATGAGAAAGGGGTCAATGAGGTCTTTCAATCTCTTCCTAGACTTTCCCCCACAGCTCCATCACTGTCCAACCATGAACCCAATATGTTCATTATATACGACAAGAAACAGTATGTAATTACTTATGGCCTGAAAATAGTCCAGCAGTCTGGTTGCTGGGATTTTAAGACCTACCCACTGGGGCTGTTTTTTTTTTAAATCCTACATATTATGGTCTGGAGAAGAACCGTGATCCAGAGATTTCCCTTCACCCCGAGTTCATTGATGAATCCACTTCTCTGACCCAACTTGAAATGTTTTTCCAAAAGTCACTCTTTTCTTCTATTAAAAAAGGCAACATATTTATCTGCAGCTTTAAACTGTAGATAATCAATGAGATTATTTCAAATCACGATTCCCACATCCTCAGCTCCAGTCACAATTTCCAGGCAATAACTCTTGCTGAATAACAAGCTACAGTCACTGAAAAAAAGAAAACCCAATGAGAAATCTGAAACAAAGAATGGTGTGTTGCTGCTCTTCAATTAGAATTCCACTCCTCTCCATCAGTCCCACCCATAAGCCCACCCCTAAACCAAAGCATTTATTTCACTTCTACCCAAATGGGACCCTTCCCTCTGATGCCTGCCTGGTTTTTGCTGAGGGGCACTTCTAGCCCTGGGGAATGTCCCCCTGCTTCAGAAGAAGTCATTATAAAATTAACTGGCGATAAAACCAACCACAGGGGATTGTGGGACATTTATCTTTTTCAAATGCCTTGTTGTTTTTGCCCATCTGGTTGCATTTAGTTAGAGGTATAATTTTCAGTGCTGCTCTTTCTGGTAGACCATACAATTAAGGTATTTGAAAAACAAACAGCTCTTAACCACTGCACGGTGAGGATCTAGTTTAGCAATCTGTGACCCATTTTCCTGAGCAAACACAGTTCTATATCCAAGTGGTCATACGCAGTAACTGAAAGTCAGGAATAATTATTTAATATAATAATAATCTAAATTCTTCTGGCACTTCTCACAAAAAAAAAAAAATAATGTGAAAAAAGGCAGGTAGAAAAGGCTGTTGAAGAACAATACTTGTGTCTCTCCTCGTGAATGCTTGATATTTTCTTTAGAGCTTTCACATTATATACATTTGGAACACATACAAAAACCCAATGATGATAGGCTCCTATTAGCATGCTGGCAGCCAGTCTGATATTAGGGAAGTAGGGTGACTGGATTATAACAAAACAAGCATGACTGTCAGTTTGGGAAGGCAGCTGAGTTGGTGCCAAATAATTGGGCTGTAGTCCTCCCTGTGCTCTTTGCTTATGCTGGTATCATAAGACTAACTGGGCTAAGTGTTATCCTTCTAATTACCTGGGAAGTTCTATACATTTTTCACAGTGAAATGATTTAATTCATTTTTTGTAATCTTTCCAAATCATACACTAGTATGTAAACTGGGTGTCTGCTCTTATCGATGCCTACACAGACATAGGTGGTGTGCAAAACACATTGCTTCTCCTTATAAATATCACTCTCAGTTCAGTTGTTGATTTTATTCACCAGCTTAAGTTCTGAATAACTTTGTCATCCCAAAATCAAGAGTTACTCAGAAGAAATGAAGAGATTCCATAAGTAAACCAGTTCAATGGAACTAGCTTCAGAATTTTGAGGGCCCGTTTCCCATAAGTGTTGTTTCTCTTCTCTGGGAACAGTGCTTCAAGAATTCTAAACTGGAACTTAGGGAGATGGAAGAAGTCAGATCCACCCTGTACTGCTCCCACATGCATCATATTCTCAAAGTTCTACCCAGAGCATTGAGAACTTTTCACTTTGAGTCAATCTACCCTAGACTTAAACAAATTGGCCCCAATTCCTTTATTCTGAAACATATGGGGTGGTTCCTCTTGAAAATAATGCATCCCCCATGCTTGGAAGGCATGTGGGCCAACTGAATGCTAACTCTAACCTTCTGAAAGAAAGGGATGTGTGTACAGATGCATTTGTATGGGCTTCAAACATGGTTTGGATATTCAGAGGTGGCACTTATTAAATTGGGTCTTGTTTCCTCCCATGTATGAATGTTTTTCAAGAATCTTGGTGATACATGACAAAAGAGATAATTCAATTTGAAGGTGATAATGTTGGGAGAACATTATGTCATACCTGGGACTTGGGATGTGATTCAAGTGATAAAGCACACCCCTTGCATTTATAACTAGTAGTGTGAAATCCCCACCTCTCCCCACGTCAGTGATATTGGGTCTATCCCTGGTTTCTTGCAATACCAGTGGCATCAACAATGACATCAACATGGGCATTCTCTAGCTCCTAATCGAATTATCTTTTTCTTTCCATTTTTCATTTTCCATATTATATAAGTTTTAATCAAAATTTGGGGGCATTGGACTCCAAGTAATAAATACCAAGATGATCCTGATCCTCCTCCTACCCTCAAAGGGCCACAGTCCTGCCTCTCTCTGTACACTTGCTTTTCCTCTTCAGCACTTTACTGTAATGCACCACCCTGAGGCATCAGGTAGGAATGTATGTCTAGAAAATGGGTATTGGGGAACTCAAGAATTCTGCTTGTTTTCCAAAGGATATGATTTTGAAAAAGAAATCAAACTAAAATGACAACAGTCAGTGAGGTAAACCAGACCAAGCTTTAAAAAATATGCTGCACATGGCAAAAAGATACACATGACAACCTCTTAATGTATGCATTGTAATCCACAATGTGGAAGGGAAGGAAAAGAGAAAGAGAGAGAAAGAGAGAAGGAGAGAGAGAGAGAGAGAAATTAGGAAACCTGCCACAGAGGCAGGCTAGGGAGGAGGAGGGAATCGGAGACATTGGTGGTGGGAAATGGGGACTGGTGGAGGGATGGGTGCTGGAACAATGTATGACCAAAACCCAAATATGAACATCTTATGAACATCTTTGTAACTGTATATCTCACAGTGGTATAAATAAAATATTTTTTAAAAATGCTGCAAATGTGCTAAGCGTAAACTTTTCATGGAAGCAGAATCAGTGCTCAGGCTGAGAGCTCTAAAATTCTAAGAGTCCTCCTTCCCCATCATCCCAATTAGACATGACTTAAGGAGATGCACCAAGCAAGTGGTCTAAGAGGTCTCATGAGCTTTTCCTCTGCCTGCTCCCTCGGCTTTGCTTATCTTCTTTCCCACTCATTAGCTGTAGTTACAGCTGCCTTCTCCAGTCATACAGGTTCTCCTTCCTCCCCAATCCCTGCTCCTCCAGCCACCTGTGTAGCTGAGCTCCTCACACCCCCAGCCAGAAGCTGAGTGAAGTCACAAGGTATTTTGGGCCCAGTGACAGAGGTGTGAATGGCAGCTTCCCCCAACTCAGATGAGGTCATGGATGTGAAGGCTCTCTGCAGCTTATAAAACCTTTATTAGACAAAGGCAAGAGACTGTTCTTCCCTTACAATTTGGAACCTTGGGTCTGCCTATGCACCGTAGGCATAGACCTACTTTCTATAGGGAAACTTTCTATGGGAAAGTTTCAGGTATCCCTCTTGCATCTGTTTTATACTAGACTGAACTGAGTCCCAGAGTCCAGAATGCAAAGGACAGACATGGCTATTTATTGATCACCAACCCCTCCTCTGTTGCAAAATGGAGAGGGTTAGTTCTCATCCCCCAGAAAGGCCTTACACTTAAGCCTCACTCCAAGTTAAATGAGTGCTCTTTCTGAAATAAAGTTCCTGCATTTTTGAAATGTCTACAGGTCTCCGCCAAGCCCTACAATGACTAAGTGCAAAAATTTAGATAATTCAGGAGGAACCAGAAAATGAGAAAGAGCTATGATTTCCTCTCTAATTCCCAGAGTCTGCTTGTTCTGGTCTTCAGAGAGGTTCTCTAAGTACCAGGCTTTTTTGCCTGCTGACTCCCTGAACTAATTATTTCTCCACTTTACTGAGCAAATTTGAAAGGCAAATCTGATAATTCACTCACTTGTTTAAAGTCTTTTACAAGTTCTCATAGCCTTCATTCCAAGACCTAATCATTGCTTCAACAGACAGATCCTGAACTCTCTTCTCCTGACATTCCCCTTCACACCCTGACCCTGTTAGTTCTCCTCCTGTTCTCTTTCTCCTGCTGAGTGTCTGCTCTTCTCACAGATATATCTCCAACACAACATTTCTGGGTGTTTTTTAAACTTACTACTTTAAGAGTAAGCCATAAATCACCTCTTTGTTTCTTCCCCTAGGACTACTCATGCTTCAAACTTCAAACTTCATTTGACAGTTTCTGTTGTGGAGTTTCTTCACTCACCTCTGCCGACCCTTTCCATCTCCCCTCTTTTGTTCTCCTTTCAGTGACTCTATCACCTCCCTGTTTTCTCTGTCCTTGCAATGACTCCATGGTGCTATATATTTGAATAAAACATTATGCTTGAATATAAGTGATATATTCACTTATATCACTTATCTTCCCATTGTTCATTGATTTGCTTGAGTGGGCACCAGTAACATCTCCATATGTCCCTGTTGCATGCTAGTGTAGCGCCAAGGGCATCTGCTCACTCCAGGAACACTTAGAGCCTTAAACTATTCCTTCAGGTCATGGGCATGAGGTCTAAATTGTTACTGTTTTGGCATATCAAATACGAAACGGGTAGCTTGCTGGGATTTGCTGTGTGGGTGGTATGCTCTCGATTTACTGATGAACTGTTTGACTGCAAAGCGGCCATGGGATTTGGGGAGATATTGAATTTCCTCTTGGGTGGAGCTCTGATGAGCTGTGGAGTTTGGATGTTGAAGATGGCTGCCATCATGGTGAGGGGTTCCCTGGCTTCTTGCCAGACTCTATTGCGATGACTGGCCAGGACTAGAACCCGCCTTCCCTCCCGGATGCCTCATGGTCAGCAGAGCACAGGGAGAGTTGGTAGAAGCTCTGTCCCGTGTATCTGTCAATATGCTTGCATATTAAGTCTTGGGTTCTGGAGTCAGAGTACCTAGATTTGAATCCTACCTTAACTGCATAATTAAGGACAGTTATTAATTCTCTGATCTTTATTTCCTTCATCTATAAAATGGTGATTGAAAATTCCATCTCAAAGGTCATTGGGAAAAGTAAATGAGTCAATACTCAGCACCTGAAGCTTTGTAAAGGTCAACAGTTATTATTACTGTAATCACATTCCCCATTTCATTACCAAACCCAAAGCCTGGGGTAATCCTGGAATGTTGAACCCACTCAACATGTGTTTCTGCCCTAAAAGAATGACTATTGTTCTGTCTCCTTTTACAATTTAACTCTCTGTTAGCCAACATATTTGACTCTGTGTCATTTAATAACATCATACTCTATCTTTTCTTGTTACCCAATGCAGTTACTTCCTGTTCCCAATTTCCAATTTCAAACTAATGGTCTATATAAACTGATTTGCCTTCACCTAGTTCTTTTTCTATCTCTCCATCTAGATTCATTTACATTCCACCATTTCTTTTTAGTTTTGATTCTAACTTAGATAGTCTGTTTTTAATTCTTCTGTCTGCTGATACATTTAGAAATGAAAAAAAATATAGCAGGTGGTAAAGTGGGCCCACATGCGCAAACCCAGGGTTCTTCATAAGTTGAATGTGAAGCATGCTCTGTCTGACTCTGGGGAGAGTCAGACTTCTCACTCTGCTCCCCTGTCACCCTCTTGTGAGAGCCTTGGCATACTTTAGAAAATATAGATCTTTGGGACCAGAGAGACTGAACTGCAGGTAGGTCATTTGCCTTGCAAGTGGTCCAACTTGGTTTAATTCCTGGCATCCCATTTGGAAGTCAAAGCACTGCCAGAAGTAATTCCTGAATTCCTGAGTGCATAGCTCAAAGTAACCCCTGAGCAATGCTGGTTGTGTCTCCCCAAAAAAATAAGAAGAAAAAAATGTAGATTCTTAGGCTGTATGCTCTAGTCCTGAGAGAAAAGTACAGGATTTTGAAGATTAAATACTAGCCCCCGCCCTAAGATTTCTGTACACACTCAAACTGGGGAGACATGACTGATACTCACCAACTAAGAATCTGCTCCTGGTATAAACTTGAACTAACAGGGAATGCCCAGAGCTTCTATTAGGACCATCATAGCTGTCCTTTTCCAAAGTTTTCTATGTCTGCACCATATGTTGAATCCAATCCAGGAAAATCTGACTTAAGCACCATTCCCTGGAGAAAGGGTTACATCATACCCACTACACATGATTAAACCCACCTACCCTGTCTCTATATTTTATCCATGGACTTCACCAAGAAGTGTGATTATGATTGGGAAATCCACAGACATAAACCTCTTATTCCTTCACTTTCTGATCTCATGCATACCTCAGGTGTTTCATCTTAAAGGTGACCTTATCTTTAACAAATGTGGATGAGGAAAATTTCCTGCTAAGGAATTAAGACCCTACAGATAGAACTGTCTCTTTTCTATGATCCTTGTCCTTCCATAATTCTCTCCAGATGTAAGTATTGCTATTGTTTAGTATGAATTCTTCTAGGAAAAAATTCTCTACTTTACACTTATGGTAATATAAACAGATAGCATGCTTGTGGGGGTTGTTTTTATTTTTAAAAGAGGGTGTGCAGTGATCCCTGCGTCTCCATGGACCCAAACTGCCCCAGGGAAGAGCGGAAACTCCATCAACAGGAACCAAGGCTAACTGCCTTGGTTTCACTCTTGGAGACCTTGGGCGCTGCGCTCCTGGGACCGGCTGAAAATCTCCGCCCCCCCGCCAAGTGTGTGCGTGATCCCTGCGTCCTCCGCGGACCCAAACTGCCCCAGGGAAGAGCGGAAACTCCATCAACGGGAACCAAGGCTAACTGCCTTGGTTTCACCGCGGAACCTTGGGCCCTGCGCTTCCGTAATCATCCCAAAACTCAAAACCGCGCGGACGCTTAGTGCGTCAGGCCAACCTTTTTACTACCTATCTTGCATGAGGTACCACTGAACCCTGGTTCCTACATCCTTGCTACCCACCCAAACTTCGCCAAACAGACCAGACACCTACTAACTGTACTATCCTGTCATCCAAGACCCCACATTTGCAACCTACAATAGTCAAAATGGTAAAGCAACGCATAAAGTTCCATCCAGCTCTGTGAGTGAAGTCACTAGTCCAGATGAGCCAAGCAATACCAATGAGTTATATAACCTCTCTGATAAGGAATTTCGGAAAGAAATGTTAAGGAGTCATAAGGAATTCAAAGAAGCAATGGAATGCAAACTCAATAAAATACAAGAGGACATGATAGAAGAAGTGAGGAAAATGCAAATGGAAATGACATATATTAAAAATGAGGTAAATGAAATGAAAAACACAGTGGAAAGCCAGCATAGCAGAATAATAGCTACTGAAGAAAGAATTAGTGATCTCGAAGACACGTTCCAAAGATTCTCTACACAACACCAGAAGATAGAAAAAAAAGACTCACAATTACTGAACAGACAACAAGAGATAATCGGGATGAAGCCAGAAGAAACAACATACGGATCATTGGGGGTCCCAGAAGGGGCAAGAAGAAAACCCTGATGAAGAAGAAACTGTCAAAGCCATCATTGCTGAGAAGTTCCCGGAACTAAAAAACACTTGCCTCAAGATCCAGGAGGCCCGTAGGATACCCGCTAAAAGAAACCCCAACAAGAATACTCCAAGACACATCTTAATTAAAATGACAAAAACTATAGATAGAGATAGAATACTGAAAGCAGCAAGATCAAAGAAGGAAATCACATACAAAGGAACATCTCTAAGATTTACAGCAGACTTCTCTGATGAAACACTCCGAGCAAGAAAACAATGGTGGGATATTGTGAAAAGGCTCAATGAACTGCAGGCCTCACCAAGAATTTTTTACCCGGCCAGACTCACATTCAGATATGAAGGAAAGATACACAACTTCATGGATAAGCAACAACTCAGGAACTTCATGGACTCAAAACCATCCTTAAAAGAAGGACTGAAGGGTCTACTGTAATACGACCAAACCCATAAGCACAACAAGCTCAAACAGAAAGATGGCACAAAATCCGATGACAATAATCTCTCTCAATGTCAATGGTCTAAATGCACCAATTAAGAGACACAGAGTAACAAAATGGATTAAAAAATTGAACCCAACATTCTGCTGTCTACAAGAAACACATCTGAATAATCAGAACAAACACAGACTCAAAGTCAAAGGTTGGAAGACCATTCTCCATGCAAACAATTCCTCCAAAAAGGCTGGTGTGGCCATATTAGTATCAGATAATATAGACTTCCAGGCTGAAAAAGGTTAGAAGGGACAACGAAGGCCATTTCTTATTACTTAAGGGGTATGTACACCAGGAAGAAATTACACTACTAAACATATATGCACCCAACGAGGGGCCAGCAAAATACATAAAACAACTGCTAAGAGACCTCAAAGAAGACATTAACAGTAGCACAATAATAGTTGGAGACTTCCAACACTGCTCTATCAACGATGGATAGATCAACAAGACTGAAACTCACCAAGGAAATATTGGCCCTGAAGGGAAGAAATGGAAGAAAGAGAGCTAGTAGATATATACAGGGCTTTTCATGCCAAAAAAGCTGAATACACATTTTTCTCTAGTGCACATGGAACATTCTCCAAGATAGACCACATGCTAAGCCACAAAGCATACCTCAATAAAATTAAAAAGATAGAAATTGTGTCAGCTATCTTTTCAGACCATGATGCACTGAAAATGGAAGTTAACCGTTACACAGAAACAGGGAGTCAAACCAAACACCTGGAAACTGAACAGCTCACTCCTGAACAACAAATGGGTCATAGAAGAAATCAAACAGGGAAATCCAAAGATTTCTGGAAACAAATGAAAATGAAGACACCAACTATAAGAACTTGTGGGACACGGCAAAAGCCGTGTTAAGAGGGAAATTTATAGCTCTGCAAGCATTCATCAGGAAACAAGAAAGGGCCCACATAAATAACCTGACTACACAGCTGAAGACATTAGAGAAAGACCAACAAAAGGGAGCCCAACCCAGGCAGAAAAAAGGAAATAATAAAACTTAGAGAGGAAATCAATGAGTTGGAAACCAAAAAAACAATCCAAAAGATTAATGAAACCAAGAGCTGGTTTTTTGAAAAAATAAACAAGATTGACAAACCATTGGCAAGACTTGTAAGGACAGGGAAAGAGAGAACCCAAATAAACAGAATCAGAAATAAAAAGGGTGACATCACAACAGAAACCACAGAAATCCAAAAGATCATCAGAGATTACTTTGAGAGCCTGTATGCCGTGAAACATGAGAATCTAGAAGAAATGGATCAATTCCTGCAGTCCTATAACCTCCCACGGCTGAAACAAGAAGACCTCCAATACCTGAATAAGCCTATCACCATTGAGGAAATAGAAACAGTAATTAAAAGACTTCCCAAACACAAAAGCCCAGGTCCAGACGGATTCCCTAGTGAACTCTACCAAACCTTTAAGGGAGGACCTACTGCCAGTCCTGTTCAAGCTCTTCCAGGAAATAGAAGAAACAGAAACACTCCCCAAACAGCTTCTACGAGGCACATATCACCCTGATACCCAAAGCAGGAGAGAACAACACAAAGAAAGAAAACTACAGACCAATATCCCTGATGAACACGGATGCTAAGATCTTCAACAAAATACTAGCAAACAGAATCCAAAGACTCA